>LPNX010649838.1:1069786-1198380 GCA_001517045.1 Pseudotsuga menziesii
ATTTTAGCTATTTCTATGCCTATTCCAAATTGGTTACAATCTGTTCAGCAAGGCTATGTCAATGACTCTTCCTTATCTCAAATCATCCAACAATTGGCCAGTAATCCTTCTCTTGTACCGCATTACTCTTGGGATGGTTATTATCTGAGATATAAGGGTCGCTTGGTGCTTCCCCAGGGCACATATCTTCACCAGGATGTCTTCTATGAACTCCATGCTTCTCCAGCGGCAGGGCACTTTGGGTTCGTCAAAACGAATGAGCGGGCACGACGTAACTTCTTTTGGAAGGGAATGAAATGAGAAATTCAATAGATGGTTGCTGAATGTGTACCTGCCAGTGCCACAAGGGTGAAACTAAACTCCTCCCCGGCTTGCTTGAACCCTTGCCCATCCCTACAAGGACTTGGACAGATATTTCGATGGATTTCATCGACGAGCTCCCTAAATATGGAGGGAAGACTGTAATCTTGGTTGTGGTAGATCGACTCACCAAATATAGTCATTTTTGTGCTCTCAGCCATCCATATACTGCCTCCTCAGTTGCAAAAATTTTCATGGACTAGATATTCCTTCTTCCATTGTCTCAAACCACAATGCAACTTTCACAAGTCATTTTTGGACCGAACTCTTTCGCCTCACTGGAACCAAACTGAAAATGAGTTCAAGATATCACCCACAAACAGATGGTCAAACTGAAGTCACCAACAAATGCTTGGAAACTTATCTTTGTTGCTTCACCTATGAACAACAACATCAATGGGCAAAGTGTCTCCCTCTCGTTGAATGGTGGTACAATACTTCCTACCATACTGCATCTAAAATGACTCCATATGAAGCTATTTATGGGAAGCTACCCCCAGTGCTCCTTCCATACACCCCCCATAGTTCACCAGTTCAGGCAGTTGACATGGTTCTGCGCAACCGTGATCATATTCTTCACATTCTGCAAGAGAATCTTCACATGGAAATAAATCGCATGAAGCAACAAGCCGATCAACACCGTTATGAGCGCACCTTTCAAGTCAGTGATATTGTTTTTCTTCATTTGCAGCCTTACAAGCAATCCTCCCTGAAACTCAAAGGGCATCAGAAGCTGGCTCCAAAGTTCTATGGGCCATATAAAGTTCTTCAGAATATTGGGTCTGTTGCTTATAAATTGGAACTTCCTCCTTCTTCTCGCATTCACCCAGTCTTTCATGTCTCTTGTCTCAAGAAAGTGATTGGCAACAACATCAGAGCACAAACTATTTTACCAGACCTGGATACGGAAGGCTCCATCATTTTGGAACCAGAGGCCATCCTCAATCAGTGCACTCGTTAGCTTTGCTCCCGAGCCATCACCGAGGTCTTAATTCAGTGGCACGACATGCAACCAAAGGATGCTACATGGGAACTGCTCCTTCAGATTCAACAACAATTTCCACATCTAAAGCTTTGAGGATAAAGCTTTTTTTTAAGAGGGAGGAGATGTTAAGAACCCGTGTAAACCCCCCTCTTTATTTTGTTGGTATATTTTGTCAGACGCATATGCTTTGTAAGTCGTCCCATTAGTATGATGTATTATCCCACATTCATGGGGAGTAAGTAATAGTTGTTAATTCGTCTAGTAATAGGTTGCATTATCCCACATTCATGTGGATTAATAGTTGTTTAGATTAGACTTGTATATAATATGTGTTGAAGCTAATGAAAACATTGAAGAGTTATTTCTTATTGAGCTTTCTCAAAGGAGGTTTCCCCCTCGAAGTGGCCCACGATCAATAAAATCTCTTTTGTGCTCCAATATTTATGTTATATCGTGCATTTTGATTGTTCATTGCAGGAGGTTATCCACACCTAAGCACATGGGGGAAATTCATCAAAAGTAGAAAGCCACAAAACCATCACATGTTCTCTTGACATACCAGACTTCCTGCTTCTAGCTATGTTGCAAATAGAAATGAGACTTACACAAGGAAGAGGATTCATAGCTCGGAGTTCTAGCAGAGGCAAATCACCTGTAGGCCTCTTCACATTCATGCCCATCAAGCTAAGGAGTATGATCAACAAACAATGATGGAGAGAAATTAAGGAGTCATTACTACTTCCAATTAAAACTCACATAATACTTAATGAGGTTCCAGTTAATGAACAAGTCTCATCTAGTAGTCAGTACAGCTTGAATTGTTTGAGAGACTAGTGTTTTCATAGCTCTAGTGGAAGCGTTGGTATAAGGCTTGTGGATTCGATGGATCCCCCCTGATCTGGATCTAGATGATTATTGCGCTCACCTCTACGCTAGCTTTCGAAGGGTCATGGAGTCTCAACCCCCTATGTGCAAAACCCATGCTTTGAATTCGAAGTTCGTCATGAGGATAGAAGTTCCTAAAGTCAAGCTCTCATCTACTACCTCCAAATACAAAGAAGTCGTCGTCTCAAAGAAAGGGCTTGTTGGTCATTTCACTGGTTTATGGCCTTCTCCTCGTTCTGTTGAGGTTTGGCTCAATAAAAATTGGAGACTGCTAATCTAAGGTGAAGTGCAACAAAACTTTTGTGGGAGCGTTTTTTTCGTATTCTTGTTCGAGAAAAACGAGGATCGCGATCTCATTTTTAGAAATGGGCCTTATTTCATGGAGCCAAGAGGCATGTATCTCAACAAATGGGAACTTTCTTTTTACCCTAAGAAATATATCCCTTTGGTAGTCCCACTTTGGGTAAAACTCCCTCACCTTCCTCTGCATTATTGGAACGATGAATATCTCAGAGCAATAGGGAACACATTGGGGGAACATATTGACAAATCGGAACCAAAACCACCAATGTTTTCTTACGCCAGGATATGTGTCGAAGTAGATATGGAGAAAGGCCTCCCAAAAGTTATCAACCTCTCGATGGAAGGCTGGACTCATCAGCAGACCGTAGATTAAGAACAAATCCCCTTTAAAGGTAAGGTGTGCCACGAATATGGGCATTTTGCAAAGTTCTACCGGAAAATATCGCAATAAGCTACCGAGGACTCTCCAGGGGAAGAGTGGAATGAAGTTAATAGGAAAAAAGGGAGCAATAAGACCCCAAATCAAGTGGCTTCCCCAGTTAAAAAGAAACCCTTAGAAAATAGGTTCCATGCTCTCTCAACAGAGGACAAAGAAGAAGGAAACTCTACTGAAGTAGAGAAGGAGAATGATCCAGGAAAATATCTAGACGATGAGGCAGCCATAGTAGAGATAGGACAAGAAGGAAACTATGTCCCAACCCTCCCTTTTTAAGCATGTGTGGAGGTAATATTTGAATCTTCAATGAGTTCTAGAGGCATAATCACAAGATCAAGAGAAAATGCTCATCCAGAGGACACTTCTGATAGCAAAGAAGAGGAAGTTGAGCCTTAGGTGAAAAAATGAAGGAAACCTAATAAGTTCCTAAGAGATTTGTAAACATCCTGGGAAAAAGTAACAAGTAAACAATCTAGGTTAGATCATTTGGTAAGAAACTACATGACAGGAAAGTAGTCTGTAGTAATGACAGAGGAAAAGAAGGACAAACCCCTGTCTCAAATCCAAAAGAAATAATCAAACTTGTCTCCTGGAATTACAGAGGGTTGGGCGGGAAACAAAATATTCAAAAGCATAGAAGCAATCACAGAGTCTCATCATCTAGGAGTCCAAAATTCAAGAAGAATATTGCCTTAAAGTAATGAATAAAATCTGGGTAAGAGGCGAAGGGAAAGTTATAAGTGCCACAGGTGCCTTTGGGGGGGTTCTTACCTGGTGGGACAAAAATTGCTACAATTTCCTTTCAACATCGAAAAATTGGCATTGGATTTTTGTAGAATTAGAAGACATCAACAAAAAAGAATTTCTTTGGGTTGGAAATGTTTATGGACCTACGAATCAAGGAAGCAAAGAATAATTTTTGTCTCTATTGGAGACTTAAAGGTATGTGAAGATGCAATTTCCCTGTATCATCACAAGAGATTTTAATGTCACTATCTCAACGGAAGAGATATGAGGAGGCTCCAAATTCCGGGACCCGTTTAGTGAAATATTGGAGGACATCATGGTATCATGGGGTTTGAATGACATCAATCCAAAACTTGGGAAGTTCACATGGAGCAACAAAAAACTAGGTCCAGGTCACATAACATCAAGGTTGGACCGAATTCTAGTAAGAACCTCCTTCCTAAATAAACCTTTTATTTTGGAGTTCAAACTTCTTGCTTTCGTTGTCTCAAACCACAAACCCATATTCTTCTCCCTCTTTTTAACTGGGAATTTGGGGCCGCTCCCCTTCATATTTAACCCTCTGTGGATGGAGTCGGAGGGATCCCTCCATGTCATAAAAAAATCTTGGGGAATTTTCATTTTGGGTTCTCCAAGCTATATATGGGAGCAAAACCTTAAAAATGTCAAGGTAGAGCTTAAAAAATGGCTTGTCCTAAACTCTCAAGACCGAGGTAAGGAAAAAACAGAGCTTTTGAAAAGCTTGGAAACCCTACAGGATAAAATGGATGAAGATTACATTTAAAAGGAACTTCTAGCATAGGAAAAAGAGTTGGATAGGAATATTCAAAACTTAGCAAGGATAGAAGAAGAATAATGGTGCTTGCACTCAAGAAGTCTGTTATCACTATGAATTTTATCCTTTGGATGTGGAAGGATATTTCCAAGGTAACCTTATGAACTAATCTTTAGGAGGAAAGTTGGGTTCTTTCCCACCAGAGAGGGATCTCTTAATAAATAAATACAAAGGCCATATATATCTTTCAAGAAACAAATCTAATGATTGTGATGGCTGAAAAAAGTGGGTATCATAGGGCATGGAGTCAAAATCATAAGTTACAATAAATGACATTGCTTTGCAATGAAGTTTCTTCATAGAGGTGGTATAGTTACTCTTTTACAGTGAATTTCTTGATTATCTAGTGGTAAGGAAGAAAAATGAACAGTCCATTAATATGGGCATCAAAGATGAGTCTAGTAGTAACTTTAGAGGAATATTGTCTGTGGATATTTGAAATTAAAGAACCAGAGCATATGATTATGAATTCTGATTCAATATACAATTATTCAAGCATCAAATACAACACATTGGAAAGGAATAACAGGAAACACATTCACATAAGAAAAAATAGTACAAACTGTAAAAAGAACAATACGAGAATCTCTAATATAGAAAAATATTTGCTTGGATCTGCAATTTTTTATCAATTTGAAATCTCTCTTATAAAATGATTTTTTCTCCCCGGTTTCAACCCTCATTACATTACAAAATCATGTTTTTATACATCAAAATTGGTCCTCGTGCTGATAACTCCCTGCAATCTAAAAATGGGCATTTGTAACTGTCTGATTACATATGTCCAATAAGATTAACAAAAAAATCTTCTTAACTACTTAGAAAATATTTTAGCTTTATTTTAAAATAGTCCTTGTCATCTTTGTAGCTCGAGCCTTGAAATGAAATTCTTCACTGATGTAACTTGTATTTCATTTTTCCAATTTTCTTTAGTCTTCTACTGATCTCCAGATGGAATCTCCGGATGACAAGTCTTTGACCAATACCCTGAGCTCCACATGATCTACATAAGAAATAGGTGGTGGTTGAGCACCAATTGTTCTGAATCCATTTACTAACTCAAACTCACATCCAACTTATCAATTATGAAATTTCTTGTCAGGGATTGAGTCATGTATGCAAACTTCTTATGATCTAGTATGGAATTAATTAGAAAAGCCTGATATTCAGACTGAGAAATCAACTTGTCATCTTCATCCCAAAAAGGATGCGGGCCTTTTTGAAATAATTCTATAAATAGGCCTTTGAAGTATTTTGACTGATGCAACATTATGTCTACCTTTGCTTGGATAGTATCAATGTGTTGATGCTTCCCAACAACTTTCCTAGCCCAATTTATTACTGCAATCCTATATTTGATGCCCATTGTTTTCAATTCCTCTTCAGGCAAAGCGTTGAGGAAGTTTATTGTATTTCTAGCCGTGTCTGCTAGTTTTCTTTCCAAAGCCTCTTTTACAACTGTACAACTTTGTCTTGTTGCATTGATTACCATTTCTTTATCCTTGATAAAATTCAAATAAGGCCTTATTTTTGTTGCTTATGAAATGATCATGTCCCAAGGGAGATGCATGGCACATTGTACTAGCAGTTTTCCTGGAAGTTGTTTTACTAATTTTTCATTTTTGTTCAATGACCCCTTATTTTTATCCTCAAGTATATTTCTTTCATCTTCCTTCTTTTTAATTGCTTCAACCAAGTTCTGATTTTCTGTTTTCAGGCTCTTTATCTATTCATCCCTCAAGCTGACTTGTGACATAGCTTGAACAATGGCTTTAGTACCTGTCTCTATACTTGGATGATCTATTTCTATTGGTTCATTTTTAGTTTTCTAATCTCTTCCCCTCTCCAAATCCAATTGATTTTCATTCAAAACATTAATTTTAGCAACAAGGAAACCTTTTTCCTTTTCCCATTGCCTTTGTTCTCCAGCAAGCTTCAACAATTTTGCTTTACAGTCATTTAATTCTTGATACAATGTCTCATTTTATTTCTCTAACTTTGTCAATTCAAATGCCTGAATTAATAGAGTAGACGGAATCTTAAATCTCTTCTTCAACAGCTGGATAGTTCTCTCTTTTCAACCAAAATCTTCTTAGTTGCATGCCCATTTTTCACCTCACTATCCATAGCCAAAATATCTCCTTGAAGCTTCTTAATTTGTTGCTGATGTACTTTATTCTCCACCTTTTCCTGTTTTAACTAGTTCTCTATTCTAGACACTATAAGTTGTAACTTTGAAGCTTTCAAAGTAGCTTTCATCAGGTCAACATAAATAACTTCCCCAGTTTTCTTGTGTAGATGAATTTTGTCAGGTACTGGGATCTTCTGCAAATTAAGCCTCATTTCTGCAACTCTATTTTGGGTAGCTATTGCTAGATTCAAAGTGTTTCTCGCATGTTCCTTTGCAATGACTAATGAAACCTCTTTATGAAAATTTTTCCTCACTTTAGAATACAACTTTAGAGCTTTTTCATAGGAAACAATCTTATCTTGTCCATATATTGCATAGAAATCACTCTTAGATATGAATTTATCACTAGATCCTTCCTCCCGAGTCTCTGAAAAATATACTCTTGAACCTCGAAATCAGGGCCTTGAACTTTCTCGTTCATTTTCTTACTTCCAGCCTCAACCAACTCCTTTTCTGATTCTATCTTCAGTCTCTTTGATGATTCTAAGTATTCCTCTTCAACCTCTACTGGTACAATTATTGTTGTTGTTTTCACTATGGGAGAAGGATTTGCTTGTAAACTTCATGAATCCTCCACATCTGATCGGTAATCAATCAATTTTTATATACATCTAATCCTTCGATACCCTTATGTTGAAACACTTTACTCTTGTTATGTTGCCTATGTTACAGAGAGAAACTTCTTATGGCTTCTGGTGTACCACAACAGACAAATTTGACACTAGAAATCAATCTTTCCCAATATACAAGAGAAACCAAACATGTAACACTAAGGGATACCGAATCGTACCTTGTTCCAGACGGTTGAAGTAGATCCCCATTGAGCTTTCCAATTCACGCTTGTATTAGCAATTCGCTCTCAACAGCAACAAACAAGACAAGCATGCTCTATAATATTGTGTTAGACCTACTCTAGCATATATATTCAATAATGCATAAACAATTAAACACATCCGTGGATTCAATATTCATATTCAATTGCACATAATTGAACAGGAAAATATATTTCTATTAATAAAATCAGAGATTAGAATAGTGACAATCTTTGTCAACACGTCTACGAACCGGAGAAACTGAGTCCTCCACCTGGGCCTCCACCACCTCAATCCTTGATCTCTCGATAGCAGGCTCACAAGCAAAGGCAAGCTTAGGAAGAGCACAAAGTGCTCCAAAGGGACAAAGGGATGCAGACTCAAGTATATGAAAACAGTGGCAACAATGATCTATAGTTTACTTGCTCTTGAATTCCTCCCCTTCAAAGTATACAAGGGGTTCCTTATATAGCACTCCAAAAGGGTAATGGAGGGTCAAATCCGAGTGTTCTCAAGGCATTTGGAAGGCCAAAAGTCAAGTTATTTGGAATCCTATGAGGAAAAATCCAAAAATATTTGAGGTCAAAAGTCCCATGTACATGAGAGTATGGGATTAAAAGTCGTGTACAACAATAAGCATGGGTTTTTTAGGGATGATATTGGAACATCAAAGGATAATACGAGTCCATGGGGTCTAAAGAGTCTGCAGAGGGACAGGGATGGCCATCAATATGTGATCAACCATGTGTCGTAAAATCATCTATAACAGATGCCCCCTAATGTGTGAGGTCAGAGGGGTAACATGATGGCTGAAATACATTATAAAATCCATCCCATAAGTGGAGTAATGAAGACCCATGTGGAAGAACCACCACTCATTAGTACAATACAATGATAATTCTCTGCATATGACTACAAATAAATAGAGCAGTCCCGGATACATAAGAATACAATGGCCATGAATAGGCGTGATATACAAAATGTGACATTTGTGGTCATTGCCACGTACAATATACAATAGATCAGAATCTCCAAAGTGGATGAAGATATACAACGGATCAAGATCTCCATAATAGCTGAAGATATACAATGGATCAAAATATCCATAGTGGATGAAGATATCTTATATACACTGGAATCAAATCACGAGAGCTGAAATCTTGTGAACACTGGCACGATCAAGGAGGTAACATATATGGAATGCCACTAAGCTGGAAGGTCTTCTAGATGAACCACTACAAGTACATGTCCTACTATGTGAATAGATGTGTCGAGATCGAACATAGTAGTCCATCATCTGATTACCGGTCATTGATGTCTACCATTAACATATGCGAGATCACCCATCGATAATGAAAATGGGAATCAAGGTATAGAGTGAAATCTAACAAGTGTGAATAGATGTGTTGAGGTCGAACACTTGGAAGAATCCATCGAAAAGGGGACATTGATGTATTCCCAAAAACTGTCGATGGTGATAGAACATACCACTGATGGTTGTAAGTCTCAAGGCACTCAAATGACTCTAGAATCCTATTACAGAATAAATGATCTGATGTCGATGGAATGGAATCCACTGGAAGGAGGGCATTAAGGCACCCCCCATCAACCAACATGAGGTACTCAACAACGATGTATAATGCGAAAGAACAAGACGTGCACGAACTAGTAACAGTACCGGGAATGGTCGGCATGCAAAGTCAAGATAACTGAGGAATGACCGACTCAGGCTTCAACTTCCTTCGAACAAGAGTATAAAGGTGAATGGTGACCGAAGGTAGGCAACATGGACTCGATATGCAAACTAGGAAATCTCTGTGACACAGGAGGCATCAATAGAGGCTCTATAGGGACTGGAAGCTTAACCAATTGGTGGAGATAAACTCAGACTAACGAGTACAACTCCTAAAGTCAAACTAATAACCCAACCAACAGATGTGATATCTAGTGCTCTGTTCGAAGGCAACACGACCCAACTACTGCCAAAGATAACATCTTTTCATGTTCGACTTTTTGTTTTTTATTTTTATTTTTTTGGAAATTTTCAAATATTTTGAAAATATTTTAAAATAATAAAAGTGCTTTATAGTACAAATCTAGGAGGAGATGAGTGTCAAGGGACAATCAAACTAGCTCCAAGTAGTGGAACATGCCTATGCTCAATGCAACGAGGTATGTGCAGGATAACGACACTCGGGGGAAGGTCTCCTCCCGGTAAAAGGGGTGATCAAGTTGTAAAAGATATGTAAAAAAGATCTGCTTGGCTAGACATGAGACAATCTCAGGCTATATGGTTGATAACTCAAAGTCAGGGAGCTGGCATAAAGCTCAAGAAGGCAAGCAAAACTCATGAAAATGCAATTACAACTTGATATATACAAGGGAGTCCTAGGGGAATGGACAACATAAATTTCAAGAGGAGCATGAAGCTCTTGCTCAAAGACATGGCGAGACTAAAAAGGACTCCCACAACCTAAAGGAGAAATGTCAACATGGGTATCAAAGGAAAAAGAGGATCTAACTAGGGAACCCATGTATAGGAAAGCTCTACCATTCACATAACACCACTTCTAACAGCAGCATGAAGGTTCTATGACATCATGGAATGGGTTCGTACCTAAGGTTAAGATGAAACATTCATAAGGTCATGCAAAATGCAGGAGGATGTGAAATTCTAACCTATATGCCAGTTTAGACATGATACCTGTAATAGGCACGAATGGGTCAAAGACCTCAAAGAGAGTGTGCAAAAACATGGACCCTACACGACAACAATATTAGTCAAAAACAACTGGAAATAGTCATTAAAGAGTCCAAAATATAGGATATAGGGAGGATCGATCATGACAACTGCATTCAAAGGAAACAATGTGGTGGACGATGGGACATAAGAAAAAAAGTAAGGTGTAGACCCAACGTTCACACATCCACTATGACCCCCGTGAGGGTGACCACTGGTGTAAAGACCGAGCGGAGGGAATAAAAATCCTCCACAAATGGAGTAGAGGATGGAATATGACCATTCCTGAATCCATGAGCATGGTAAGGGGTTGTGATGCCCCCAATTTCGACACCAGGGTCCATACTAGGACCAAGGACGGGTGACACGATACCAGGCATGCCAAAAATAAAAGGATCTGAACTCAAGAGAGCATAAATATACTCAAGTAACCGTGATCTCAAAGGCCAACTAGTGCACAAAGAACACAATCATAATAAAATCTACAGCCAAAATAGAAGCAAACCATGGGGAGGATATGTGAGCTATCAAATGCAGCATGTATGTCTCACCTAGGAGAGGCTCGAAATTCCCATACACTACAAGTGGTGGTACGTAACCAATTATGGTGGCCCTCAACTTCAATGCATATAGCGATTTTGCTGTCTGACCCCTACTTGGCCAGGACACCCACAAAATAACCTCTGCAAGTACCCCCTATGATACCTAGGTAAGGAAACTAAGGTCACCCCAATATAACCAATCCTTAGGAGCACAGTCGTAGGCGGGATAGACCATATGGGCAGGGTACCAAAGCCCAAAATTCCCGAAAGAGCCCCCAGATACGAATACGATCTTGGAAAAATCTCCAGCGCTTACAAAAGTGACCAAGGGATATCCCAATCATAATCGTGCACGCTGCCTCGTGCTTAACTCCTGTGTAAGAGGAGCGTCCTGAGAAACACTAATTATACCAAGTATTTCACTATCTCACCTAGACAGACACCTACTTGTTTTGTTTAGTGGTCTTGGAGAATTAACTCACAATGAACTATTAAACCTAATCTTGTTTATGCACCCTATAAAAGAAAAGAGTGTAATTCATTTTATTAAGCTTTGATTTTAATCGGTTGTGATTACTCAAAGGGAAATGGTCGTGCAACTAATGAAGTTATGACTTAGCGGTGAAATACATGTGCACACCTAACAAACAATGCCAAGTGTAATTTTGTTGAAATGAAAAATGGGGTATGCCACTGCATGAGATGCATAAATTTTCCTTCAATGTCAATGCAATCCTTCATATATGAAATCCTAAACACAACTCTCATCCAAGCAATCCAATGCAAGTACCTCCTTAAATCCATAAGTGAAATGCAAGTAAGAATGCAACTATTTTGTTATTTCAATATAAAAGAATGAAAATGCAATAAAAGTCATTAAAATTCTTAGTCTCTGTAGAAAGTATAAAACACAAGCCCAGCAAGACACTAAGACAAAAAGAATAATGCACTAATGGCAAAACAAAAAGATAAATGACTAGAACTACTTTCAAAGAAAAATCAATGAAAAAGCGGTCTTTGGTCACAAAAGAAGCAACCAACAGACAACATCAGAACCTAGGAAGACCCAACCACACTCACAACCCACCCAACAACTTCCCACAACATCAAACTCAACCAAAAGGGAGGATGTACGAGACTGCTTAAAGAACAACTGCGTATGTATGTGACGTTTAGCCAAAAACTTGCATGTATATGTGGATTTTGGTAAAAAACCTGCATTTATACGGTTTTGGCCAAAAAGCTGCATATGTGCACGACTTTTAGCCAAAAAATTGCATATACAGAGAAGAAAGTGGTAAAAAGTAGGCCAAGGGTCAAACCAATCTAGGGGAGTGTCAATGGATGAACATACTACTAAATGCAACCCAGAAGCAGGGAGAAACAAAGAGCAAGTCAAGAAGATCAAGCACATTGTGCCCCCAAACCCCAAAGAAAAATAAGGAACATCCCTAGTATGGTGGCCAATTTTGTTACGGAGAGAAACTTCCTATGGCTTGGGGTGTACCACAACAGACAACTTTGACACTAGAAATCAATATTTCCAAATATGCAAGAGAAACCAACCATCTAACACTAAGGGATACTGAATAATACCTTGTTCCGAACGGTTGAAGTAGATCCCCGTTGAGCTTTCCAATTCACGCTTGTATTAGCAATTCGCTCTCAACAACAACAAACAAGACAAGCATGCTCTATAATATTGTGTTAGACCTACTCTACCATATATATTCAATAATGCATAAAAAATTAAACACATCCATGGATTCAATATTCATATTCAATTGCACATAATTGAACAGGAAAATATATTTCTATTAATAAAATTAGAGGTTACAATAGTGACAACCTCTGTCGGCATGTCTATGAACCGGAGAAACTGAGTCCTCCACCTGGGCCTCTACCACCTCAATCCTCCATCTCTCGATAACAAGCTCACAAGCAAAGGAAAGCTTGCGAAGAACACAAAGTGCTCCAAAGGGACAAAGGGATGCAGACTCTAAAATATGAAAACTGTGGCAACAATGGACTATAGTTTACTTGCTCTTGAATTCCTCCCCTTCAATGTATCCAAGGGGTTCCTTATATAGCACTCCAAAAGGGTAATGGAGGGTCGATTCCAAGGGTTCTCAAGGAATTTGGAAGGCCAAGAGTCAAGTTATTCGGACTCCTATGAATAAAACTCCAAAAATATTTGGACTTATGCACACATCCCAATGTACGCGGGTTTGAGGTCAAAATTTGTGTGTACACGTGAGTATGGGATTAAAAGTCACATACAACAATAAATAGGGTTTTTTTAGGGATGATGTTGGAACATCAAAGGATAATATGAGTCCATGAGGTCTAAAGATTTTGTAGAGGGACAGGGAAGGCCATCAATATGTGATCAACCATGTGTGGTAAAATCAACTATAACAGCCTCCTGTGAGAGATGATATGATGTGGATCATAATTGATTTTAGTGGCCTACATGAAATTCATATCCTGCAATAGACCTTCAATCACTGGAAGAGAAAACTTGTTTTTAATGATGAATGGGCCCACATTTAAAGGAAACTTGATTTCAGAAGCCTTTCTAAAATTTATAAAATGCTCATTTTCCACAATCAACTTATGTCTGATGAATTCCAAGGAAAATATCCTGGGTGTTAAAAATGATGGTCAAATATATGGTTTATGAATAAAACCATACAATCTAATAATTGTGTGCTCCTTTAACAAAAACCAATATCCAATTCTTCTATCTGGAGAAAACTGCAACATTTCTTCCATCTCTAGCAAGACTTAAGGAAACCTGTTATGAAATATTACTCTGTATATCTCTGCCATTATGAGGTTCATAGAATTGAAGGTATTGTTCCCAATTTCTAAAGTGAACAATATTTCTAGAAACTGCAAATTTTCCTCATTGAAGATTAGAAATATCCTAACCAGGTAGGACTGCAATCTGAAATGTCTTACTGTGTGGAAATTCACCAGTTGAGAATGAATATTCTTAGGTAGGAATTCATCAAATTTAATACAGGGCATCTAGCTTGAGTCAGACTCAGACTGACACATGCTAATCTTAAACAATAGACTCAATAAAACTTATGGGAAAAACCTATCAGTGTCCAGCCCTAAAAATTGACTCAGTAAGGAAATGACCAATTGAGACTCTTCATTGAACAAATTGATATCAGAAGGAAATGGTTCATCTGCAATAGACACATCAGGTTGAAGACTTTTAGAGTAAAACACTTGTTTTTCTCCCACAGTAGCATGTATGAACTGTTCAATTAGGTTTTCTTTGACAAATTTTTCTTGGTTCAAGGTAAATGACAGGGGAAATTCAAGCGAAGATCTGAAAACTAAAGAATTAATTGTGAAAAGTATCTTAGACTAATTAAAATCCACTACAACTCTTTCAGAAGGGGAATAATTTGACGCACACCAGGCTATGAAATCTGAGAAATTTAGGGTTTGATATGGACAAAAATGGTAGAACTAAGACCTATAGACACCATGCAAGTTGACTCCTTGCTATTTAAAGGTTTGTAATTGATTTTTTAACTCATGGAATGGACCAAAGGAAAACACAATATCAAATATGTCACCATCTTTGTCTTCATATATCTCTTCCAATTTACTGAACTCATGAACTTGTGCTTCGACCTCACTTTCACCCTCCATTATAAACAAATTTGGTGGTTTAATATGTGGCCTACTTGGATGATGGCGGCTAGAAAGGTTATTGTCTAAATTGGATTCCACAGGGCACAAACATGTTCTTCTTTGATGCACAAAAGACAAATAACCATAAACATGTTCCTTTTTTCCTTTATAGAATTCTCTATTGGCGGTTTTAGGATCGGGAGGAGTGTTTTTTCCTAACGCCTTTCACCCATTAGAATGATTCTCCGCTCGCTAGGTGCAAGGTGGTAAAAATTTCACTGGGTCAAGCTCAATCTGCCTCCCATGAATGTTGTGGGATCAGAACTCTCCTCGACTGTAGATCTGTTTACCCTTTCATCCTTAGCCGTCTATTGTGTCCAACCTTTAACCCTTTGCAATTCCCATTCCACCGATCACTTACCTTTTCTTCGATCGTGAAACTTTTCCTAGTGGATTCAACATCCATCATTGATCTCTTTTCCTTTTTATCGCTCATCGTTGATCAAACCTTATCTTTAACTTTCTCGAACAATCATTTCACCATCATTTTACCCCTTTGTTCCTCGAGCAACGTCTTCTAGCGGATCCGACATCCTTCGTTGATTTCTCCGCTCCTCAGATCTTGACCGTCAAACATTTCATCGTATACCACAAGTGCCTTTTCTCTTTCTTTATCCATTTTTACACCTCTATCCCATAGTTTTAAGGGAAAACAAAAACCTTGGTCTCCCTTTTAGCACCCATCCTATCATCCCATCGGTCATATTACCAAAATTCAAACCTACAAGCTCCTTATCTCGCCTTAAGCCCATCCTCTCATCTGTTCACCAAAACAGTGCTAGCAAAGTCTTTGGCTAAAAGGTGGGGATATGAATACCAAGTTCTTCCATAATCAATGCAAGGATCGATAGAGGAGGAACACAATTACGAAGTTATATAAGGACAATAGAGAGAAGTTAACAAATCAAGAGGAAATAAAAAATGATATTAGAGGTTCCTTTGAGAAACTCTATAGAGAAGAGGAAGAGGTCACATGGGAAGAAATGGCTGCAATGAGTTCTGGAATTCCCCCCCTGTTAAAGGACAAATACAAGGATCTCCTAAATCTTCCTATCTTGGAAGAGGAGGTTCAAAATGCGGTTTGGTCCCTCCATTCTAATAAAGCTATAGGGACTGATGGGTTCTCTATTAGCTTCTTTAGAAGGTGCCGGTACATCATCAAAAGAGACTTGATAAGAATTCTAAATTGGACTCAATCTAGGGAAAAAATAGGAAGTGTAAAAAATTCAACCTTCATTTCTCTCATGCCCAAGGAGTCCAACCCTTCCTCTATACAACGCTTCAGGCCCATTTCTCTCTGTAATTCCTCTTATAAAATAAATCCTCACCAAAGTCATCTCAAACAGGATCAAAAAGGTCATTCTATAGCTCATCTCAACAAATCAATGCGTGTTCATTGTAGGACGTCAAATCTATGATAATATTCTCCTGGTCCAAGAAGTAATCCATTCCATTAAGAAAAGGCAAGAAGCAAGTATGGCTATCAAAATTTATTTGGAAAATGCTTTTGATAGAATCATACATGAATTTATTTACATGGTTCTAGGGAAGTACGATTTCTCTCCTAAGTTCATAAGATGGTTCAAAGCTTTCATTAATGCTCCATGGATAGCTCCCCTTGTGAATGGTTGACCGACTAATAATTTCATGCCAAATGTGGGATCTGACAAGCATGCCCCATGTCCCCCTTCCTTAACATTCTTGTGGCAAACTTGCTGAGCAGAAGGCTAAACATATTAAAAACAGAAGGAAACATCCCTGGTATTTCTTTTGGCATGGGAGTTCAATTTATCAATCATGCTCAATTCATTGATGACACAATTCTTTTGGGGAGTGCCTCGTCCCATATCGCAAGATGATTCAAATGCTCCCTCAACCTTTTCCTTAAAGCCTCTGGTAGTTAAGCCAACTCAAAAAAATATTGGTTATATGGATGGAATAACAATGCTAGGACTCTAAGAGATATCCCTTTGGTCCTGAATATTAAACTAAGTTATGATTGGACCTCTTTAAAATGTTTAGGGGTTTCCATTGCAAAAAAATCTCTCAATTCCTCACTCTAGAACCTTTTTGTTCAAAAAATTAAAAACAAAGTGCAATCGTGTGGTATCAGATGGCTCAACCAAGATAGGAAATCAATTATCATAAAATATATCCTTGCTTATTATCCCATTTTCGTGAGTGCTATGTTCCTTGCTCCCAAGACTGTCATGAATAATATCAGCATAGAAATCAGAAAATTCCTTTGGCAAGGTGGGAAAACTCAAAGCAAAAAGTTTTATTTGGTGAAATGGGCCATGATCAAAGATGACAGATAAAAAGGCGGGCTAGGAATGAGGGACTTGGTAATGATGAATAAAGCATTGGGGGGAAAATTTGTATGGAGACCGATCTCTGGGAAAAATGAATATTGGAAAGAGGTTGTCAAGAGAAAATACATCAACAAACCCAACCTAAGAAGTCTTGATTTCAACTGGGAAGGAAAAGGCACTCCCATCTAAAAATTTTGTACAAAATACTACTAATCTAATTTAAGATGCCCTCCATTGGGTCCCTGGAAATAGAAGGAGGATCAAAATATGGACGAATAAAATTTTGGGACATCCTCCACTAGTCTATGTCCCTAACCTTGATGATTTCCGAATTTGGATGCATGAGAATAATCTTTCGACTCTACATGATATCTCAGAATAGAAGAGCTCAGGTGCTTGGAAAAGGTGGAAACCTCTTCACCCTCCTCAACAAATACAACAAGATTATGCCATTTTCTCTCTCACCTGCACGAGAAATATCCCTCTCATCTCTAAAATCAGGACCAAATATGGTGGGGTCACTACGGTTCCTACTCTGTTAAACAAGGTTATAAGATCTTGGAGGCCAACGATACTCGCCCTTTTGCCAATTTTTTTAGCAAGGTTTGGAATTCAGACTGCATCTCGAAAGTTAGTTTTTTCTTTTGGTTGCTTACTCACAATAAGCTTTTAACTTTTGACAATCTCATCAAAAGAGGAATTGTAGGCCCTTCCAAATGTGTCTTGTGCAAATCCTCAAAAGAATCTTCTTTCCACCTATTCCTGGCCTGCGAGTTTTCCTCCCAAGTTTGGGGTGATGTGTTGGGGAGATTTGGCAGAAGGTTCACCTTGCCAAAGAAAATTCGGAAGATGATAGAAAACTGGAATTCCTTCTTCCCTGGGAATCTTAGGAAGAATCCTACCCTTCAAAGAGTCTGGAATATAATCCCAAAGAATATTTGCTGGCAGATTTGGTTGCAAGAAACATACTCATATTTGACGATAAGAAGGAAAACATTCTTATGGTAGCCCTCAAAGCAATCAACTTGGCTTGCGAAAGGATGACTTCCAAGAACATTTATGTCCCTGCCTATGAAGCTCTCATAGATAAGGAAGCTAATTGGTGCAGAGAATTTTTAAAACAGATCTCTCCTCATACCAAATTCCCTCAGAACCCCCATACCTGGGAAATTCAGAAAAATAAAGCAGATTTCTTCAAATGGAGGGAGGAGAAGCTTTGTTACTCCCTCTTCTTTGATGGAGCATCTAAAGGTAATCCAAGGGAGGCATGCGTGAGGGGGTCATTTTCGATCCCAAAGGAAACATAGTAAACTCCTTTGATTGGGGCCTTAGAATCCAAACAATCAATTAAGTGGAATGGTTATCACTCTTCCACAGGCTGGAACTAATAGCTAGGAAATCCATTTCAAAGCTAATGGTATTCACCGACTCAATATGGGTTATCTAGAAGATGAGAAAAAGATATAAAAAGGGCTATGCTAGTTGTAAAAGAATTTATGATAGGATTTTCCTTCTCAATAATCCATGTCAAGTTCTCTTCTTCCATATACTCTAGGAGAATAATGTCCTAGTTGAAAAGCCAACCAACCAAGGTGCTCGAAGCACCCAAGGAAACATTGTTTAGGAAAATCAAGCAAGGGTATATGAATTTGTTCCTTAGAAATCTATCGATGGACTCTATGCTTCCCTCATGGTTTAAATTTCTAGACTAAGCCCCACCATCCCCTGCGACGTGTGGCCCTCCTCCTGCCAAATGTCAGCACCTCTTCCCGACTAGCATTAATTGGGACCTTACTTCTGCAGTCCTCGAGGGTCTTAATTGAGCCTGTTTGCACAAGTGATATGGAAGAGATATATTATGATGACAGTTCCATTCCCCATTCACTGTATGCAATCAAGGACTAGGAAGAAGTTGGTACCCAACACTCGAGTGAGGACCAAGAAGAAGTCATCAACCAACATCTACAGGGTTTGTTTGAAGGTCTCTCGCATTAGATTGAATTTGGATATACTAGAACAATGGTGAAAAAGGACAGGGATTCAGATGATATCGAATTAAAGTCTGGCCTGGATGACATCAAGCTACACCTGCGCAGGGTCTACGAGGTTGTAGGAGTTGGTGTTAAGGAGAATAGTGAGATGGATTTAGAAATACAATACATCTCCAACCAAATCGGCTACCATGATTCCATAATTGATGACCACATTCGTGACCTGAAGGAGATTATGGGGACAGTGGAAATAATAAAGGACGAGGTGCTAAAAATGTCCAGAAAGTCCCAGTGCAGTCATTGTCAGGATTCTCCAAAAGAAGGTGCTCTCCCCATGTAAGAAGTCTCTGTCACTCATCCAGCTCTTGGTCACAAAGGAAATAATATGTAGAGTTTTTCTTTCTAGTCAACCTTTGAATGTTTTTTTGTATCCTACTGAACCAACAATTTGTTAAAATATACCCTTCCCATGTTATGGTTACTTTTAGGAATCATACTAGGAATTTCAGGAAAATGTTTATAGATATAGTCATTTTAGCCTGCTTCTCCTTCCATGCCATCATGGAACTCAAGTTTTCTACTTTGTAATGAATGGTTGCGCACAACCTTTTTTTCTCTAATATATTTACTCGGTTTCTGTTTAAAAATATGAGGTTCTAGTTAAAATGTGACTCCACGTTGAGGGACAAGATAAGGAATAAATACTAGGGAAGATAACAAGAATCAAGTTGTCTATTTACAAAAATATAATGTTGGGGTAATTAAGCCGCATTATTTATATGCAAATAAACGATGGTGTAGTTATGACACTGAACATGAAAAGTTCAACACTAGCAAATTGATCAAGGAGAATGTTGCAAATCTGCAGTCTCCCTGCAAGTTTATCTTCTAAATATTTTCGCCTTATAGATTGTGATATGATTAAAAGAGAATCATCTATGACTACAAGCGATCAATTGCTCAAACAAGAGGCAATTTTAAGACCTTGATATAGAGCATATCACTCGACTTGATTGTTAATGGCATTTCCTAGCCCCCATTCAAAAGTTACTACCAAAGTTCCTCTAGGATCCCATAGGATCCCCCTGGCACCTATTGCACCAATAAAACAAATTGATATTAAAAATTTATCAAATATTATTTAGGATAGTTTTCATCTTTTAATATTATTTAATTACAAAAATTAACTAATTAAAAAATCAATGAAATGTGGATTTTCCATTGTTTTTGTGTTTTAATAAGCAATATGTTGTATCACTATTTGCAATATTAATAATATGAATTATCATTGTCTACCTTACTTTAGTTGAAGGCATTTTCTATTTTTATTTATTTATTTATTTAATATTAAAATATTTAATTATTTCCATGATTTAACGAAGAAAAAAATGATTTTAAAAACTAATCAAATGTGAATTAAGATTGTTTTTATGATTTAATATTGCTTGTAAACATATTTAATCAACATAGTGTTTCTCGCTAGACAACAAACAATAATTCACCTCGGAGAAGAGTTAAACATTATGTTGCATGAATGCTTATAACTTTTTGCAAAAACAATCAAAATTAAATGATTCCATAAATCTAAAGTTAAACAACTCAGACAAGAACAACATCAATGATATAGATATCAAATACACATATTGTAATGCCCTCTGTCCACACTAGTAGGTCCTATCCCTACACAATAGTATTTGAATATGTAGGGTTATAATATTAATATTATAATGGCATGGGATTCATAAGAATAAAATACATAATATGACAATTAAGCTTATTTAATCATGGATGAGGTTAAATGAAGGGTTAAAAAATAAAATAACAAAATATATAATTATGAGTTATTTATCTATTTTAGGGAATTTTGCATGTGGCAATGTGTCCACCCTTGGGGAAGCTTGGAAAGCTTAAATGTGAGGAAGGAGAAGTGGACAGGCTTCTTCCTTCCTCGTTCTATGGGTAGAGTCCTGGTGTAAGAGGGGTATGGAGGAAATGGGGGGTGGAGTCTCTGGGTGTTCTTCTGATATGGATGATGTTGGCTGGATTGGTATTGTTGGGTGAGGCCTCAGGGATCTCAGTCTATGATTGAGGTGTTGGTTTAGAGGAGAGTCATTTCCCCACATGTGGTTTCCTTAAAGAGTTGTTGCAGAGAATATGTCGGCTTCACATGTGCATCTCTAAGTTTACTTACAAGTCCAGGTATGTTTTCTTCTTATCTTTATCTCTTTTTTATTTGTTTCGGTGTGTTTGTAATTGCTTGAAAAACAATTGGGTCTCTCACAGATTTTCATTTTATGGTTGTTGATGCATAAATAGTAAATTTAGTGGAGTAAAATTTAATATGGAAGACATTTCTTTTCCTTGTCGTGAACTTTAAGTTAGTATTTAAGTTCCTATAAATTTTTGGGTTTTACACTCTGGTATCAAAGCCTATGAGTTCACACCCTAGGGCCTAACGGGCCAAAATCCTAGATCAGGGAGTTAGAAACTTTGTGACTCCAAAATGCCTGCATCTTTTCCTCCACAGCTTCGTGTGTGTTAGTTTGGACCTCCCTGCCACAGACGTAGCAAGGAGGAAGAACAAACCAAGGCGATTTCGATGTTTTTTTATAATCAAAAGAAAGTTGCTCAAGTGGACCACATCCACCTTAGGATTGAACTCAATAATAGTGATTTTTTGTAAACAATTATTCTCCTTTCCGCTTACTCGGATGTTGTGTTGTTCAAGATGGTGAAGATCATATTTTACCCTGTTCATTGTTATTTTCTTGGAGGATTTTAAAGGTGTGTGAAGGTGAGGAGTTTAAAGCTGTGTAATCATCAATATCTCTTGCGTAATCACTAACTTTTACGAACAATTAATTGACTTAAGTTCGCATCTATTTAAAAAAAAACATGAGGTTTTTGTATTAAGAATGCAATAATAGTTTTGAACCAAGAAAATTGATGAGGGTTCTAGGCCTCCAGTACTTAAAGGAAGAGAGATCATAAACTCTTGTCGCAACTTCCTCCTCATCATAAGCTCCCAAGTAATCTGCAGAGATTAAGCCCAGTTATTGCAATGCCTAATATAAGAAAGGAATGCATGAAGCAACTTGTCAATGTTTTCTCGTATTTAAAACCAAAAACCTAAATTCAGAATTGGTATATTACAACGGGGGTCTAAGAACTGAAAGCTATCATTGGCCATCCACTGTAGATGTCCTTTCTCATCATTTATTTTTGGGAATCTGCTTGGATTCCATGAACGCTCAACCAAACCACCCATTTGATTTTTTTTATTCCTATGAATATAACGACAAATAGACCCAATAAACAAAATGGAAAAACAAGTAAAGTTGGAAGGCTTTAAGCCTTCTTGTGATGCCAAGAGTAAGAAAAGAGCAAGGAGCATACTTGCAACTTCTCGTATCTATGATGAGACTTATGATGCTTACTGTGGCCATGCCATGTTGTTTGACCTTTATACTAGTTGTAGCAGAGGGCCCATGCTATGGCGAGCAGGACCATCCAGAGTATTGGGGGTGTTTGGAGGTTGATCAGATGGTATGATTATGGGAGAGGGTGTGTAAGGGAGAAAGTGATATATTATAGTTAGAAACCTTGTAACAATAACTTCATAACAAAGTCCCTTGAAGGAGGGGAGTATGTAATGCCTATTGTCCGTCGATTGCACACCAGTAGTAGAATTCTTCCGAAAGTTGTCTCCTCACTTGAAAAGTGGGAGAGGTGTGACCTTGGGGGCAAGCACAGAGCTAGGTACTGTCACCTACTCCTAGCTCCTCCGTTTAGGCTAACTCCTAATGAAGCCAAGGGGGGTAGTCCCTAACAAAGAGTTTTCTATGGCTCAATGTTTAAGTTAAGTTTTAAGATGTTTTGGGTGCAGATGGGTGTTGTTTAGGAGTTACTTGTGATTAGAAATGATTAAGTTTATGAATGTGACACGTAAATCAGAGCAATCCACGTTGCTAGCAAGAGACTGAAAGATCAACAAATATTCCAGACTTGTAACTTAAGCATTCAGATATAATCAGCAAAAATAGACCATAGACAGTTGATCAAGATAGAAGATTACTCAATTATAACGAAGGACCAATGCCTTATGGAGTCAAATAAATGCGTGAAATAAAGTCTAGGAATTAAGCTAGTGAATATTAGGTTTTGCAAGTGCTCTTGCTAGATTTTAATAATTTAAAAAAATGCTCTTGATTAGGGTGTCAATGAAGGTTTGTCAAAGCCGGGAGACTCTTCTAAGTTTCCTTCGTTTAAGACATGTCGGGCCCGCCCAGTATCCTAGGCTGATATTGTCAAGTGACCAACTAGCCGAGAATCTATGATAGTGGGAGGTTCTGGCGCCTCTACTAGGAAGTACTTTGGAAGAATCCCTACAACGCCAGTGCATTGGTTACGAGGTGTTTAAGTGTTATTAGGTTACTCTTGCGGGGTTTAAAGATCCAATGTCGTTTCTGGGTACTCCGATCTAGGATCGGTCAGAGCATACTCCAGCAAGGAGGGAGGGGGGTTAATTAATTAAAGGGGCATGAGTTGCAAATTTTATGAATTTAATTAATTAAAACTCTCCGACAGAGAGTTCTCTTGACGTCGTCTTATGACAGTGGTTCAAGAGACTTAGCTAATCTAGATGATACTAATGCAGGGGTTGTGCAAACCTAAGATGCTCTCTGATAGAGAGTGCTCTTGACTTGTGTTTCTGTAAGTTCAAGAGTCTTACTTATGGATGATTTGATTAAACAAACACAACAATTAATATGAAATGTGGTTGATTAAAACTCTCCGACAGAGAGCACTCTTGATCCACCTTATGGTGAGATTCAAGAGATTTTGGCTCGTTTTATGATTTAACAATTTATAACAAGACACCAATAAGCAATGATGAATCTAGCAATTAGTGGAAATGAAGCTAAGGAACAACTAGCAATTAGTAAGAATGAAACTAAGTTTAATCAGAGAGCTAAACTAATTGCTTAAGGAAAACTGAACTAAGTAAATCATGAAAATGAACACAAGACACACTTCCCCAAAATAGGGGAAGTAGAAAAGAAAGGAGACTTGCTCCCACTCAGCATTTTTTATTAATCTTTTACAATGATGATGTGTTCTTTGCTTCTTTGAAGAACGGGGAAAGAAGGGGATGAAAGAGAAGGGATAACAGTCTTTTTGTTCTTCTTGCACTCCTTGTTTGTTCATGGCCTTTGGGCTCTCCTTCACCTGTCTGCAATCTAAGAGCTCTAGACACACACTTGTTATGATATTAGTTTATCAAAAATAACTTGAAATTTAATCTACAAACTTGCTACAAACACTTACCCAAACTTACCGAAAAGAAGGAAGAAATGAGGCAGGAAAAAGGCAAGGTAAGAGGGGTGAAAAAAGGGTGAAAAGAGGGGAAAAGACAAGTCAAAGAAGGCTGGAAACTAAGTGAGAAAGAGGGATGCAAATGAGGGTGAAAAAGGCTGAAAGTACAGCCCAAAATATGGTTGAAGAAAAGGATGGAAAGGGGCTGCAAAAAAGTGGAAACAAAGAGGCAAAAGAGGGCTATACAAAAGGGTAAAAATGGGGAAAAGTGGACAGTGAACAAAAGGAAGGAAAGGCTGCAAATAAAAGGCCTAAAAGGCTGAAAATAAAGCAAAGGGCAGCCAACCGCGGCAAAGGCTAAGTGAATGAATGTTCACTTTAGCCCAAACGTGAAAGGTGGTTGATTAAAACTCTCCGACAGAGAGCACTCTTGATCCACCTTATGGTGAGATTCAAGAGATTTTGGCTCTTTTTACGATTTAACAATTTATAACAAGACACCAACAAGCAATGATGAATCTAGCAATTAGTGGAAATGAAGCTAAGCAACAACTAGCAATTAGTATGAATGAAACTAAGTTTAATCAGAGAGCTAAACTAATTGCTTAAGGAAAACTGAACTAAGTAAATCATGAAAATGAACACAAGACACACTTCCCCAAAATAGGGGAAGTAGAAAAGAAAGGAGACTTGCTCCCACTCAGCCATTTTTTATTAATCTTTTACAATGATGATGTGTTCTTTGCTTCTTGGAAGAACGGGGAAAGAAGGGGATGAAAGAGAAGGGATAGCAGCCTTTTTGTTCTTCTTGCACTCCTTGTTTGTTCGTGGCCTTTGGGCTCTCCTTCACCTGTCTGCAATCTAAGAGCTATAGACACACACTTGTTATGATATTAGTTGATCAAAAATAACTTGAAATTTAATCTACAAACTTGCTACAAACACTTACCCAAACTTACCGAAAAGAAGGAAGAAAAGAGGCAGGAAAAATGCAAGGTAAGAGGGGTGAAAAAAGGGTGAAAAGAGGGGAAAAGACAAGTCAAAGAAGGCTGGAAACTAAGTGAGAAAGAGGGCTGCAAGTCAAAGAAAGAGGGATGCAAATGAGGGTGAAAAAGGCTGAAAGTACAACCCAAAAGATGGTTGAAGAAAAGGATGGAAAGGGGCTGCAAAAAAGTGGAAACAAAGAGGCAAAAGAGGGCTGTCCAAAAGGGTAAAAATGGGGAAAAGTGGACAGCGAACAAAAGGAAGGAAAGGCTGCAAATAAAAGGCTTAAAAGGCTGAAAATAAAGCACAGGGCAGCCAACCGGGGCAAAGGCTAAGTGAATGAATGTTCACTTTAGCCCAAACGTGCCCTAATCCCAAGAAAATAAATATTTTTTAATTTGAAAGATGAATAAAAGTAATGAGAGAATGGTCAAACCTGTGGATCTTTTTTAGAGCACTTGGATCTCGTGAAGCATGCAATTACCAGAAAATTGTACTTGACTCCAAGAGAAGAAGATGCAGTTGAGCTCGAACTTTTGCTTGGTTGGATGGAAGGATCTGCAAAATAACACTCATAGACTTGCCAAACAAAGGATTAGATCATGTATTGTTCACAAATTGAAATAAAGAAGAGCATGAACTATAACTAAATAAAACAATGCTCTTTTTTAAATTCTAAAAGTAAATCAATAAACAACTAACTTGCAAACCGCAAATACCTGTTCCATCATAATCTCAAATAGACAAGAAAGAAAAGCATTAAAACAACATCACCTCATCCATCAAGTGCAATCATCCAAAGAATCACACCACATGAGCCTCCAAAGCCTTAATTTTATTCCAATGGTTGCATAGAAACAACAAGCAATTACAAAAGTTTCACCAGAGTTTCTCTACACAAAAATCCATCCGAATAGAGCTAAATAAGCCTCTATTTGTACAATGAGAGAGTGCTAAAACCCTAAAACCAATCCTCAAACCCTGACCAACTTGGCTACCAAACAAAGATGCCAGAACTAAATCAAAGAACCGGGAGTGAGGGGAGGCCTCCACCCAGGCAAGGCGCCCCCACTCCAACCCTAAACACTGAAATCCATCCATAGATGAGCCCACACGTGTGGAAGGCACCCTTAGGAGAGAGAGGGGCGTGAGCTGTTGAAAGAGGCACCCTGCTGCATAGGAAAGATGTCTGCTAGGTCTGGAAACCACTGCCAGGTTTGGAAAGCCTACTGATGGTGTAAGCTTCAGTCTTCACCTCGATCAAATCACCGGACCAATGAGTGCTCTCTATCTCATTCTTTAGCTGGAGATGACATGTCTGCTAACTGATAATAAATTAATTGCTCTCTTAATTATGACTGAAGCTGAGTTATGATAACTCCAATCATCATAAGTGCTCCATGAGATGTCATTTAGCCTTTTATTTTACTGAATTTGGATTAATTTGGAGAGTTTTAATTTTCTCCAAAATAATCATTTTTTACTCAAAATTGACTTTTTTTGAGAAAAAAGGCATTATGTGTCCGATTGTTGATCTGAAAGTTGGTTCTGACTGGCTGGCTGATCAAGAATGATTTTTGGCTTAAGGTTGGAGCCTTCAATCACTGAATTCAGAGTCCGGATGACCGACTTACCACGAACAGGTTTTTTCCATTTAATTTATGGAAAAATTAACCCAAAAAACTTAGGAAAAGTAATTTAAAATTTAAAATTTTAAAAATAAATTTTTCACTGTTCGAAAAAGCTTTTTTCGAAATTTTTTTATGTGTCCAGATGACTTAGGACATGACCATGATCTACCTAAATAATGTCTAGTAGGTTTATAACACTCAGTTGAGCTCTAGTAACCCCCCAAGGCCCAGAATTCAACATCGGGCATTCCAGCTTTGGAGGAAGCGGGAGAAAACCTCATCAATTATACTCGGCTGAAGGCAAAGCATAATTGTTAGGGGCAAAAAACTCCTTGGAAGACCTTATTTGAGATTCTACATCTCAGGAGACCGAACCACTCAAAAAATACCCTACTAGCACATTTATTATAAACCCCGCGGGGCCATGGTCAAAATTATTAAAATAAAAAAGTGGCTAGCAAATATTGGCTAGACATGCAGATGGATAAACTGATACACTAGAATCAAACTTTGAACAAGTCTGTCAACCGGCGGCTCCTCAGGTAATCCAACTAAGTGCAAAATTAGTGGATAACAATGCCCTCCGTCACTTAATGCATTAGTTCTAAGGGGCATGTCGGGGTTATAGTGAAGACACCAGACATACTGGTGATGGCCACACGAGTAGGTCATATCCCTCCACAATAGTATTAGACTATGTAGAATATAATAATAATAATAATAATACAAAAGTAAGGGAATCATGAGAATAAATATGTATGAGTAGACAAAAACAAACTTAATAAATCATGTTTTGGATTTAATAAAGGATTATAATATATATATATATATATATGAGCTATGGTCAATAATGCTTTCAATGTTCTAATAAAATATAAAATTATGCTCTATAACATTCTGAAAATCAATATTTTTCAGAAAACGTTTTAAGTTAAATATCTAAAATAAATAAATAAAATAATTCCACTCTTCACTAATTTTATATACAATGTCACAAATTTAAATACTTAGCTATATCTCTTAAATAACTAAAACAATTACGTCTTTTATATTGCACATGCTTTTCATTTCTATTGTCCTAAGCACTTGCTTTTCATTTTCTTAACAATTTGTTTTGTGAATTAAGACATGCTCTTATATAATCTATATCAACTTGCTTTTCATTATGTGTTCAACTGAAATTATGTGTTCAATATCAACTTGCTTTTCATTTTCTTAACAATCTGTTTTGTAAATTAAGACATGCTCTTATATAATCTATGGGATAAAATGAAATTATGTGTTCAATATCAACTTTAAACAAAAACGATTTGCTTTTGGAAACCCTTTATTGTTTATTAATAGTAATTACATAACCACTTATTAGAACATCATTTATTTGTAAAGAATTAGATGAGCAGTTCGCCTTTGCAGAGATATTCATATGGTTATTACCAATAGGTAGCTTTACTTTAACTCGTTATCTATAATAATTATTCCTTGAACATTCACTCGAGGTGTTTGAGTTGGTAGCTATATTTTAGTGGTTGTAATTTTGTTATGTATAGGAAAAAGGTTGTTATGAACCGACCATAAAGTGAATACTTTGGGTCTTCTTCTCTTCCTTGGAGAACCACACCCTAAACTCTTACATTTAATATATTACATATACAAGTGAACTCCTTTTTAACTATTGGTGCAAGGTTGAGGTTGACTTGTCAATTTTTTTTCTCGAAAAGGTTTAATTTCTTTAATGTCTTGTTTGAGAGGTATAGTGTGTTGGAACACATATTTCTGATAAGCTTTGAGCTCATCATAAGTGGAAGCGAAGACATCTCTATACTCTTTAACAAGATTTACTAAGTCATTTCTTTCCTTTTCAGAACTACATTTTCCAGTTTTTATCATTTTTGGTTCATTATTTGTTCCATTGTTGATCTCAATGTAATCCCAAGGCTTCATTGAGTCTATGTTGTTTTCCATTCTATCATGCCTATCAAATATATGCTCCAGTGAAACTAGACCACGAGCTACTAGATTGTCGAATTGATCACCTTTCCCCTGACACTCCTTACCCTCCTCCTAAAAACTAACATTAAAGTTTGAAAAATCCTCTATGTTATGGATAAATTTCAAAATTTGTTCATCATCACGAAATACCTGCCAATGCTCAATGTTATCTAGAACTGATGATCTAAAGTTATTCTCTAATTTTCCATCACCATTTAGCATTTCTTCTGAAGGTTGAAGAGTTGAAGCTACTACAACTAGCTTATCTGCTAAGCTATTTTGATCTCTATGGATGCTAGTTAAATTTAAAGCATTGAAGAATTCCATTGTATCCCACACGGCATTCGTATATTTATTTAACCTTTTACATTTGCATGAAAAATGGTTCTTAACTTGGAGGATTATTAAATCACAGTCACCTCTTATATTCAACATCTTAATCCCCATATCTTTAGCTATTTCCAACCCAAGTAGGAGTGCCTGATATTTTGCTACATTGTTGGTTGCCTCAAATTCTAACCTAAAGGTAAAGTTAAAAGCTTGTCCTCTAGGTGAAGAGATGACAACTCCATCTCCCTTTCGAGATCTTGAATGAGCACCATCAAAATTCATCTTCCATGTTTCATCTACCTTTTCATCTTTAATTCTTTCTTTAATTGGGGCCAAAAAGTTAGAGTAGCAAGAATCATTTCCAAGATTATCTGTGTGGTGAACATATTCATTAGAAGGATTCTTGGGGTTTTCTGCATGATGTTTCTTCTCCTTTTCACTATGCAATTTTACCATTGTATCCTCAGATAAAGGAACAGTGGCATAAGTCCAGTCCATTTGAACGGATCCCCCCAAATCAATAGCCCACTTTCTCGATAGCAACATACCCCATTTGTCAAGTACATCAATTATAAGAATATCCATGTTTAAATGAATATCAGGATACTTAGCCTATCTTACTGGAAAACCCAAAACAATACCAACAACCTTAACTTCTCTAGAGTCCATGGCACATATATTATGATATGGTCTAGTGATTTTTAAATTTAACTGTTCCATGACTTTCCTCGTCATTATGTTGGCTGAAGACCTAGAATCTAACATACAGTTACGAAGAATAAGATCATTCATCAATAGTGAGATATAGAATGGAGGATGATCTTCTCTTCCTTGTTCCTTAGTTTTTAAAATAACTAGAAGATCAATGGAACCATCTTTGTTTGTTGGAGTATATTTTTCTTGATTTTCTTCAAAGGTTAATTTCATAGGAGGAGTATGATTTAACACTTTAATCAGTTTTTCTGGTTGCGCTGGAATTTTAATCACTTCAGTTGCAGGAATTGACACTTTAAATTTTTGAAACCAAACACCCATATCAAGAATATAATTTGGGTCATGAGGAGTGATTACCTGATATTGATTACTCTTTGGAGTTTCGACATTTTCTCTTCTTTGATGGGTGATGCCTTTCAACTTAGGCATTTCTCAAATCTGCTCTGATGTAGGAATAGCATCATAGTTCTTAGTCAAATTGTCTACCTCTTGGATATACTATTTTGCTTTCTTCCAGTATTCTTTAGACATGGCATACATATGGCCAATTTGATTGATGTATTCAGACTCGCTTGAAACTTCTTCACTACTGCCACTCTTAGGAATTCCTTGTTCTAAAATTCGTCGTGCCACATAACAACTAGCTTCTTCATGAAGTGAATCACAAGGTCTACAATTATAAGGGATCACTTCCTGGACCACATTGGTTGTATCCAATTGATTTGAAAGATTATTATCTTTATAAGGGGCTTTCTTAGGGGCTCAGTTACCTTTACGATGGAAATTTTTCTGATTAGAGTTAGATCTTTCCATGGTCACTACTCGATTTTGCATGTTTTTCAACTGATTAGTATAAGTAGCTTCCATGGCTTCCATTTTTTCATTTAAATCCTTAATATTCTTATCATATGCGTCTTGCATGGGCTCTTTTCCTTTGGATTCTTGTTTGGCCTTCCCTCTTGTAAATCCAAGCAAGTTAGACTTACATGAAGCCTGCATGTTTGCATCAATTTTAATGGCTAATGCTTGGGAAACTTTAAGATCAATGCATTCTTTATCTCTCAATTAGTATCTCATTTCCCCAGTGCATGCCTCTATGTAATAAACCAAGATGGATTTATCATGAGGCTTGAATTCATCATCCATGCTTGCAATAAGATCTCTGGATTTTTTATTGAATTCCTCCATCGTTTCATTTTCATTTTTTCTTGATGGAGTGGAGTACATTCAACAAGAAACGAGGCTAATTCTTTTCACCAAATCTTTCTAGAATTACCTTCATGAAGGAATCCCAAGAATTATATGAGTTATCGGCAAGATTAATATACCAATCAAAATCATCTTCTTCAAGTGATAAAGAAAAAATATTCATGTACACATCATCATGTTGACTTGCAGCATCTCGACACCAACTAAGGAGACATTTTAAAAATTTGTTAAGATGGCTTGATGCAGTAATGGCATTGTTACTCTGAAAATTTGATAGTTTCTCTATAGCTTTGTTCGCTATGGCATGAGGCTGGCCTGTTATCTGAGTAAAATAAGGGGCTAAAACAAAGCATCCATTGGACTGAGATTTTCTGTAGGATTTTCCATTGTGAATAAGAATTGGATGTAAGAAATAGTCTCAGCTGCTAGATATTCAAGGATTCTACAAGACTAAATTTTATGTAATCTTTTCCGTAAGACCCTTTTGGGTTCAAGAAAAAATTGAAATACTTTGTTAAAAATTATTCTCGTAGAATACCCTGAAGTGCTTTTAAACTGTGGAGTCGCTAGATGGATCAAGTAGATTTCAAAATTATTCAACTAGATCAATAAAAAATTACTGGATAAAAAACGAAAAAGAAAAAGGGTTAAGTCGTACCTCGCGAATAAAAAGATTTATCCCCTGCACTGGCGCCAAAAATTGTTGTCGCCTTTCACAGACCTGGGGGTTAAGCGCAACAGAAATATTCAAGCTACTAGGTGTGTCCTTGGGGGAAAGTCTCGAGTCAAGTACTGTCACTTGATCTTGAATCCTCCGTTTAGGAAAAACACCTAACGAAGCCAAGGGGGGTGGTCCCTAAGAAATAGTTGTCTAAGGCTCTTTAATTTTTAACTGTTATTGATGGAAGTAATTTGTTTAGGAGTTTTTCAAGTAAATTCTGATACAAGATTGTTTGCAAATTTAAGTAAATATTCAACAACATAACATCAACACATAAAGCGGGAATACAATAATTACAGATCAAATTAGTGCCAATGGAGTCAAAGTGAAATAATGTTGTTGAAGTAAAATGTTTTGCAAATGTATCTTGGTCAGTTTTAATTATTAAGAGATGAGTTGAATTATAGGAACAAAATTCTTGATATACTGGAAGTACCAAGAATGTGTCCAAAATATGACTAAAGTGGTTCCTCACTCAGAAATGTGGGCTGAATCAGAGTCTCTGAGAAGTTCTCCAACACTACACCAACAAGTGTGTAGCCTGACTGTATCTCGAGGTCACTACTTAGTTGTTCTCACATCCTTTGAAGAATTTTCCCAGGATTGTCAACTACCGTACGCCATATTTTTGTAATGTTTCTAAGGTGAGTTTATTTTATTAATAAACTATTATATTAATTTGAAGAAATTAGAAAGTGTCGAATACCACTTTTGATTTCCCAACAACCAAGCAAAGCCTACGGAGGGAAAGAGCATACACGAGTTGACGACAAAATGTTTATTCCAATTTGATACAACAACTAAGTTTGTAAAATCAAAGGATTAACGACAAATTAGAACTGCAACTATGTCACTTTCTGATCATCCACCAATAATAAACAAACCCTTTAGTTGGTGGCGAGAGCATACTCCGTGGCAACAAGTTGGGTAAGAAATTAAAACTTATTTTGAGATGAAATTAAGTAAAAACAACTAATCTATACAGCCTTTCAAGAAGGCAAATTGTGTGCAAGTGTTGATTAGGAAAATGCAAACCATGAAAAAGACTACAAATCCCCCAAGGGGGATGGAATGTGGGCATTGTGTATCCCACTTGCTTTATTTATCAATGAGTTTACAATATGATAAAAAAATGAATTATGATTTGCACTTTGATCCTTGAAAGGGATCGAAAGGTTTACAATGTCGTCGAGAGATAAAAGGAAAGAAGAAAAGAGATGGAGGATGGAGTTTTTGATGTCTTGGATGACCCAAGACTCAAAATTTGAGCAGTATGTCCTCCTCCTTTTCTCAAAACCTGCTAAAAACCAGCGAGTTAAATTTATTAGAATATCATAAATTAATCAAAACAAAAACATAATCTATACTATTCAAAATGATCATAAAATTGTAGATTTTTTTAGTGAAAATGACACTTTGAAAGATTGAAACGGATCTAGTTTAAGATAAATCTTTAAAAGTGAATCTAGATATGATATATATTCTTGAATAAAATCATATTTCAGATATAGAATGATTTATCCAATTTTACTAAGCATCAAGTAACCGAAACCAAGAAGAAAGCTTGAATTTTAGATAGAAGAAGACTAAAATTCCCAAGCTCGTGCTTAAATGAAATCAAGGAGTGAGGGATCTGCAAAATAATTGTATTATAAGAAACAAAATGGATGTTTTAAAGAGAAGTGGATGCAACTGAGTGCCAATCCCCTTAACTCTGAGACAAATCTGCAAAAAACTAGGCAATTTCTCAAAAGAACAAGGTTAATCTAGTCATTTCATTAATAAAAAAGAAGAAGGAGAGCATAAGTATAACCAACTACAGTTTGATACTCCTACAAAATTCTGATAATAAAATGAACATAAGTAACTTGACAGCATCAAATACTTATTTAAATTTAACTGGAGCTAAACACATAATTCGAAAGAAATAAAGCATGAAATTCCACAGATTTCACCTCAAATTTTGACCAAGTCACAAGATCACAATGCAATCACAGAATAGCATCCAAATCCTTCAATATTTATTATAAAAATATCAACAACATAAGTACAAATGGAATATGTTCAATGCATCCTCCTTACTGAGTTTTTAAAAGCAATGCTTTTATAGCAAAAAAGAAGCTCAAACCCCAAGGGGGCGAATTTGCCAAGTGTGAAGTGGTTATGGGGGTTGAGATAATGGTGGGAGGAGGTTATTTTACATTGGAGGGAAGGATTCCACCTATTTTTAGGTATGCCACTTGGTTTTGGAAGCCTTCACCTCCTCTAACCACTCCATCCAAGTGGCAAAACACACCCTCCATGAGAGAATTCGCTCCACTTTTGTGGAAGTGAGTTGGAGCACCTCCTTTGATGGTTGAAGATGCTCCTATATGCTCATAAATTTACCAGACAAGGTCCTCAAAAACTTTGACGCCTTAGAGAAAAGTCTTAGATAAACTGCCCTTGATTTAGGAATTGGATTTTCTCCAATTTTACCATTTATTTGACCCTCTTAGTCATTTTGGAGAGAAAATCAAAATTAATAATTGAACATTATTAATTTGACTCTCAAAAGTGGGTTTCCAGGTTAAGTGGGGGCTCTTGGTCCAAAAATGATCATCCCCATGACCAAATTGGTTCCCTAGGCCCACTTTTATGACCTTTTGAACTTTTACAATTAAAATACATCTTATCGATGATTTAATTAATAAACTAAAAATTAAAAAATCCTATGAAAGAATTAGAGCATGTCCATGAAAATTTAGGACTGTGAATAGCATGGTATAATACATAGACCCTAGGCTGTAATAATCTTTTAATACAAAATCACCAATTTCACCATACCGGCTTTGGAGGATTTTGAGTGAAAAACTCAAAAATTATATGTCACTTAAAAAAGCGTCACATAATTGACGAGGGAAAAAACACTCGAGGATGATGACCTTGATGACCAAGTCCTAAGAATTCCAATCCTTTTACAAAAATAAACCATCATTCTATGACATTTATTACAATTCCCCCAAGGGGTGTGAACATGCGAAAAAAATGACCACAATTAGCCCTGATGAAACCACAGATCTTCTTGAGCACTGGGTATGAACAATTGATTTGTTCCGATCCTTGGTGGCTCACTTAAAAGATCCCCTAAGTTCAACTTAGTGGATATTATATGGCTACAACTGTGGGATGTGCACTCGACTGATCTTCAATCAAAGAGAGTGTGCGAGGACCCTATAATGTCGAGTTCCTGTAAGAAACTAAAATGCATCACTCCCATATACATGTAAATTAATGCCAAAATGAAATACAAGTTGCAGCATAATATACAAAAACTATGGTACATAAAACTATGATACAAAACTATGGTACATAAATAGTATACAACAATAAGCTATGATACAAAAAGAAACATGATACATATATTATGATACAAAAGGAAAAGGGTTTAGAAAAGTCTTGATAATGCCCCCTTTTAGATAGGATCGTTGAAGAATAATTTCAACTGTTTCCCATTCATTGGTAAGGGAAACCTTTCTCCTTCTACAGTGTTGAGAAGGAATAAATTGGTGCCAACCACGTCATAGATGATAAATGGCCCCATCTAGAAGCTATCGGTCTTCCCATGTTTTCCTAGATTTTCTCTTTGTTTGTCCCACAACAACACTATATTTCCAATATGAAAAGACCTTGGTTTTGTAGACTTGTCAAATGTTCTTTTAACCTTCTCTTGGTTTCTTATACTTTTTTCAAGAGCCTTCCTTTGGCTTTCATCTAATTCAATTAACTAATTGATTATATTTGGCATGGCATCTTCTTCTAATCCATATTATTGAGGCATATGATACACTGACAACTGAATATAGATAGGTAAAGAAACAGTTGAACCATATACCAACTTAAAAGGAGTCTTTCCTATTTCACTTTTCTAAGTAATTATGTGAGCCCAAAGCGGATATTTTATTTTACTATCCCAAGACTTCTTGTTACTTCCAACTATTTTTTTAAGGATGGTCATTAAGTTTTTATTGCTTGACTCTACAAGACCATTTCCCTGGGGATAGTAGTTGGATGGGTGGGATAGGATAATTCTATATTTGAAGCAGAATGGCATGAGATATATTGAACTGAAAGCTTTGGAATTGTTGGTTGTTATTTTGGATGGAACCCCAAATCTTGTGATAATCTTGTCCTCTAGGAATTCCATAATAACTTTATATGTAGCCTTTTTGGTGGGTATTGCTTATACCCACTTGGTGAAATAGTTAGTTGTTGTTAGGATCTAAGAAAATTCATTGCTTGAATTGTCTTTGAAATTCCTAATGAAATCAATCCCCCACTGCTGGAAAGGGGCTAACACCACAACTGGTTGCAAAGGAAAGGCTGCCAACCTTTGCTTTCATGTGAATAACTGACATTGAGGACAACTCCTTACAAAACTTGTGTACATATACGAATAAGGAGGGCCAGTAATAACATTCTCTAAATATTTTATGGGTTGTTGTGTCTGCTACATAATGGCCCCCACAAAATCATGCATGACACTCAGTTAAGATTTGTTTATAATCTTGTTCATTTACATATCTAAGTATTATTTCGTCAGGGTTTCTCCAACCAAGTCCCTCTTGAGTGATGCAATAATTGACAGATTTAAGTCTTAGAGATCTTATTTTGTGACCATTAAGGTGATCAGGACATGTAAGATTAAGGAGAAAGAAGATTATATCTGCATACCATGGATCCTACTCTGACTGTTGAAGTCTTGTTGACTTTACTTGCTCTAGAGCATTGTTCTGACACACCATCCCTAAATCCTCATCATTCCCTTGAGTTAACATCTTGGCTAGACCTTGACCTTTGAGTAATTTTGTGGGCCTCATCTCTAGATCATATTCTTGAATTTTAGAGACCCATTCACCCCTTATGCCTAAACAATCTTGTTGAGACAAGATATCTTTTATAGCTGCATGAGGTACATAACCAATTATTTTTTAGTAGCCAATGTATGTTCTGAAATGTTTTAACGACTTTATCAAGGCATAAGCCTGCTTTTCTATGATTGTATATTTCAATTCTGAATCTTGTAAAGCTCAACTCATGAAAGCGATGGGTTTCTCATATCCTGCATTGTTTTCCTAGAGTAAGGCCCACATGATAGTACTTTCAGAAGCAAAGGCAAAAATCAAGAAATCTTTAGAATAATTAGGGCTAACCAAAATTGGTGATCTGGTAATTGCATCCTTAATTCATATGAAAGCTTCGGATGCATATGAAAGCTTCTCAACCCTCATTAGTCCATTCAAACTTAGCATCTTTCTTCAATAACTTTTGGGTTGGATTCATTAACTCTTCTAAGTTAGGGATGAATCTTCTTATAAAGTTAATGTGGCCATTAAAGGATTGGAGAGATTTCACATTTTTAGGCAAAGGGATCTTTTTAATTTCCTTAATCCTTTCGAGGTCCACCTTTACTCCATCTTTGGAAATGATATGTCCTAACAGTTTCCTGTCTTCAATACCTAGGACAGACTTTGTTGGATTCAAAGAGATACCATATTTACTACCTCTTTCGAATACTTGCTTGAGGTGAGTGACATGACTCGTTCTTTGTTTTGAAAAAACTGTTAAGTCATCCTGATAAATTTCTATGATATTTTTGGTTAATTCCTTAAATGCATAATCCATGGCCCTTTGGAAAGTGGCCCCTGCATTCAACAAACCAAAAGGAATCCTTAAATATTCGAAGGTACCCCACAGGGTTGTGAAAGTAGTCTTATGGTTGTCCTCCTTTTGGATCACCACCTGATTATAACCTGAAAATCCATCTAGCATAGACATCATTTCAAAACATGTTACCTTTTGAAGAAGAGTTTCCATATTCAGCAATGAATAGGTGTCCTTTTGACAAGAAATGTTTATATTATGGAAATCTATACATATCCTTATGCTCCCATTATTTTTTATCACAACCACCAATTTGGAGCACCAAGATGAATGTCGTGTTGGCACAACGATCCCAACGACCAGCATTTTCTCAAGCTCCTTTTTAACTATTTGTGCAAGCCTGGGGTTGATTTGTCTAATTTTTTGTCAAAAAGGTTTAACTTCATTAATGTCTTGTTTGAGAGGTATAATGTGTTGGAACACATCCTCTCGATAAGATTTGAGCTTGTCATAAGTGAAAGCGAAGACATCTCTATACTCTTTGAAAAGATTTACTAAGTCATTCATTTCCTTTTCAGAGGTACCTTTTCAAATTTTTATCATTTTTTGTTCATTATTTGTTCCAATGTTGATCTCAATGTAATACACAAGCTTTAATGAATCTATGTTTTTTCCCTTCTATCTCGCCTATCAAATATATGCTCAAGTGAAACTAGACCACGAGGTACTGGATTGTTGAATTTATCACCTTTCCCCTGATACTCTTTACCCTCCTCTTGAAAACTGACATTGAAGTTTGAAAATTCCTCTCTGTTATGGATAAATTTCAAAATCTGTTCATCATCACAAAATACCTGCCAATGCTCCATGTTATATCGAACTGATGGTCTAAAGTTAATCTCTAATTTTCCATCATCATTTAGCAATTCTTCTGAAGGTTGAAGAGTTGAAGCTACTACAACTAGCTTATCTGCTAAGCTATTTTGATCTCCATGGATGCTAGTTAGATTTAAGGCATCGAAGAATTCCATTGTATCCCACACTGCATTCCTATATTTCTTTAACCTTTTACATGTGCGTGAAAAATGGTTCTTAACTTGGAGGGATATTAAATCGGAGTCGCCTCTTATATTCAACATATTAATCCCCATATCTTTAGTTATTTCCAACCCAAGTAGGAGTGCCTCATATTCTGCTACATTGTTGGTTGCCTCAAATTCTAACCTAAAGGAAAAGTTAAAAACTTGTCCTCTAGGTGAAGTGATGACAACTCCAGCTCCCTTTCTAGATCTTGAATGAGCGCCGTCAAAATTCATGTTCCATATTTCATCTACCTTTTCATATTTAAATTTTTCTTTAACTGGGGCCAAAAAGGTAGAGTAGCAAGAATAATTTCCAAGATTATCTGTGTGGTAAACATATTCATTAGAAGGATTCTTGGGGTTTTCTTCATGATGTTTCTTCTCCTTTTCACTATGCAATTTTACCGTTGTATCCTCAGATAAAGGAACAGTGGCATAAGTCCAGTCTATTTGAATGGATCCCCCCAAATCAACAACCCACTTTATCAATAGAAACATACCCCATTCGTCAGGTACATCAATTACAAGAATATCCATGTTTAAATGAATATCATGATACTTAGACAATCTTACTGAAAAACCCAAAACAATACCAACAACCTTAACTTCTCTAGAGTCCATGGCACATATATTATGATATGGTCTAGTCCTTTTTAAATTTAATTGTTCCATGAATTTCCTAGTCATTATGTTGTTGAAGACCCAAAATCTAACCTACAGTTATGAAGAAGAACATCATTCATAAATAGTGAGGTATATAATGGAGGATGATCTTCTCTTCCCTATTCCTTAGTTTGTAAAATAACTGGAAGATCAATGGAACCATATTTGTTTGTTGGAGTAATTTTTTCTTGAGTTTCTTCAAAGGTTACTTTCTTAGGAGGAGTATGACTTAACACTTTCATCAGTTTTTCTCATTGCATTGGAATTTTAATCAATTCAGTTGCATGAATTGATACTTTAACTTTTTGAAACCAAACACCCATATCAAGAATATAATTTGGGTCATGAGGAGTAATTACTTGATATTGATTACTCTTTGGAGTTCCAACATTTTCTCTTCTTTGATGGGTGATGCCTTTGAACATAGGCATTTCTTGAATCTGCTCTAATGCAGCATAACACCATGGTTCTTAGTCAAATTCTCTACCTCTTGGATATATTCATTTGCTTTCTTCCATTCTTCTTTAGATAAGGGATACATATGGCCAACTGGATCGATGTATTTAGGCTCGCTTGAAACTTCTTCACTACTACCACTCTCAAGAATTCCTTGTTCTAAAATTCGTCATGCCACATAACAACTAGATTCTTCATGAAGTGAATCACAAGGTATACAATAAGGGACCACTTCCTAGACCACATTGGTTGTATACAGTTGATTTTGTAAGGAGATTTCTTAGGAGCCCAGTTACCTTTAGGATGGAAATTTTTCTGATTAGAGTTAGATATTTCCATGGTCACTAATTGATTTTGCATGTTTTTCAACTGATTAGTATAAGTAGCTTCCATGGCTTCTGATTTTTTGTTTAAATCCTTAATCTCCTTATCATATGCCTCTTGCATGGGCTCTTTTCCTTTGGATTCTTTCTTGGCCTTCTCTCTTGTAAAACAAGGCAAGTTAGATTTACCTGAAGACTGCATGTTTGCATCAATTTTGATGGCTAATGCTTGAGCAGCTTTAATATCAACAGATTCTTTGTCTCACAATTGGTATCTCATTTCCCCACTGAGTGCCCCTATGTAATAAAACAAGATGGATTTATCAAGAGGCTTGAATTCATCATCCATGCTTGCACTAAGATCTCTGAATTTTTTATCGAATTCCTCCATTGTTTCATTGTCATTTATCTTAATGGAGTGGAGTACATTCAACAAGAAATGAGGCTCCTTCTTTTCACCAAATATTTCCATAAATCCCTTCTTGAATAAATCCCAAGAATTATATGAGTTATCGGTAAGATTAATATACCAATCACAGGCAAATTCTTCAAGTGATAAGGCAAAAATCTTCATGTACACATCATGATGTTGACTTGCAGCATCTCGACACCAACTAAGGAAACATTTTGAGAATTTGCTAAGATGGCTTGATGATGTAAAGGCATTGTTCCCCTGGAAAGTTGGTAGTTTCCGTATAGATTTGTCTAGTATGGCATGAGGTTGACCTGTTATCTGAGTAAAATTAAGGGGTTTAAAGAAAGCATCCATTGGACTGAGATTTGTCGCAGGATTTTCCATTGTGAACAAGAATTGGATGTCAGAAATAGACTCGGCCGCTAGATTTTCAAGGGTTCTATGAGACTCAATTCTATGTAATATTTTCTGTAAGACCCTTTTAGGGTCATGAAAAAGTTGAAATAATTTGTGTGAACTTTTTTCTCGTAGAAACCCTGAAGTGCTTTTAAATTGTGGAGTCGCCCAATGGACCGAGTAGATTTCAAAATGATTCGACTAGATCAATAAAAAATTATTGGATAAAAAATGAAAAGAAAAAGGGGTAAGTCATACCTCGGGAATAAAAATATTTATACCCGACAACGACGCCAAAAAGTGTTGTCGCCTTTTACACACCTAGGGGTCAAGCGCAACAAAAATATTCAAGCTGCTAGGTGTGTCCTTGGGGGCAAGTCTCGATTCAAGTATTGTCACTTGATCTTGACTCCTCTGTTTAGGAAAAAATCCTAACGAAGCCAAGGGGGGTGGTCCCTAAGAAAGAGTTGTCTAAGGCTCTTTAAGTTTTAATCGTTATTGATGGAAGTGAGTCGTTTAGGAGTTTTTTGAAGTAAAATTTGATACAAGATTGTTTGCAAATTTAAGTAAATATTCAACAACATATTATCAACACATAAAGCGGGAATACAATAATTACAGATCAAATCAATGCCAATGGAGTCAAAGTGAAATAATTTTGTTGAAGCAAAATGTTTTGCAAATGTGTTTTGGTTGGTTTTAATTATTAACAGATTATTTGAATTACGAGAATGGAATTATCGATATACTGGAAGTACTGAGAATGTGTCTGGAAGATGACTAAAGTGGTTCCTCACTCAGAAATGTCGGTTGAATAGGAGTCTCTGAGAAGGTGTCCAACACTACACCAATAAGGGTGTAGCATGACTGTATCTCGAGGTCACTACTCATTTGTTTCTACTTCCTTTGAAGAATTTTCCCACGATTGTCAACTATCATACGCAGGATTTTCATAATGTTTCTAAGGGGAGTTGATTTTATTAATGAATTATTAGATTAATGTGAATAAATTATAAAGTGTTGAAAACTGCTTTTGATTTCCCAATGACTCTAGGAAAAGCTCACAAAGGGAAAGAGCATACACGAGTTGATGAAAAAATGTTTATTCCAATTTGATACAACAACTAAGTTTGTAAAATCAAAGGATTAACAACAAGTTAGAACCGCAACTATGTGTCACTTTCTGATCATCCACCAATAATTGAAAAAGCCTTTAGTTGGGGGTGAGAGCATACTTCGAGGCAATGAGTTGGGTAAGAAAGTAAAACTTATTCTGAGATGAAATTAAGTAAAAACAACTAACCTGTACAACCTTTCAAGAGGGCAGCTTGTGTGCAAGTGTTGATTAGTAAAATGCAAACCATGAAAAAGACTATGGATCCACCTAGGGGGGGATGGAGTGTGGGCGTTGTGTATCCCACTTGATTTATTTATTAATTATATTACAATATGATAAAAATGCGTTGTGTATCCCATCAATTATGATTTTCCCTTTGATCCTTGAAAGGGATCAAAAGGCTTACAATGTCACCGGGAGAGAAAATGAAAGAAGAAAAGGCATGGAGGATGGAGTTTTTGATGTCTCGAATGACCTAAGACTCGAAATTTGAGTAGTATGTAATCCTCATTTTCTCAAAACCTGATAAAAAACAGCAAGTTAAATTTCTTATAATATCATAAATTAATCAAAACAAAAACATAATCTATACTACTCAAAATACGTATAAAAATTGTAGATTTTTTTAGTGAAAATGACACATTGAAATATTGAAACGGATCTAGTTTAAGATAAAGATTTAAAGGTGAATCTAGATCTAATATATATACTTGAATAAAATCAGATTTCAGATACAGAATTATTTATCCAATTTTACTAAGCATCAAGTGACCGAAACCAAGAAGAAAGCTTGAATTTTAGAGAGAAGAAGGCTGAAATTCCCAAGCCTGTGCTTGAAAGAAATGAAGGAGAGAGGGATCGGAAAAACAATTGTATTATAAAAAACAAAATGGATGTTGTAAGGAGAAGTGGATGCAACCAAGCTCCAAGCCCTTTCACTCCGAGACAAATCTGCAAAAAACTAAGCAATTTCTCAAAAGAACAAGGTTAATCCAATCATTTCATTAATAAAAAATAAGAAGGAGAGCATAAGTATAACCAACTACAGTTTGATACTCCTACAAAATTCTGATAATAAAATGAACATAAGTAACTTGACAACAGCAAATACTTATTGAAATTTAACTAGATCTAAACACATCATTCAAAAAAAATAAAGCATGAAATTCCACAGATTTCACCTCAAATTTTGACCAAGTCACAACCTCACAATGCAACCACAGAATAGCATCCAAAGTATTCGATATTTATTATCAAAATATCAACAACATAATTACAAATGGAATAGGTTCAATGCATCATCTTGACTGAGGAGAAAAACCTTACTTTTACAGCAAATAAGAAGCTCAAACCCCAAGGGGGAGAATTTTCCAGGTGTGAGGTGGTTGTTGGGGTTGAGATAATGGTGGGAAGAGGTTTGAGCTCGTGGGTGGGAAGGATTCCACCTATGTTGAGGTATCCCACTTCATTTGGGAGTCCTTCACCTCCTCTAACCACTTCATGCAAGTGGCAAAACACACCCTCCATGAGAGAATTTGCCCGCCTTTGATTGTTGAAGATGCTCCTCTATGATCATAAATGTCCCGGACAAGATCCTCCACAACTTTTACACCACACAGACAAGCCTCATACAAACTTCCTTTGATTTAGGAATTGGATTTTCTCCAATTTTACCATTTATTTGACCGTCTGAGTCATTTTGGAGAGAAAATCAAAATTAATAATTGAAAATTACTAATTTGATTCTCAAAAGTGGGTTTAGGGGTTAAGTGGGAGCTCTGGGTCTAAAAACGATCATCCCCGTGACCAAATTGGTTCCCTAGGCCCACTTTTATGACGTTTTGAACTTTTACAATTAAAATACATCTTATCGATGATTTTATTAAAAAACTAAAAATTAAAAAATCATATGAAAGGCTTAGAGAATATCCACGAAAATTTAGGACTATGAATAACATGGTATAATGCATAGACCCTAGTCTTTACTAACCTGTTAACAAAAAATCACCAATTTCATCATCCCATCTTTGGAGGATTTTGAGTGAAAAACTCGAAAATTATATGTCGCCTAAAAAAGCGTCAAATAATTGACGAGGGAAAAAACACTCGAGGATGATGAACTTGATGACCAAGTCCTAAGAAGGCCAAGCCTTTTACAAAAATAAACCGTCATGCTATGTCATTTATTACAATTCCCCGGAGGGGTGTGAACATGCGAAAAAAGTGACCACAACTGGCCTTGATGAAACCACAGAACTTCTTGAGCACTGAGTAAGAACAATTGATTTGTTCTATCCTTGGTGGCTCACTTGAAAGATCCTCTAAGTGCAACTTAGTGGATAATAGGTGTGATAGGTTCATTCTCAGAGACTTAGGAGAAAGTACCTAATATAAAGTAAGAAGACAATGACCCTCATATCTAATTGTGTAGTTGATTTGGAAAATAACCTTTCTAAGTACGAACCAGATTAAGGCTTAACCATTCCTTCATTGATTTTTCATGCATACAAGTGAAACTGGTTAAAATTGATTAAGCATACTATGAATACTCATGATGTCTTATTTGTTCTACACCTCTTATGTGGTGAAACTATTATCACATTCATAAGTCTATGAACACTTTTGTATATGTTCATAAATGATTTTAGGGTATGACATATAATTATTTGTGGAAAGATAGCTTATCATATGGTGTTATAATGAGATGATGACATGGTGATTTTATGTAATGCTTTTATTTTCTAGCATGTGATCATGTTTTGGCATAATGATGATTTTAATGGAGGATTTGATTTATTGAGATTAGTTTATCATGATGATGTTTTTATACTACTCATTATATGCCTTGGAATAAAGTAGTCCTATTGATATTATTATGTTATCCCCACCTATAATACGAAGTAAATGATTTTGATCATGTTATTATCTTATATCGCTTAATGCTACGAATTAAGTGTTTGTGCTAGCATTTATTATGTTGATTCATTGCATGCTTGTAGTGATTGATCATGGTGGCAATTATTATGTCTTTGATTAAGATGCGGGACTAATGAATGAATGATTATTATAAAAGCTTTATTTCATAATATGGATTGAGATTATTGAGAGGAAATTTTGGGAATGAATTACGATTCATTATGATTTATGTTTCATGAGGTTAATAATATATGATAACATTATGTTTCTTGATGTCATGGAATGGTGATATGCTTTCATGTTGAGATGAATATTTATGCGGCTCATATTCATAATGTTGATGTATGATTACGTGATGGCATATGATAACATGAAGTTCATGGTTATTCTTGAAGTTGTTATGTTACACAATAACATGTCGTAACATGCAGTTCCTTGGTACTTGTGATGATGTTATATTCTCATAATGACATATGGTAACATGCATATTTTACTATGATGTTGATACTATATAATCAATAGAAGTTGTATTCATGACTGATGCTATGATGGCATGATGGGAAGAAGCGTTACAGGAATGCCACTCTGGGCCTTCAAGGTTGGGTAATTATAAAAGCCACGATATCATGGGAACCCATAACCACAAGGGAGTTATGGGCTGGGAAACCAACTCACTTGGTAATACCTTGTCAGCAGTTCCTTTCCTTTATACATTTTTTGAAAGTCCATGGCTTGAGGTATCTCAGCAAGGGGAGGCATATGGAGAAGGAATTTCGATGCCTCGAGTTGATCTCTCATTAATGAGTTGTGGAGGAAGTTTGGTCCAACCTTTCAAGATGCGTGGAGTATGTAGGCTAACGTAAAGGTCAAGATTCCTGATGGCTCTAGATGAGGTCTTGAGGTATATAACCATGCGAAGACTGGAAGGCCTTAAGCTTTCTCGCGATTCCAGAAGTCAGAAAAGAATAAGGAGCTTGCTTGAAACTTCTCATATACAGGATGAGACTTCTGATGCATGTTGCGGTCACACCATGTTGGGTGACCCTTATACTAGCTACAATAGAGGGACCATGCCATGGTGAGCAAGACCATCCGGACTAATAGGGGTGTTTGGAGGTTGATCGAATTGTATGATTATGGGAGATGGTGTGTAATAGATGAAGTGATATACTATAGTTAGTAATATTGTAACATTAACTTCGGGACGAAGTTCTTTGAAGGAGGGTAGTATGTAATTCCCTCTGCCACTTATTGCATTAGTACTAGGAGGTATGTCTGGGTTATAGTGTAGCCATTGGACATACTGGTGATGGACACACTAGTGGGTCCTATCCCTACACAATAGTATTATAATATGTAGGGTTATAATATTAATATTATAATGGCATGGGATTAATACGAATAAAATATATAATATGACAATTAAGCTTAATTAATCATGGATTAGGTTTAATAAGGAGTTAAAAAGGAAAATAAAAAATATATATTATTATGATTTATTTATCTATTTAAGGGAATTTTGCATGGGAAAATATTGCATGTGGACACGTGTCCACCCTTAGGGAAGCTTGGAAGGTCTTGGTGTAAGAGGGGTTTGGAGGAAATAGGGGGAGGAGTCTTTGGGTGTTCTTCTGATATGGATGACATTGGATGGCTTGGTATTGCCAAGTGAGGGCTTGGGAGCTCTCAGTCTATGACTAAGGGGTTGGTTGGAAGGATAGCAGTTTCGCCACATGTGATTTCCTTAAGGAGTTGTTGCAACGAAGATATCGGCTTCACATGTGCATCTGTAAGTCTACTTACAAGCCCAGGTATGTTTTTTGCTTATCTTTATCTCTTTTCTATTTGTTTCGATGTGTTTGTAATTGATTGAGAAACAATTAGGTCTCTCACAAATTTTCATTCTATGCTTGTTGATGCATAAATAGTAAATTTGGTGGAGTAAAATTTAATACGAAAGATATTTATTGTCCTTGTTGTGAACTTGATGTTAGTATTTAAGCTCTTGTAGATTTTTTGGATTTACAAATATATCAATATGCATTTGAAATATGCATTTCTTCAAAATCAATAAGCATACATTTTATAAATATAACGACAACAACATCAACATGATATGAAAAAACATAATATACATGAGCGATATACATATAAATATACATCTCATCAAAATCTATAAACATGCCGTACATATACATATCAACTAAAATATATAACGCTAAATATACATGTCAAGTCCCACTACTAGTTAGGGATATCTTGCCATTTCAAATATAATGTGTCCTCATTAGGACAAGGAGGACATGGTGAATCGATCAATGGTGATGTTGGCGATATATGTGAATCAAGAGGAACAAGTGGTGGATCAGTCAATGGTGATGTTGGTGACACATGTGGATTAGGAGGAGGAGGTGGTGGATTAGTTGGTGGTGGTGGAGGACAATGGAATGTCGACTATTCTAGTGGAGGAACAAGTGGTGGAGAATCATGTTGTCCAGGTATAGAAGAAGCATCTTTATAGATGGTACAGATGAAAAGAACTCAGCGGCATCCATCAACCTCTATATGAGGTTGAGGGCACCAACAACATGATGCATCAGTGACGTTATGCCACAGGGAATGATATCACATTTATCTGATAGCTCCAAGACTTGTCAAATGTCTTGAACAAGCATTGGAATCACTCTCTGGCTATCCATCAAACCATATATGTGGTCTTCCACCTTAGTTCAGACTCCATGGTCTAGCCAATGTGGCAGATGGGATCTCTATACTGGAGGTCAGTCATGGTGAACATATGGCTCATCCATCTCCTCGTCATCTTGGCAAGGCTTATCCCTAAGATATGTGCCAACATCTACAAAAAAATAGAGAATGAAGATCATATAATTGAAACTAAATGTTACATTGAATTACATTTTCTTTAAATAAGAAAAAAAACATGTAACTACATTTATCAAAACATATTGATAACAATGCCTCTTTGACATGGTGCTCATCCTGAGTAAATAGGATGTTTGGACATCCTTTTGAATCCATCCTTGTGAATGGGTATTATACAATATCGAGGACATGATCATCCTCTCCAACCAAGATATCACAAACCTCTCGATTGGTTGAAGTACACAACCACTCTTGGGCGACAAGTGCGCCCATATGCACATACACGCGTCAATCATAGGTCGAGGAGGGAGGCCTCTAGGTAATGTCGGTTGAGTATCATGAAACCACTCAAAGAATAAAGTAAACAACTTTAACACAAAAAGGAATAATCCCCCGCCATTAAAAATAGAGTGACAACAATCTAAAGCAAAGCAAAATTGTCCCAAAATGATCTCTAACCACCTAATATGTTAAGGCCTGTAAACTAAACTATATGCATAGTACATCAAAGAGAAACTAATGTGTTCCCAATCAGAGGTATAGTGTGCCAATGTTGTGACAATAAGAAACAAACACCTAACTTCCTCTGCACGAAATGCATGTAACCTCAACTGACCATCGACAACCTGGAACTAAGTAGGGTCGATAATGTTTAGGCTGACATATCTATGAACATATTCCAATTGGATCTATCCTACAACATTGCGAAGTATATCAGGGAACTTTGGCCAAATATTCCCCCTCCTAGACAACCCAATAATGAAATAAACATCCTCCTCGGTAGGTTGATATCACAGATCAGGACCAACCCTTAAAGCTCACCTTGTGTGATTCCAACAATGGATCAACTGCTGAAAAAATGAAGGGTTCTCCCTAAGGGATGTAGCCTCCACTCAAAAGACCTTGTGTGTGAGTTGTAATAGGGTGATGAAGAATATTCCTCTTCCTCTCTTTAGCCTCCAAGTGACATACAAAGTTGCATGGGTTGGACTATTGTTGTTTCTATGCTCATCGTCTCTGATTCACTTATAATTATTTTTAGGCACATATTTATAGATAAAACAAATTGAAATTATAAAACACGTATATAACTATTTGTATTTATAAATTATTGATATTGTTTTTTGTTTGCAAAAATAAAGTAGTAAAGTAACCGGTGCACCTAAAATAATTAACATGCATCATGCTCAATGTTTTTATTTCTTGGGACACACCGACAACAATGTGTTACAAATGCATTAACACACCAATGAGTTTTTTATTTTTACGTTTCAACAAGTGGGAGTCGACTTCCCGAATTTATTGTTTTTTTTTTAGCTTTTTTTTTCAGCCGTAGATTTTTCGTCGGACGATTGGGGTGATCTATGTCGTTGATTTTGATTTTGATCTGATCTTGATGTGTTTCTGATCTTGATGTGGCATTTTTGTCAATTGAAAGGGTGGCCATTTAAATTGGCACCTGCTCCCTTAAATGCACCTTAAATGCACATCAATCCAATCCATGCCATGCTGACACTCTTAGGCAGTGATGCCGACCTCCATCTACCTCTGTCGACTTCAATTCGTATTCCTCGAAGTTGGACAACACTCACAGCTCTGTTCGTCCCCTCGTCATAGTTCCCTTCCATTTACAGTAGCACAAGCACCACATTCTGCGGTACAGAAGTTTGGATTTCAGTAGTGCAGCAGTAGCAGAGCCCCACAACAACACATTCTGCATTTCAGAAGTGCAGCAGTAGCAGAGCCCCACAGTAGCAAATTCTGCAGCAGAGAGGTAATCTTTAGCCGAGCATGTTAGATTTTTAATAACACATGAACCTAGCTTAAATTTAAATTGGACATCCAGAATACATTAAAGACGTGAATAAATTTAGCTGACATCCTCTGGCTCCGCCTGGTGAATGTGCTCCTTAGCTTCGTCCTTATAAGAACTAAGCGTATTTACCATTAAAATTACTAAACCTTCTAACTACTTACTTACGACATACAACTGTTATATAACCTCTTCAGCCTGCACATACCTCACCGGCTCGTGGCAGGAAATAAGCTCCAACAGCACAATGTCGACGTCGAAGAAAAAGATGGGGGCGATGTAGCCATGCTTGTCGGTATCTTCAGGCTGGGGAATTCATATACCCTGTTGTTCATTGATCCCTTGAGGGTCTTCAATACCAGTTCCTCCGCATTCACTACGCCGGTCCATTGCAAGGCAATCTTATGAAGCAGAGAAAATGCTTCTTCTCGTGGAGAGTGAAGGATAACAAACCCATTGCAAACTCATAAACAACGTCGTCCTTATAAGAACTAAACGTATTTACCAAAACCACGGCCCCGAGGATGATGAAACCGGCATAGAGGGTGAACTTCAGTTCCCTGCTCTCCGACATCGTTCCACCAACGAGGGCTATATTCAGAGATGACTCAGGCAAGATCTCTGAGCTGAAATTCCAGTCCAAAATACGTTGAATCTCGAAAGAATTCCCCGTTGAAGCCGAGAATCCCAGGTAGATTGATCTCGGAAGGGTGCTTGATAGCTCGATTGTGGTGTTCAAGATGATCGCGTAGCGAATTGGTCGATCTGCATAGGCGGCATATATTTGCAAGGTTTTGTTCCGACCATCGTAATGGATTTGAACCCTTATCGGCCGCCCCGATTTGAGCTTGATGTTGTTCTGACTGAATTCAGCAGTCGCGTTGGATATTATGCTGTTGATGTCTACACTGACATGGTTGTCATTCGGATCCCATTCGTTCTTGTAGGTGTCAAATTCGATGGCTAGCTGGTTCGTTGCGTTTCCATTTATGGATGAATCGAATAAGCCCATATATGATCCGTAGCTGTCTGGAAAAAAGGGTTTGTCATTGGGGACTATGATGAAGGCCAGCCCATCGCCATTGAAATTCTTTGGGGCATTCATATACCCTGTTGGTCATTGATCCCTTGAGGATCTTCAATACCAGTTCCTCCGCATTCAGTACACCGGTCCATTGCCTTGCAATCTTACGCAGCAGAGAAAATGCCTCTTCTCGTGGAGAATGAAGGATAAAAAACCCACTACAAACTCATAAATAACATCACTACAGAGTGAATTGATGTAAGAAAACTACAAATCACCTCACAAAAAGCGTATTCATGATGTGATTCGATGGTGGGTTTTTTCATGCCATCTGCACAAAATTGATGAGAAACTGCAAATCACCTGAGAGAAAGCATATTCATGGTGTGCTACACTCTGCAAAATGAATTGATGTAAATACACAAAATCGATGAGAAAACTGCAAATCACCTCACAGACAGCTTGTAGCTGTAACTCTGCTAACCCGAAATCGAGCCAATGTGGAATCCCTGGTCACGCTGTCACTCTGCTAATCCGAAAGTGAGCCAATGTGGAATCCTTGGTTGTTGAACAAAATAGCTGTGCATTCTGCAAGACACCGAACCACCTCCATTTAAGCAAGTCGACTATTAGGGAGTCTTCCTTACACAGTAAGTCTACGTGAATCCTGTGAGTATTATTTCGTTCAATAGCACGTCAATCAATCCTTGTGCAGGAGCCCATGAGGAAGCTTGGACAAAACTATACCAATGCTTCCATAATCGGCAACTCTTTATTTTCGTGGATAACAATGTCTCCACAATGTGTTCCGACACTGGGATGAGCCTGCTGGTGGACTGAAACCTAGCAACTCAGGCCCAACCATGTAGTAATGGCGTAGATGTAGACGAGCTCATCAAAACTATGCTGAGGAAATGACAGAGGCTGAGGGTTTACTCGGTCCTCTTTCGTTCGCTGAGATCACATAAAAATGCCACGTTTCCTGCATGCAAGTGCCCTTCCTCCATTACGGTGCTTCAACCGGATTTGGGGTATCGTGGCTATCTTTTTGCATCCCATCATATATTTAATGTCACGTAAGGGGGTTATAATCCTTTTTGCTACAATGGGCTATTAATCTTACGGGTGGCTATAGCTTGGGTGATTAGACAAGCATCAATGAGGCATAACTCATACATATTTTTCCCAGGTGCCATTTATCGACTGATAAACATTTCAACAGACCATCGCACAGAAAAAACTTTAAAAAAAATTGATGAAGCCAAACTTTTTTTAAAAATTGATGAAGCAACCGTGCAAAAAATCTTCGCAGACCGACTATATATATGTTTAATCGTATTGAAATAATTTCTATAACTTGAAATCTACTCTGTGCTAAAGAATTTGTTTCCCAAGTACGCTTCTTACACCATATAATTAAATGGTATCCCCATTTGGTCTCTTTGGTTCAGGACTTTCCTCGCCCAATGCCCTGCTTGTTCTATTATAGTTATATGGTTCAAGGTTCAAGCAACAAATTGGAGTGTCGATTGCCAAACAACTAATTTCTTCATGGCTGAGAAACGATGAATCTAATTGGAAAGAAGTATGGGATGCAACTGAGAACACCTCATCAGTCCACCAATGCCACGCTGGCATCAAGAGTCCTTTTAAGTTTCTTTAAAGGACTCATTCACAGTATTATGTTTTTTCTAACATTAAAATCTAAATATTATGGATATAAATATTATGATCTTGATGTAGCCATGACAATCATGCAAAACATCTTTACGAACTTAAAAAATGTTAAAGGATAAATAATATGGTTTATCAATGCATAAAGAACCCTTTTAAACAAACTTAGATCGTAAATTTTTTTTCGAATATATAAAAGTAGTTTCTTAAAAGTTCATGCAGCCTCGAAAATATTGCAAAACGCCTTCCTGAAATACAAAGCTTCTTAAAAAAAATTTACAGCCTTGATAACCTTGCGAGAAACCTCCATGAAATACAAATATATCAAAAAGATAAATAGTAATGTTTATCAATGCATATAAGACTCTTTTTTTCAGAATTAAGGGTATCTGGAACTAGAATTACACGAGTTATGCTCTGTTACAAAAATTAATACTCTCTCCATAACTTCAATCTTTACTTTCCTCCTACATAATCATCTCTCTTTCGTTCATCCACTGGTTATTTATTTAAGCTATAATAATTTAGTCACTACTATCCTTAAATGCGTTATACAGTGAAAGTACTATCCAATATATATATATGGTTGTTAAGTAGGAGAAAGATAAAAAAGAGTTAGTCTAATAAAGTTTTCATGGCAGTCATATAATTGTTTTTGTCAAATTAAATACTTCTTCAGACCATATATATGATTCTGATTTACTTTATATCGATTACAATCTTGGTTTTTACTTGAGATTCAACGAGTGACCTTCGTGTAACCTTTCGGTATATGGGTAGGTAAAATGGTAAAAAAAATCCACTACATTAAATGAATTCATTCATGTCCATTCTTATAGAAAACCTAACGATGTGTTATGTGATGTTACAACTCAGTGAGAATAAAAAAATACACTTGACGTGATGTTATGAGAACACATCAATGAGTTTTTAACCTAATTTATAGTTGTTTATTGCAGTAAGAAAAGGTTATTTGAGAAAAAAAACAAGTTATGAATGAGAGACAAAATGTTATTACTGGTATGAATGAGTTAGAAAGGAATATGTTTCATCAGCTATAAAGCTATATATATATTCTTGACATATCATTTTTAGTAAAGGATAGTTATATATATATATATATATATATATATATATATATATAGTTTAAACATGGGAAATGAAATATATTTGAGAAAACAAATTTTTAAATAACAATTACTTGGTATTTGATTAGTTGTTTGAGTTGAAATTGTAAACAATTAAATTGGGAAGAAAAGCTTCTATTTTATTTGGGTTGGGTTCTTTATGCCGGTTGGGTTGGGTTCTTTATTTGGGAAGAAAAGATTCCAATGATGTCCATTTAGATGTTATGAATTCCTTATTAATGATCCACATTTAAGAAATGTATACTTGATTGTAACATAAGAGCTACAAAAACTAAGAATCCATTGTCATTTGGATGAGGCAAGAAAAATTATTATGATTACTTTTGAAATGCAGAGAATGTAATGGGCAATTATGTGAATAATATAATGATAAAATTTGTGGTTGAACACTTCAAATTCTCTTTCTTGTTGTATATGTCCACATCTCCTTGCTTAGCTTGCAACACGCCGTTCTTTTATTGCACCCTTAAGTACAATTGCTAGTTTATTCTTAATCAGGCGGTGTGCTATGTTATACCACGTATCATTAACGGTGCGTTGGTTGGGACGGAATGCACCAATGTGTTTTTTATTTGATTTTTGATAAGGGCAGTGTGTTGTGTTCGAAAAAAGACCATTTGACGCGGTGCATTGTGTTATATCACACACCGTGAATGAACGGTGCACTATAGGGTTCGAAACGCACCATAAGATTTATATTCTTTATTTTTTATGTTGTTATGTGTTGCATTATATAGGGGACAGAACACGCCGATAATTTTGTAAATCTAATTTTTAGGGTGGTGATGTGGTGTGTTACAGAATGTGTTAGGTGGGATAGAATGCATAGGTATGTTTTTATTTTTATTTTTAATTGGGGTGGTATATTGTGTTTTCAAAGCACCGATTTTTTTTCTTTTAATTTTATGTATGGTGCATTGTGCTAAAGGACACATTGGTTACGGTGGACCATATCAACTGGAACACATCGATTATGTTTTTGTATTATTTTTAATTAGGAATTTTGTTGTGTTTTATAATGCATTGTTATTTTTTTTAAAGTTGTAGAATTTGTTTTCTATTAACATAGGTAATAAAATACAAAATACAAAAGTATTGTTGTCCGCTTATGATGGCTTGAGACTATTTGTCTATCCGCTCAGTCGTTCAAAAAAACCAGAATTTTTGTTCAAATTTAACAGAACTAGGAAACCATATCCATATTTGTGCCACCCGACTAACATATTGCATTTTAGACAAATTAAACTGTAAATTGATATAGAAGTAAAGTATTTGTTTAGCACAGAAACCAAAAAACCTGAAAGACACTGAGAGAACCTGAGACAACCATGGTTATCTTAGGTGGTAGCATCCCCATGCGTCGTGTCCAACGCTTCCTCTAGAATTGGGTAGGGTCCATAGTCATCTTCCCACGCTTGAGAGGGATGGCTAACCAATTAAGGCTCCAGGAGAGGTATTGAATCCTTGTCACCTTCTGGTTCTTCGTGGACCCTTTTTGCCAGCAAGGGGCCAATTGTCGATGGATTCATGAGTTGAGTGTTGCACATGCTCTCCCCATCAAGAGCCGCATACCTCTGGGACTCTTCCGAAGTATCACCAACCATACCTTGTTTCTCTGTATTTCCACCACCTTCCTTCTCATTAGAACCACGAGCAATTGAATAATGCCTCCATTTGAAATTGGCTTCCAGACAGTTCAACTGCTCGTTAGTTTGAGTTAGGCATGCCTTGATATCCTGCACCGTCTCCCTGGCTCCGCTCCATTTGTTTATCATATGTTCCATTAACATTCCCATCATGTTTTTCATCATCCAGAAATGGTTTATCTTGCCCCCGTTCCTCCCAGAATCCAAGTGCTCAAATACCACACGGTATTCCCAGTTGTCAATCATACACCGCATTGGCATTGAGACTTGCGCAACATAACCATCTGCCGCACCCAGGTCAACCTTTCTCCAAGCACCACCACACCCAGTGTTGCCTCGCCTCAAGGTTCCTCTCTGCCTTAGCATATCACCGTCCTATTCAAGATCCTTGTTGATAGAGGAGCTTACTAACAACACTAGGATAACTAACAGGCCGACTTCCTTGAGGTCGTAGAGCTCCATCTCCTCTATAGTTATCCTCCCTAAGCCTATCTCGGCCACACGCGAGAGGGTTCCTCTCATTAATTTATGCACAAACTCCATCAAACCTCATCCGTATAAATCTTCCCAGCGAAGTGACATTCTAGCTGCCGGAGGTAGTGGCTTAATGCCCAACGTACTGGGCATTTAACTCCCGCACGAACCAAGAGCCACGTGCCTTGCCCTCTACCTCGTTCCAAGTGCTATGGCCAGGCGTCCTCATCGACGGTTTCTCCATGAGTTGTCCCCGCGTCATCTTCGATGGTTCATCTGCATATGTGGATTATGCATTGTTATTCTCAATTATTACGGTACCACCAATTATGTTTTTGTATTATTATTAATTAGAATAATATTATTCTAATATTATGTTTTTATATTATTCTTAATTATTACGATACCATCTGAAAGCATAAGAGGCACCACCGTTATTCTTAAGAGGCATCATCATAAGTGTATTTCAATGGAAGGAACACACCATTAAGATTTGTTATCTTTAATTATTACAGTGGTGCCTCTTATCTTTTCAAACAGTGTGTTACAGTGTGTTATAGTATAATTATTGTACTAGTGAGAGTTTTATTTTTTACTTTTGATTTATTGGTGCATTGTGTTTCATCATGCACTGTGCATAGTGCGTGACAGGGGACAACATGCACCGGTAATTTTTCTAATCCTTATTTTTGGTGTTACGGTGTGTTGTGTTCTAAAACAAACTCTCCATGGTACCTTATAGGGGATGGAACACATCGTTGAATTTTTATGTCTAATTTTTAAGGTAGCAGTGTGTTGTGTAATAGAACACACCAAGAATGGTATGTTTGGTGGAATGGAATGCACCAATGTGCATTTTAATTTTATTTTAATTGGGTTGGTGCATTATGTTTTAGTAATACCCCTAGTTTTGATGCCTATTGTGTAAATCAATGTAAATGTGAATATGCATATTTCGTAGTGTGGAGCTCAACACCAAGACCACACCATTGAATGTTTTGGTATGTAATAGTAATTAAACAGTGTAGAGGAGACATGCATTAGAGAGGCATCGTAAATATGTGATGGTGATGAAAATAACGCATATCAAAACAAATCAAATAAAACCTAGGTAGGATGTGCAAGGCAACTAAATAAGAGGGGAAATGTTTTCCGCCAGGGAGGGAAAGGAACCCAATCCATAAGTAATCCAATTGATTGATGATAAATGTCGTCCTTGCAAACCATGAGTTTCATCTATCTCATTAACTTTTGGTGCCAATCAATAATTTCTCTAAGAGAAGGTGGTTAGTAATTGCTAAAACATGTGGGTCACATGTCATCCAGAAAAGAGAAAATGTGGACTCCCATTGTCATTGGGGAAGAGGAACCTGTCAGTTTTGAAAAAAAAATATGGCTTGTCTTACAAGCTAAGATTCCTTACCTTGAAAAGAAAACAAGCCTGATGGAGGGTAAATATCGATTATTAGAGTCTCCACTTTAGATTAATTTCCTGGTTTTTGTTTTATCGCACGAGTTGTGGGAAGAGGAAGGAAAAAGTCGACCATTCCTTGATGCATTTTCGTTCACCCATCATCCAATTCTTATTGTAAATGGCGCAAGCGGAGGAAGAGAAAATCGAGTGCAGAGAGTGGGGGTGTTTATTTTATTGTTCATACACCAAGTTTACCATTGGATCCAACAATTCATTCATATGTTGACTTCTCTCGCGTAATTATATATAACTCGCTGTTTTCCTTCATCAAATTCATGGTGCTTAACATTATTTCCTATGGAAAATTAGTTTTCTATTGTTGCAAACCCATGGGTGGGGAGAAGAATGTCGAATTGGGGGTTTGAATGCACCAATTTTATGCTTCTCTTTCTTGTTTATTTACTAGAGCTCGAAATTTAGTTCTCCATTGTCAAACTCATGCCCAAAAATTGTGTTTTGCATGATGGCAATAGTTGTAAGATTGTCCGAAAATTGTTTTTATCTGATAAACTATTGTAAGACTGCCTATAAATAATTTTTGGTATACCCAACTATTAAAAATTTGCCTTGGACTGGTTTCTTTTTCAGCTAGTTTTCATATACTTGACCATACTTTATTTCCTCTTGTTGTGTGTTAATGATTTTCTCATGAATGGAACAACGTTGGACATGGTTTAACTATCGATCTTGTTTTCGATTTGACTAGTTTAATGTGTAGTAGAGAGGAGTGAATTCATTGAAGTGAGTTGGGTTGTGGATATCTAAAGACTAAAATTTATCTTACTATTAATCCCATTAGTTATTAGCTGGATTTTGCTAATTCATGGATACGTTGAGTGCTTGTGTAAATATCCTAGTTTGGCTTGACCATGTGGAATGGGTTGAATGGCTTGAAGGCTCAATTTCCTGTGGAAAATCATTGCCTAGATCAGGGGTGGCCTCTTAGCAAAAAGAGTATATGTTGGACAGAGAGCCTATAGTTGGGTGGTACATTTCTCTTCCACATTCAATCACCCTAGACAACAATCCTATTTAAGATAAGGATTATTCTCTTGGGTAGAATGTTTACTTTATTTTTATCATGTTGATGGTGAATATGCAACAATTGTAATTAGATTTCATCATAAAGCTTGTAACTTGCTTGTGGATCTTGATCTCAAACATGAAAACTTATGTGTAGTTGTGCGCCTATTTCTTCCAAAATCTAGATACCTTTTTTTTTAACTCAAACGGATATTTTTTTATGAAGAAAATCGGGTATGATTTAGCAATTGCCTAATCAACCATATACAAAAAGAGCATAAGGTATTCTTGGAGAAGACCAAAAATATTACAGAAAAAATATTTCTCCCACAATGACATATCACTCTTGTTGAAACTCAATTAAAGAAGTGGATGGAAAGTGTTGGAATATCCATTGATGCTTAGATTTCCTTGTAATAGCAGACATGCTTTATTTGCCAGGGAGTCTGCATGTTTATTTAGCTCTCGCAGAATATGAAAATAAGTAACCCTTTCAAAAGCATTCAAAGTATTTCGGATTCGCTGCAGGGTTTTATTCAAATAAGGATTTTTAAAATGATCTTCAGAGTTTAGCAATTTGATCAGCATCTTTGAATCTCCAAAAACTTGAATAGACTTATATCCAGTCTCCTTTGCGATCTAACACACCTTAAGAAGACTATGGCTTTATGCCTGATTATTCAAACTTGTTCCTAATCCCTAGCTGAAACAGGTTTCAATCATTTTGTCCAGGGATATAATCAACCCACCAACACCAACTATCCCAGGATTCCCCTTGGACGCACCATCAAAGAAAACAGAAGTTGTATTGTTGCTCTTCCACCACGTTGAAAAGACTACATCACTCTTTCTCAATCGCTGGGAAGGATTAGACATCGGTTTAATGCTGACTATCTTTCTCTCAAACACACAAGATTGCAGCCAAACTAATATCCTTGGAGGCAAAGAGGACATTGAAACTAAATTGCTTATTGATTCCTTAATAAGATTTTTCACTTTGCTTACCACAGCACTGGAAGTCGATGGGTTGTTGTTAAAAATTGAGTCATTTCTAGCCAACCACAATTTACACCAGATAGCTTTTGGAACTGATATCTAGATTTTAATCCACTCTGAGTTTTTCCCATTTATCTCAGGTAACTATTCTTTCCAAGAGATATGCGTTGGGACAACTGTCGAATGAGAAGGAACAACAACATTCAACCCGTGGAGAACAAGGTCCCGCACATTTTGCATGTACTCACAGTCAATGAATAAGTGATTTGACGTTTCTGTGGAAGATTTGCAAAAATAGCACCTATACGGTCCATTAAACCCACGTTTAGTCATATTTTCACCAGTAAATACGCTTTTGTGCATGCGCAGCCATGATAAGAAGTTCACCTTGGGAAGACTAAAAGGAGACCAAACCGACTTCCAATACGCAGGTGATAGACAAGAAACATAAGGAGTTTGCAAAACAGGAAAGCCTTGAGCAACTGAATAAACTTCAGTCCATCCCCAACCCTATTTATCTGTAGAAGAACAGTGAATTGGTGCAAGACCTGAGAGAAATGAAATCATTAATTTCTATTGGGAAAGAAGATGAACTGGGATCTCCGGAAAAGACCAACCAACCTAATTCCCAGCGCTATCCCAAATACAAATGTCTGCAAGCTAAAGAAGACCTTTATTAATCATCCATAACTTGATCTCTGTTAGCGAGATAATAGTGGAGAGAGGATAATTTCCTAATATCTTATCATCCCATAAAAAGATTTGCTTCCCATTTCCAGGAATTCTATATAGTTGTTGTTGAAATTTATCTATTCCTCTTATGCATAAGTTCCAAATTGTTGTGCTTGTAGGGGTATTAGCAGTTTTTAAATTTCTCAAAGATCCTCCCTTAAGATATTTCATCCAAAATATCTTACTTACCGGATGGATTTTATCTGCATGCAGTTTCCAAATGATTTTACCTCCCAAATCCATATTAGCCAATCCAGGATCACAAATTTGCAATTCACCTTCCGTAATTAATCTTTTGAGAATATCCCAGCTTACCAAATGCACCTTATTCTGATTACCTTTGCATCATTCCAAATAAAGTCCCGAAGTAGCTTAGAAATCTGATCCAAGATAGTCTTGGGAGCAAGGAGCAGAGAAGATTGGAATATGGGGAGGGCTAAAAAAACCGCCTTGATTAGAATCAACTTCCCAGCCTTACTTAACCATTGACCACCCTAAGCAACTATTTTTGCTTTTATTTTACTTATCACTTCAATCCAAAGTGAAGGAGGACTTCGTCCCAAGGTTAATGGAAGGCCCAAATATTTTATCTTATCCCACTTATCAAAACCAGGGAATCCCAAGAAGCGAGCTATTCGGAAAATAGTCCAATGTTCTACATTCCAACCATAAACAACACTCTTTCTTTTATTAATCAGAGATCCTGTAGTTGAACAATTTTTTTGTAAAATTTCATTGAATGTTTGAGCAATATTTAAGGATGCCCTTCCCAGAAGAAGGGAATCATCTGCAAATAGGGCATGATGTATACGAACCACTCCTCTTGCTACCATTATACCTGGGATAGAACATGGAACCAATTCTGTTGTAAGCTTTCTACTTAAATATTCAACCATCAAGATATAAAGGAAAGGTGACAAAGGACACCCTTGTCAGAGTCGTCTTGAAGCTTGGAAAATTTTTGTTGGTCCACCATTGACAAGGGGCGCTATCCAGGGCCTATATGTGTAGGCTTTTATCAAACTAACAAATTCAGCACTAAAACCAAAACATAGTAAAACTTGATAAAGAAAGGAAAGCTTAACACGGTCAAAAGCGTTTTTCATGTCCAACTTGATGATCATGCCTTTCTCCTTCCTTTGAAAAATGGAGTGAAGAGCTTCTTTCACTTGAATCACATTATCTACGAGTTTCCTTCCTTTAACAACCCCCCCTAGAGAGGAGAAATTAGATTTCCTAACAAAGTCTTAATTCTATTAGCTAAGAGTTTGGCTAGGATTTTGCATGAGGCGTTACAAAGCGAGATAAACCAAAATCTCTCAAAGTTTACAAGATTTACTTCCTTAGGAATTAAAGCAAGGAAAGTGGAATTGGTACACCCTCCCACTTTGGCTTTTTTTGAAAGGCTGAAATCATGCAAAAAATATCATTTTTTATTACATTCCAGCAAACTCTGTAGAAATGAATAGAGAATCCATCCATCCCAGGAGATTTATCTAGCTCCATTTCCCAAATGACATCCACTATTTCCTTTTCAAAAAAAGGTTTCCCTAGGCCAGCATTTATCTCTGAACTGACTAAAGTAGGAATATTAGACAAAAAATCAACATTAACTTCTTCATCAGAAATGTCATCCTCTTGAAACAAATTATGAAAATGAATTTTTGCAGCCTGCTATAATTGGGTGTGACCTTTTATGACTTCACCCTCCATAGAATAAATTTTCGAGATATGACTTCTAGATAAATGAGCTCTGAATTGTCTGTGAAAAAAGACAGTGTTTTTATCACCCGATTGCAGCCAAAGACTACAGGACTTAAGTCGCAGACACTCCTCTTCCTGATGAAAGGAAAGGAAGGAATTTAAGTTGTGCGGCTTGCTCGGTAACTAGAAGTGATTTGGTGATTTTTGATTCCTCCATACCTAGCTAAATCTCTGCTAAAATATGCACTTTGTCTTGCCTGCTACTCATTGGAGTAATGAGAGGTTTTTTAACCCGGATTTTCAAAGCGTACTTAGTACACTTGAGTTTCTATTCCAAACAAAGCTAGGGTATCCTTCAACATACTAAGACCAAGCTTGTGTCACTGTTTCCCAGAAGCCTTCTCTCTCTATCCAAAGAGGGTTGAACCAGAACAGTATGGGGCCTATATCTTCCTCTTCTTCCATCACCAAGGAGATGGGATGATGATAAAATGTTGACTTAGGTAGAATTTTGGAAGAAATTAATATTTTCCCCTCCATCAAAGAGCTTTGGACAAGAAATATATCTAATCAAGCAGAAAAACTGGCAGCCCCTACTATATTATTGTACCAAGTGTAATGGCCAGTCTTGGGTTTGAAATCAAGAAGATCACAAGCACAGATCAAAGATTCCATTGTTTCCATGAAAGGATCTTTAGCCCTTACACCTACTTTTCTCTCATTAGGGTCTAAAATTATATTGAGATCCCCTGCCACTATGATATTTTTGGGAGTTTTGATTTCTATGAAATCTGATAGAGAATTCTAGCATTCCTTTTTCTCTATAAAATTTACTGGAACATAAAGGTTAAAGAGGGCAATTGAAATCTTACTTGAAGAATGTTGAAGTTTAGTATAAATTCAATGTTGCGTAGAAAACAAGTTTTTTAGAAGGAACTTGTCCTCGGACCATAAGGTTGCAAGGCCCCCTGAAGTACCTCGTGCACTGACCGCCTTACCTGCTTTATTTTTCCACTTTGAGTTACTTAATGTTAGAAGAGATTCCTCTTCTATATTTGTCTCTTGGAGCAAGAAAATATATGAGGGTTCCATTCTTAATAAATCTTTAACTGGTTCTGCTTTTTTTGGATTCCCCGATCCCCTGCAATTCCATAAGACGATCTACACTATTTACCTGGGAAAGAGGGAGTTGGGCCTCCCTTTGGGGGTCTATTCCTCTTACTTCTGCCTATTGACATTTCAATTGTAGCTTGACTACCCTTCATTTTTAATCCCTATGCTTCTCTGGCCTCCTTTCGAGACTTCCTACCAACCTTTTAGTGATTTTCTCTATATAATCTTCTTCCGAAGAGCCAGAAGTATCTATCGATTTCTTCTTTAGAATTTCAGCATAAGAGGGAGAAGATATGACCCCTGTAGGTGAGTTGTGAATTTCATGCAAGTTTACAACCTCACAAGGAATATCTAAGGTTGTTGTTCCAGGTTGTTCCTATGGTCCATAGTTTACTTCACCTTCATCTATGAACACATATGTTTGTTGCACTTCACCCTCTTCAAGAACAGGAAGATTATGATCTTCAAATGGACTTAAGACAACAAAAGGGTTTGATGATATGATGATTTTCTCCACAGCTTGAGATTTAAAAAAAAAATCTCAAATGGAATGGTTTCTTTCCCTGTTTTTCCTTCTTTACCTTTCATTCTGTTGTCCTATTTGGAAGAGCTTGCTTTCTAAATTTGTGTCCAATGATCAGCCTTCTCTTTTTCATCTTCTTCTTCGGATTGTTTCTTACAATTTCGAGCAAAGTGGCCATATCCATGGCAATGATGACACTTGAAAGGGAGTTTTTCGTAATCAAGATCCTAAATATGTGACCATTCAGCCACGGTTAACTTGATTGCCTCAGGCAGTCCTATCTCTAAATCTACTTTAACACATATTCTTGCACACGAATATTGTTCTTTCCTTTCAACTATGTCGGTATATTTTCCTAACTTATTCCCAATGGCTTCCAAATATTCTGAATTCTAGAAATGTAAAGGTAAGTGGGGGAGCCTCACCCAGACAGGACGACTAAAGGAATGTCTTGGGTAGGATCAAAGTCTGGATTCCATTGATTCAGATAAAGTCCCTAAGGGACCATAACGTAAGGACCATTTCAGAAAATGAGGTCTCGATCTTCTGCTAAATCAAACACAAAAACATAGTAACCTCTGCCAACCAAATGATTTCGGATACCTTATGTAATCAGGGGCCTCCAATTTTGTTGTACCCATCTGTCAATTGCCTTAGGAGAAGGCCATAGACCCGTAAATTTCCCAATGAGTGCATGCTCAGCAAGATTCAAGGCATTTCGACGGGGGCGTTCAACAAGAAATTCAATGGAGGGAATGCTAACTCCTTTCTTCACAAATTGTTGCACAATAGGAATACCCTTCCTCTTGCCACAGGAAGCAACAAGCCTCTTGAAGACATCAATATCTGGAGGAATTGGAGGGGATTAACCCCCTCCAATGTCCATGAATCAGACACCCATAGCTAGAAGACTAAAAAAGAAACCTCCACCTTGAACCAGAAGTTGCAAGATCCTGGCAACAGAACCAAGAGCATTCCATAGCTTGAGAATTCGATAAACATCCACAAGATGATCGAAGCAGCTGCCATGCTTGTGCCAACACTCTAAAGCTCCCATTTTTCTCAGTACACTCATGAATTCGGGCAATGATGTGTCGATCTCATCAAAAGCTCTGAATTCTCCATTGTAAATGTTGCCACTAATGTGATTTGCCCTTGTGAAATCCTAACACCATTTTATAGATCAAGTTTCAGGTTGCTTTTCTGTTCATAAGGTCGAGGTAGAAGTCGAATACTTTCAGGAATTGAAAAAATATCTAGATACTTACACATACAACTCATGCCTTGTTTATATTTTAAATTAGTCATCCTCTATAAAACAAGTTTTGAAAGAGGGCATGCTCTATTTTATGCTGACATTTCTTACAAGTTCAAGTGCATTATGGCATTGGTAAACCAGTAATTTCACAAGTAAAATAATGTTACAATAATGATGATTTCCCTACAATATTAATGTTGTGAAGCTTTCATAACATGAATCGGACTCAACAGTGCTTTGATCCTTCTCTCCTACTCTTTAAAACCCGATCTACTAGTGTATCTGCCAATATATGTTCCATTGAAATGGAGGGGACTCCTTAGTACAGGGTGCCTCTACTCATTGATGATGATGACAAAGTCGCCAATGCTAAAATCAAAGAGACAATATGAGGGGTGGTATTGTGTTGGAAATTGATAGATTTGAATGCCTCATCACATCCAACCACACTACTAATACTATTGGCAATGGAAAAACTATCCATGAATTCTTCCTCAATAAACAAGAGGTGTCCTCTACTACTGTTGATTCTTTTGACTCTTTTAGCACCAAAAACGATGAAGATCTCAATATTTTTTCTTTCTTGGGTAAAACACCTCCCTTAATGGGTCCACCCTCTTCAATTGGACCCTTTATAAATAATACCCCTAGTTTTACGAAACTGCATAAATGGATCAAAATTGTCATATGCATTCCCTTAGTTGCAGTTAGGTTGGTGGTATTCAAATTGGTCTTAGGTGTATGGTTCTTGGCCACCAAATTGGTTGTTCCAGAATAAAATGACAAGTACAACCATATTCCCAAATGGAGATGCAAGATCATTCTCATCACCCTCCTATGCTCTCACTTTATTATTTTATTTTATTTTTACTGCGGAGGGTTGTGACAGTTTTAGAACGCGCCAATTTTTTTGATGAGCGGCACATTTCGTTAAAGAACGCCTCGGTTACGCTACAATATATGGGTCATAACACACCAACGAGGTTTTTATTTTATATTTGTGAGGTACCAGTTTGTTGTGTTTAGGATGCATCAGTGCATTGCTTCCTATAAATTTATAGTACACGTCGACGTAGTTCGATGTAAGCCGAATGCATAAATCACATCATGCAAAATTTTCTTAATTTTTTTTAAAAATGAGCAAACTAAAGATGATTTTATAATTTTAAACCACTAAATTTGTAAATAAGGAGGTAACAAACTATTTACCTAGTCTCTTTTAAATTGAGGAGGTAGGGTTGGCCCATTGAGAAAAAAAATGGAAATATGGACTATATTTTAAATTTAAAAAAAATTCACTAGGAAAGCTAACAAATCATAGAAATGGCATTATAGAGCATTGCAAGCAGGGCGATTGTATGCTGAGGGTGAGCATTGGTGCTTATGTGGGTGATCAAAAGCACATAATGAAAGTTAAAAGTGAAATTACAGTTGGTAGTTTTTATTAATATTACCCTACCTCAATGCACCTATTAGAGAGATGCATCGGTGCATTTAGGTATCGAAGTTCATCGATGCACTATTTTTAAATTAAAATAATTGATATTTTTAACCGTAAGACATGAATGTGTTGGTGCACAATATAAAAAAATGCACCATTGCATGTAAAAATTTATTACGCACCGATGAGATTTGGGTCTAAATGTTAAAAATGAGTCAATAGTCGTATTATATTTAATGGTACACCTATTTGTTTTGTTTCTTCATAGACACAGTTAAGATCAATTTTATATAAAAATATGAAAAAATTCAACTAAACACAACAAAAGTTTTCAAAAATCTTAGAGGTTCTACATTGTCTTGAGAAAACATAAGCTTAATGACAATCACCCATCAAGGAACATATTTGTGGCAAAAAAATCCCTAAGCTACAGTAAATTCTAACATATTGACTAACCAACATCAAACAAAAAGATTTCATTTAGGGATAATCTAGTTACTAGTATCTTCAACGTAAACCTAAACATCATTGAGAGATTCTTCTTGATCATCAGAATTTTTTTCAGGCGAAAAAAACATTCCTTGTTATTCTATTGAATCAAAGGAACTGGGTACATCAACAAGTTAACAAAAAAGACCCCTACATAAAGAGCCAAGGTCTTCCAAGAGAAATAAAACCAAAAAATATTATGTCCTAGAGTCAAGCTATCAGTATCTGGGCATCATATACAATGATGGTCCTCTCATAAATGTCATATAACAAAATCAGTCAAGTTTGTCCCTAGAGAAAATATGAAGAGCCTAGAAACATTATCCAAGACAGAGCTGGAATACCCACAAAATCCAAAGACAATAATAATCAGCATAACCAAATACTTCCCAGTAGGATCCAAGATACTAAGAAAGTCTAAGAACTAGAGCAAAGCTCTCAAAAAAGCTGAAGTGAGACCTCCCTGTATACTTCATCTTCACAAGTTTCCGTGAAAGTAAGCCAGCCTGCAGCCATCAAAATCCCTTCCTTGGATAGTGTGTCTGCCCTCTTGTTATGTTCCCTAAAGAAATGACTGAAATCCACATGAGTGAACAAATATATGAGTTTCCTAGTGTCTAAGCACCAGGCCTCTAAGTTCACCATAGTGAGAGTGGATTCATCCTTAGCCCAATTTATAATCACCGAGTAATCGCCAAAGATATGTAGGTATGGTAACCCAATATCTTTAGCAATGTATAGTGATGCCAGAGAGCCAATAGATCAGCCCTAATGTTAGTGTTGTGTCCACAGCCCAGCTTGATAGAGAGAAAATGTTGATCATTCATCCAAATACAGGCACCAACTCTACCCAAAAAATATGTTGCAGCTCTATAAAAAAAACCATAGGATAAGTTTTCCCCAAGGGGTCTCCAATAATTCTTCCTTTGGGTCTGATAACAAGTGGCACCTAATGCGAATCGACCTCAGACATGATCACATGACAGATTCTGGGTATGTTTGTGGCCACGTCTTCAAAGATGAGGCAATTTCTGGTCTTCCAAAGGTTTCAAATAAATAAAAAAGGCAAGTACAGTAGCCTACCATTCTTCTTAACCCAACTGTTGAGATTACCAGCCATAGATATATCAAACCAAATCAAATTAACATCAAATAAATAACTTAAGCTGTGAATGACTTCATGGACAAAGGGGAAACCAACAAAAAGGTGATCCACAGATTCGGCATTAGTGTTGCACAGGAAGCATCTGTTAGGGCTAGACCACCCCCTTTTGCAAAGGTTATCATAGGTGTTAATTTTCCTTTTAACAGTCAGCCAAGTAAAACACTTCATTTTTAGTGGAATATTGTAACCCCAAATCAAAGAAAGCAGACCATCATTCTGTAGAGGCAGATGTTCTGAAACAATAAGCTTATAAGTGTTTTTTGCAAAGACCATCCTCAACTTTTTATCAAATAACCAGAGTAGAGAGTCATCATGCTTTCCAATCCTAATGCCCCCATGAAATAAGCATTTTACAAAAGACGACCATTGTTCTGCCCATGCCCCTCCAAGATCAAGATCGGATGCTGAGTACCAACAATTGAAGCCCCATAGTTCACCTTCCAAATTCGGTGCCTATGCTAGATTTGATATCCCATAATCGACAAGATAATCCCTTATATCCTCGAATAGTAAATAAGAAGAATTCAAACCAACAATAGGATCTACTCCCAGTCTAATTTCTGACCGTTGCCAACCTTCCAACCCAGTTGACAAGTAATCCAAGACAAAATTCTAACAAAACCATTCCAGAAATAAGAAGTTCCAAATAAATTAAACTTACGGGCTCTCATACAGTCCTCCAATGTTTTGTGCTTTAAGTATTTATGTGATATGATCCTAGTCCAGATGCCATTACCCATAAGAAGCTGCCACAAGTTTTTCAACCTCAGCGAGATACCAAACCATTCCAAATGCTTTATATTCCAGTCACCATACTCAACAGGGACATATAATGATTCCTAGCTAGCTAGATGGTACTTTTGATGTCCATCTGTGTTCCCTCATAAGAACAATAAAATGGTTTTCCTCAGCTTATTCAAGATAAATTTCGGGCATCTAGTAAGTGCAAACCAATATACAGCAAGTGTTGAGAGCACTACATTTATAAGGATCACTCTACCACCAAGAGTTAGTAACCTGTAAGACCAATGCTTGATCTTATTTTCAAACCTTTCCACCAACTAGCTCCAGTCCGATGTTCTATACCCCAAGGGTTTCAAGAAGAATCCCAGGTATTTAAAACCAGAGCTGATCAGAACCATGCTATAGGGAAGGAGCACAGCAATTTGATGCCTGATATCTTCATCCACATCGTGAAATAGAAAGGATGACTTTTCTATGTTAAATCCCATCCTCGTAACTAAACAGAACAAGTCGAGAGCCTCTTTATAATATTTCCATTCACTGGAAATACCAATACCAAATAGGAGAACATCGTCCACAAATAACAGATGCGTAATAGCCAAATTTGGAGAGTACTGGAAGCCATTGATAAGACCCCTCTAATGGGCATTCAAGATAATCCTACTAACACTTTCAATAATCAAGATGAATAACAAGGGATATAGGGGACATCATTGTCTTATTTCCCTTGAGGCAGGGAAAAATTCAGTTGGAGTCCCATTGACCAAGACAACAAAACAAGCACTAGAAACACATCCCATAATCCAATTCACACCAATCAGAGGTATGTCGATATGATGAAGCAATAATATAAGGAAATTCCAATTAAACCTATCGAAAGCTTTGACCAAGTCAATTTTTAATACCAAGACATTTGAACTTTTGGTTTTTATAGAGTGTAGGACGTCCTGAGTAATGCCTACAGGCTCAGTGATTTGCCTATCCTTCAAGAACCCAAATTGTTGGCTTGATATAGTCTTTTTGAGAAGAGGCTTTAAACGAATAGCAGCAATCTTAGATATGACCTTGTAAACTAGGTTGCATAAGGAAATAGGTTGAAAATCAGCAAAGGTGGAGGGCTTATCACTTTTGGGGATAAGGGTTAGGAAAGTAGAGTTAAGGGATCCCGGGATTCTCCCACTAGTTTGAGCTTGTTTAGCTACCAAGACCAATTCCTCCCCAATAAGATCAAAAAAATCCAGAAAGAATTCCACAGACCAACCATCCGGGCATGGGATTTTATCTTTCTTGAACCCTTTAATAACAACTTCTACTTCCAGAGAGGATATAGACTCTAAGAAACAGTCCACATCCACATCCTCGGTCAGTGTGGGGAACATCCTAATCACTTTAAGTTGGTTATCAATATTTGTAGATCCATCATCATCAAATAACTCACTATAGTGTTGTTTCCCCAGATGTTTAACAGTTAAATCCTCAGTGACCAGGTTACCATCCTTATCCTTCAGAGACCATATAGTATTTGTATTTCTTCTTACCTATACAAAGGAATGAAAAAAATTGGTATTTGCATCCCCTTCTTTAATCCATTAAACTCTGCTTTTTAGTCTCTAGGTGGTGATCTCATGAGCCCAAAATTTCCTTTGCCTTTCCTGGAGAAGCTTAAGTTTCCTAGAATTCACAGATGACAGAATTCTTGAATCCATTTGAAGAATATCATAGATCTCCTCATTTATATCTAATATATTTTGTTTCCATTCTCTTTTTTTCCTTCTTTCCTAGTCTTTAACCGTACTTTTGAGTCTACCCAGTTTAAGGGAGAAAGAGTCCATTTGATTCAGTGAGCCTGAAGATATAGGAGCCAGCCAAGAATTAGTAACCAAAGATGTAAAATCATCCTCCAAGAGCCAAGCTCTGTTAAACTTAAAGGGATAACACATGGAGGAGAGACTTTCCCCCCATTCCAAATAGATAGGGTAATGATCAAAGATATCTGAAGGAGAAGCCCAAGTTCTGTAACATCCCAGGCTAGGGAGGAGGTAGTCAGATAAAAGGAACCGGTCTAGTATTTTTCTAATGTTAGCCTCCCCCAATCTACCATTCCTCCAAGTAGGACCAGGATGGTTTGAGGAGAGTTCAATCAAATTGTTACTAGAGATAAGCTGGGTGAAGTAGGAATCCAAGGGATCAGTCCTAGCATAGGTGCCCTAGACTTCAGACGATGAGATGGTAAAATTAAGATCACTAGCCAAGATAATGTTTTGTAAGGAAAGCAAACCATCAGCCACAATGTTATCCCAAAATACAGTTCTCTGAGCATAAGGTCCATAGTATTTGATAATAGATAAGGTCTCATCAATCCCCTTTATGCTATCCCTAAGTATAATACTAGCCAAGGAAGAGAAGGCTTTACAACACACCAAAAGAGGATTCTAGCCTGCAAGGAGGCCACTAGAAAGACCTACAGCATCAAGGGCACATAATTCCCACCTAGTATTGAATTTTGAAAATAGTAGGAGAGACTGAGAGAAAGTACACATAGTTTCCTGTAATAATATCATGTTTGGGCAGAGATCAGTAAACAGAGCATCAAGGGATTTTTGTTTGGAAATCCCTCCAAAACCTTGAATATTCATAGATAATATTTTCATGGGGAACCTAACCCATCAGGTGTGCTTGCTCTAAGAACCTGTGAAGAGGATGGTGATGAACGAGATTGTCTAGATGCACTCTTTAGTCTAGTAGAGAGAGGGGTAATTTGGACCAAGTTTCCAGAATCCTCAATAGTAGATTTCTTGTCCTTACAGATAGTAACATTTTTGAAACAGATAGATTTTAGAGGGAGGGTAGATGGGGAAATAGGGTATTTTCTGAGAAGATTGAAAGAGAGCTTAGTAGAGAGGGATCCTTGAAAGCAGGTGATTCTGTAGGGCTTTAAGGTAAGTTGATGACCAGTGAACCAGTAGTATCAGGTATAACAGGGGAGGGGGGGGGGATGCTAAAGAGGAGGGGAGAAAAGGATATTGTTCAAGAGTGTAAGGGGGAGGCCTCTCCAATGGAGGGTCAGGATCAAAAGGAAGGGTCTCTAAAGTAGAGTGCTTCTGAGGCATATCCGAAATCACAGAACGTGATAGACTAGTACAAACTTCAATATCCTCAATGTACATCAGTTCACCTTTTGACAGACCTTCATAGGGTGTTGGCGAAGAAGAGATGTAAATATCCTTAGGAGTAGGAACAAGGGGAGCCACAGAGGGAAGGGAGGGAGAGACAGAGACAGAGACAAGACTAAGATCAAAACCCTTATTAAAAGCATGACCCTTATGGAGAAGAGTACAAGAGTTGCACAGGTTCCCATTATCGTGGCAATAGTTACACCTAAAGGGCATGTTCAGGTAGTCAATCCGTTGGGATAAAACAATGTCTCCACACACAATCTCAATCTCGGGGATTAAACCCTTAGATATATCAATCTCGAATAGGACCTTGGCAGTCCTTTTATCAAATAATAGTTGAAAGTCCTTCTCAAGGGTAACGAAATTCCCTATCAAGTTAGCCAAACCTATGAGTATATCCTTATTCCACAGTGGAAAGGGCAGGGCAGGAAAGAGAACCCACAAGTGGCGGATGGTGACCCTCTCAGTGAGCAGATCAAACCCTGAATGCCAATGATCCAGAACCAACGAACCCTTCTAAATAGTCCAAAGTTTCTCTAAGATTCTAGAGGCATCCAATTCATCAAGAAATACAAAAACCAGCCATCTATTTGCAAGGAGAATGACAGTAGGAACGTAGTGTATGATAGGCTTCCAGTGTATGGTCACCCAATCAACCCGTGCATCCTTTGATAAGGAGCAGTACTCATGTCTATCGATGAGGGCCCCGCAGCAGAGAGTATCAACTTTTTCCATATAAATATCATGACCCAGAACAAACTGACACTTCAGATCAAGCGTTTTCAAGGCTTTCTCTTTCCGACGGGCACGACTATGGCGTAGGGAAGGGCCCATCTGTTTGTCACCCCTTATATCTGAGGGGGCTCCAGCGTTACTTATGGAGGTCATATGAATCCCAAAGACAGGGAAAACCCCACAACAGCCCAAAAATAAGCAACCAGGAACCCTGGTCAAACTAAGGTCAAATGTAGCAAACAACAGACAAAGACAAGGGTAAATCCCCAACCAAGGGTCAGTAAAAACAAACCGAAGGTGACATAGATGTGAACGGTTCAAAATAGTCAAAGGAAGATCAAACCAAGGGCAAAGGACGTTCCCACTTTTTGTGCATAGTTGGTACTAACCCTCCAGGAATGAGGGTGAACTCCATGTGCAGTGGCAGGCCACAAAAACCATAAACCCTAAGATGAGTTAAACCCAACCCCCAAGACCTAGCATCAAGTAAAAAGATAAAATGCAGCAGAAAATGATAAGTACCTGGTAGCTGCAGGTGCAGCAGAAGCATGAAAGTGTCAGAACCTTTAGACCACCCATGTCAACCAAAAGCAACACCGCCCATCAAATCCGGATTCCATGCATAAAATATAATGATACCTTAAGTTCACTCTAAAGTCATATGTAACAGCAGGTGCAACAGAAAGCATGATAATGTTGGAACCTTCATACCGCCCGGGTCAACCTAAAGTGACATTGTCCATCAAATCTGGAGTCCACGCCAAAATATGATGTTACCCTAAGTTCCACCAAAGACAAACCGAGGTGACCATACAATCATCAACCAGTGTGCGGTTAGGCACAACAGAGGAACCGAAGAAAAACTATGAGCGAGGAAGGTATAACCACAAAAGGTGGCCGACCGAAACCGGTAGTCAAAAACCCAAACCCTAAAAAATTCACAGGGAAGAAACCAAAGCCCGCCAACATCAACAAGTGAACAAAGAACGAAATGCCACCACGGTCACCCGAGCAGTGGCTTCATCCATCATGGAAGCCCTGGAAGCTTGAGCATTCATGGTAGTCGGTGACGCACCAGAAGAGCTTCGTCCATCATCAGAATTGTTCTCATTTTCTTCTTCACTAGTATATTCAATAGTTATTTCAACAACAAAGTCCAAATATTCATCCATAAAAGTCTTAACATCTTCATCTTGAAGGATCTTCAGTCCAAGAATCCATGGAGTCTTCCTATGTTTCTTCATTGGATTTAATATGGTTTCCATGAATATTCTCATTACCTTCTTTCTCCTTAGAGCTAAATATGATCTATATTTCCTGCATAAGAGAAAGTCATTCAATAGTTTTATCTTCTGAGTTTTCATAACACTTGGAGGTTTTTCCAACTATATGATCGTCATGTTTTGAAATAGTCTTCGAAAGAGATTTAACATGCTCATCACAAACAAGGACAATACCTTCGACACCAACAAGATGAACATATTCTATCATAAGAACCTATAAACATTTTTCAATGTCCACGATAACATAATCACTTCGAATTCCCAAGGACCTTTCAAATCTAGAGTTGAGAAAACTTATAAAATTGCAAAGCAAAAAGCTTAAATTACAATTCCCTTCACTCTTATAAGGATTCACCAATCTGACATAGTTTACCCTAAAAGAAACATAGTTGCTAACAACTCAAAAAGATACAATTTCCACACAGTTACTCTAAGAAATCAAAGGAAAAAGAGAAATATTCGCATCCCTTCCATAGTACAAAAGATTCCATCCAAGAGAACCGTTCCACTTCCTTTCATAATGGTTTATTATGTGAGATTTTTGTATTTGAGGAGTAATAAGAGCTAAATGAACCGCTAGCCTCCACTTTTCAGTGATCAACGTCATATTCCTTGTAACAACTTTCCAAGTAGAACCAACATTTGAGTAATGGAAGAACAATAATAAATGCATAGTAGCAACCATTAGGGGAGTCAACAATGATGGATTTGGTCCCCATTTACATTTAAACTCCCTTGAGGAAGATGAGAGGTTTGATTGGCTAAGTAAATAGTATGAGTGTTATGCTCTCTTCAAACATGGAAGTATTAAAGAGATTGGGAATGGGGAAGAAGCCCAATGATAATCTTGTGATACCTTCTAGCAATTTGATCATGGGTTTCCTGGCAATACTTAGTTTGAGAGAGAATAAGAAGTGAATCTCCAATTTCCAGTACATAATAGATGCCTAACACGAGTGATTACTTCAAACCCAAGAACATGCCATATCATTCTGCTTGATTGTTTGTACCAACCCCCCGCTCATGCCGCCCCAACAATGCGTCTATTTGTTATAAGCATTAGTACTGTTATATTTTTATCCGCACCATTTACGCATTAGTGCTTTTTGTTTTGTGTGAAGCACCTATGAGTGGTTTTTAAAATAGAAACTATGTTTTAGAGTTTTGTAAAAATAAATGTTATCATTGTGCATTATTAGTTACGTACTAGTGTGTTAGGTTTGTAAGCACACCAATATGTCTTTATGATTAAGGCACGTTGATTAAAAAACCACCGCAAAAACCTTTGACTGCCTACCTCCGGGATAAACAAAGAATAAGTATTTTTTTTCAAGGATGTACCACATAAACCTCCACTACAAGGTATTATCCTTGTAGTGAATGAAAGATGGACACCCATTGGCCTTCATAGTAAGTAGCTTTATGATCAAAATATGGGAAAAAAATATACCAGCTATTAGAAAGAAACAATGCCTATCCTTTATGAATTTTAGACATGGTGACCATATTTAATTGGGTGGTATTTCCAGATAAATACAAACCATCACAACCTTGGGCATTCCCAGAATAATGGTTGTCCTCCCAAGAGAACCACAAATGGGTCACTAAGATGTTGGGTTATGATATTATATCATATATAATAAGTTTTGCAACAAGGTGGTGGCACATGCTTTGTCTAGGAAATTTGAAGAGGATTTTTCTCTCATCACCTTATCCTTGCCAGTCCCAAGATGTCTTAAGCAAGAACGACATAAATGGTTGGCTCGATACATAGTTCAACACCTCACCAAATGGATACAAGAAGACCCAACCGTCCAATCAGGTATACATGGAAACAAAATATATCAAGGTATAAGGAATGTGTCTTTCTCACCTAAGGTTTGGCCTTGAAACCATGAATCTCGAAGCAATTCCATTCATCATCCACAATCAACCAATCAGGATGTCATAAAATATATAAAACAATGAAGTGTACTTTATTTGGGAAGGCATGAAAAAGGACATCCACAACTTTGTTGTAGCAAACGGCACCTGCCAACAACATAAGGGAGAAATAATGAAGTCTTTGGGTGTTGTCCAACCACTCCCCATTCCCAACCACATATGGACAAATATTTCTATGGATTTCATTATGGACCTTTCGAATGATCCAGATCCAGATCCAGTGATGATGTCCCAAGATGATCCAGATCGAGAGATGATCCAGATCCAAAGATGAAGATGACTTGAAGACTAAGAAGACTTGAAGATACAGATGACGAGATGATCCAGTTGATACAGAGAAGAAGACCAGTGCTGAAAATTGTGTTGAAAGAATACCTTCCTAGTTAAGAGGGAGTGTTGATGTATTTGTAACTTCAGAATGTATTCATCTATGTATCTTATGTATTGTAACCCGATGTTTATTCTAGGATGTATCTATAATGTAATTGATTCATGTTGACATGCCTCGATGTTCCGATCAGAAGGATCAATCATATAAACAAGTCATGTCAAGCAATAGTGAGTAACCTTCCGATTGTCTAAGGGTTAAAGTCCCCGCAGTTCTGGGGCACTAGGGTTATTAGACTCTCCTAGTAGAGGTCGGCCCTGGTAGGGTTTTAGTCATGTCGGGATTAGTATAAATAGAGAACTGGAGTCTCTATTTATTACACAACTCATACACACTCAAGTGTAGCGCATAGTTGAGGAAGGAGAAGACAATGGGGCCAGACAAGAAGAAGATTATTGTTGTCGGGAGATCACTTACTGTTTTGGGCTTTTACTGTTTTGGTGCTGATTCTATCTCTGAGGAAGTTGCGAGGTTTTCTCCATATATGGTTTCCCCAAGGAAAAACACTGTGTTCATCGTCTCTTGTGTTTGATTGTTGTACTTTTTATTCTCTCAGTTAAAGATCCTAATAATGCTAGCTTAATGTTGAAAAACTAACATTCCCAGAATAATGGTTGTCCTCCCAAGAGAACCACAAATGGGTCACTAAGATGTTGGGTTATGATTATTATATCATATATAATAAGTTTCACACAGTTTAACACCTCACCAAATGGATACAAGAAGACCCAAACCGTCCAATCAGGTATACATGGAACCAAAATATCTCAAGGTATAGGGAATGTGTCTTTCTCACCTAAGGTTTGTCCTTGAAACCATGAATCTCAAAGCAATTGCATTCATCATCCACAATCAACCAATCAGGATGTCATAAAATATATAAAACAATGAAGTGTACTTTATTTGGGAAGGCATGAAAAAGGACATCCACAACTTTGTTGTAGCATACGGCACCTGCCAACAACACAAGGGAGAAATAATGAAGTCTTTGGGTGTTGTGCAACCACTCCCCATTCCCAACCACATATGGAAAAATATTTCTATGGATTTCATTATGGACCTTTCTAATGATCCAGATCCAGTGATGATGTCCCATGATGATCCAGTGATCCAGTGATGATGTCCCATGATGATCCATGATGATCCAGTGATGATGTCCCATGATGATCCAAAGATGAAGATGACTTGAAGACGAAGATGGCTTGGAGACTAAGAATACTTGAATATGCAGATGACGAGATGATCCAGTTGATACAGAGAAGAATACCAGTGCTAAAAATTGTGTTGAAAGAATACCTTCCTAGTTAAGAGGGAGTGTTGATGTATTTGTAACTTCAGAATGTATTCATCTATGTATCTTATGTATTGTAACCCGATGTTTATTCCGGGGTGTATCTATAATGTAATTGAGTCATGTTGTCATGCCCCGATGTTCCGATCGGGAGGATCAATAATATATATAAATTCATGTCAAGTCATAGTGAGTAACCCTCCGATTGTCTAAGGGTTAAAGTCCCCACAGTTTCGGGGCACTAGGGTTATTAGACTCTCCTAGTAGAGGTCAGCCCTAGTAGGGTTTTAGTCATGTCGGGATTAGTATAAATAGAGAACGGGAGTCTCTATTTATCACACAACTCATACACACTCAATTGTAGCACATAGTTGAGGAAGTAGAAGACACTGGGGCTAGACAAGAAGAAGATTACTGATGTCAGGAGATCACTTACTGTTTTGGGATTTTACTGTTTTGGTGCTTATTCTATCTCTGAGGAAGTTGCGGGGTTTTCTCCATTTATGGTTTCCCCAAGGAAAAACATTGTGTTCATTGTCTCTTGTGTTTGATTGTTGTACTTGTTATTCTCTCAGTTAAAGATCCTAATAATGCTAGCTTAATGTTGAAAAACTAACATGGTATCAGAGCTAACCTGAAAAGAAGACACTGTGCAGCTGCAAGAACTAGGGATTCCTAGTTTGTGGATCTTCCTCCACATATTTTCAGAAAAAGTAAGGTGGAATAACTCTCCTCCTTAGGGCACATCTTTCTATCGAAGCAGAATCCAATTCTAAGGTTTTTCAGTTTTGGACCCTACACTACTGCCGAAAAATTGGGCTTTTCACAGAAGAGGAATTTTTCAGTGAGCCCAGGCCTGGATTGATCTCCTCCCCAAAATCAAAGTTAGGGATAAATTTCTAGGCATTTGGGTGGATAGATCTCTGGAAAAGAAAAACCCTAATTTGCTCCTGAGCCAGCTCTGCAGGATTTCAGCTCAAGTTTCAGATCCGACATCTTGACCTAGTAAAATCTAAAATATTTTGTATTTCCATTTGAGGTTCTCAATTTAAGATGTCTCATCGTACCAAGCTTGATGAAAAGCTTGGGGGAGCTGATAACTTCCGAGCCTGGAAGTATAGGATCTCCCTGGTCCTGGAAGAGAATGAATTAAACTCCTACATCCATGAGGAGGTTCCAGTTCGAGAGGGAGATGAGGCAAAGGCCTTACATAAGAAGAAGATGGTTATGGAAAATTGGATCATTGTTGATTCTATCAAGGATCACCTTATCCCACAAGTGCCATCTCTCAAGACACCTAAAGCTATGTTTGATGCCCTAACCAAATTGTTTGAACGGAAGAACATAAACTGGAAGATGACTCTGAGGAATCAACTGAAGAATGTGAAGATTCAGAATGCAGAGACCATCCAGTCTTACTTCACAAGGGTTTCTTAGATCAAGGAACAATTAGAAGTGTAGATGAAGAAGTGGAGAATGCAGAGATTGTGATGACAACTCTGAATGGCCTTCCTAGGTCATGGGATTCATTCATCCAAGGAATCTGTGCTAGAAAGAAGTTAGTCAAATTCAGCAGACTATGGGAAGAATGTTCTCAAGAAGAAGCATGGATAGCAGCCCGAGAAGAGAAGATGGGAAGTGAAGATCAAGATCTCACAATTCACTCCAAGAAAGGCAGAAGAAGTACTTATCACTCCAAAGGTAAGAATCCTCATCATAGAGATAACAATAGAAAGAACCTATCTAGATCAAGATGTTATACATGTGATGAGATAGGGCACTTTCCAAAAGACTGTCCTAAGAACAAGGACCACTCTCATAAGAAGAAGGGGAACAAAAGAAGACATCATGCTCATGCTGTAGAGGATGATGAACCATCCAAGAAAAGAACCAGATATGAAAGTGAAGATTCTTCAAGCGAGGATGAATATGTTTTGATTTCCGCTCTCACAGGTAACATTACTCATGGAAGTGATGATTGGCTTATAGATAGTGGAGCTTCCAAACATATGACTGGATTCAAGGAATACTTTATGAGACTATCAGAACATGAATCACCTCACAAGGTGAAACTAGGAGATGACTACCAATATCCAATAAAAGGTAGTGGGGAATCTTCCTATAAACTAGACTCTGGAAAGTCTCTAACAATGAAAGAAGTATTGTTTGTGCCATGACTCAAGAAGAACCTTCTCTCTATATCAGCATTGGATGCAAAAGGAATGAGGGTTGCATTCATAGATGGTCAAGTCATCATGTGGCCAAGAGGAAAGACTATCGATGATGCAGTGGTGATTGGAGAACAAGAAGGAGGTTTGTACAAGCTGAAGGGCCAACCAGAACAAGCCTTGGTCCATGACATAGTAGAGCCAAGTGAACTTTGGCATAGAAGGCTTGCACATGTGCATTATAGAGCACTACCTATTGCAAGCAAATTTGTTGAAGGTCTTCCAGAATTCCAAGCAAAACATGATGGGGTCTGCAAATGATGTGCGAAAGGGAAGAATACAAAGAAGACATTTCCTAGCAGTGAAAGCAAAGCCAAAGGAATCCTAGAAATCATTCACTCCGATGTATTCGGTCCTATGTCAGCAAACTCACTAAGCGGCTATGCATACTATGTTTCTTTTATTGATGATTTTTCTAGAAATACATGGGTTTACTTCATGAAGAACAAAGACGAAGTATTGAGCAAATTCAAGGAATTCAAATCCTTAATCGAGAACCACTCTGAAAAGAAGATCAAGACTTTTCGATCAGATAATGGTGGAGAATTCACTTCGAATGAGTTCAAAGAGCTATGAAAAGAATCAAGGATTAAGAGGGAGTTGTCCACTCCTTATAATCCACAACAGAATGGGATTGCAGAATAGAAGAACAGAACTATCATGGAAGCTTCTAGAGCCATGCTTCATGATCAAGATCTTCCTATGCATCGTTGGGTTGAAGCTGCCAAAACAGATGTGTATGTACAAAACCGTACTCCACATAGAGTACTTGAGAACAAGACTCCTGAAGAAGTCTTCTCCGGCAAGAAACCATAATTCAGCCATCTCAGAATATCCTGCTATCCTGTGTACATACACATTCCAAAAGAGAAGAGAACAAAATTAGATCCTTCAGGAAAGAAGGGTATATTTGTGGGATACTCTGAAAGTTCAAAGGCTTACAGAATATATTTCCCAAGATACAAGAAGATTGACATCAGCAGGGATGTGACATTTGATGAAGACACAACTTACAACAAATCCAGAAAGAGACCTGCTGAAGAACCTGAAGAAGCAAAAGCACCCAGAATTCATGATACAACCATGAATGAAGAAACTCAAGAAAAGGATCGATATTTTGAAGAACCACAAAGACCTGTAGATCCACTTCTAGAGAAGAAGAATCATAAGAGGAAACCTGCTTGGGTACAAGAACTTATCCAAGGTGCAAAGAGATATGGGGCTCCAGAAGAGAATCACAGAGAAAGGAAGAGGACTAGATTTTGCTCTGGGTATGTATCTTTACTATGTGATTTCATTGATAAAGAACCTTCCAGTTACGAAGAAGCGGCAGAACAGAAAGAATGGAAGGATGCTATGATCGAAGAATACCAATCGATCATGAAGAATGATGTTTGGGATGTTGTCCCAAGACCAGAAGGGAAGTCAATTGTAACTTCCAAATGGATCTACAAGATCAAGCATGTTGCAGATGGTAGCATTGAAAAATATAAAGCAAGATCTGTGGCTCGGGGTTTCTCTCAGAAAGAAGGAATAGACTATGAAGAAACCTTTGCACCTGTAGCTAGATACACTTCCATCATATCAGTACTTTCTCTGGCTGCAGTGATGAAATGGAAGATACACCAGATGGATGTCAAGATTGCCTTATTGAATGGTGTAGTGGAAGAGGAAGTGTATGTAGAACAGCCACTCAGTTTTGAGACATATGACATGAAGTCTCATGTGTGCAGATTGAAGAAAGCCCTGTACAGTTTGAAACAAGCACGTAGGACCTGGTACGGAAGAATTGATAGCTTTCTATCCTGTTTGGGATTTATCAAGAGTAAAGCATATTCCAACCTTTACTACAAGGTTGAAGATGGCAACCCAGTGATGCCATCTTGTGTTACAATTGTGTTGAAAGAATACCTTCCTAGTTAAGAGGGAGTATTGATGTATTTGTAACTTCAGAATGTATTCATCTATGTATCTTATGTCTTGTAACCCAATGTTTATTCCGGGATGTATCTATAATGTAATTGAGTCATGTTTTCATGTCCTAATGTTTCGATCGGGAGGATCAATAATATAAACAAGTCATGTCAAGTCATAGTGAGTAACCCTCCGATTTTCTAAGGGTTAAAGTCCCTGCAGTTCTGGGGCACTAGGGTTATTAGACTCTCCTAGTAGAGGTCGGACCTGGTAGGGTTTTAGTCATGTCGAGATTAGTATAAATAGAGAACTGGAGTCTCTATTTATTACACAACTCATACACACTCAAGTGTAGCGCATAGTTGAGGAAGGAGAAGACACTAGGGCTAGACAAGAAGAAGATTACTGTTGTCGGGAGATCACTTACTGTTTTGGGCTTTTACTATTTTGGTGCTGATTCTATCTCTGAGGAAGTTGCGAGTTTTTCTCCATTTATGGTTTCCCCAAGGAAAAACATTGTGTTCATCGTCTCTTGTGTTTGATTGTTGTACTTTTTATTCTCTCAGTTAAAGATCCTAATAATGCCAGCTTAATGTTGAAAAACTAACATTCCCGGAATAATGGTTGTCCTCCCAAGAGAACCACAAATGGGTCACTAAGATGTTGGGTTATGATTATTATATCATATATAATAAGTTTCGCAACAAGGTGTTGGCACATGCTTTGTCTAGGAAATTTGAAGAGGAGTGTTCTCTCTTCACCTTATCCTTGCCAGTCCCAATATGTCTTAAGCAAGAACAACATAAATGGTTGGCTCGAGACACAATTTAACACCTCACCAAATGGATACAAGAAGACCCAAACCGTCCAATCAGGTATACATGGAACCAAAATATCTCAAGGTATAGGGAATGTGTCTTTCTCACCTAAGGTTTGGCCTTGAAACCATGAATCTCAAAGCAATTGCATTCATCATCCACAATCAACCAATCAGGATGTCATAAAATATATAAAACAATGAAGTGTAATTTATTTGGGAAGGCATGAAAATAGACATCCACAACTTTGTTGTAGCATACGGCACCTGCCAACAACATAAGGGAGAAATAATGAATTCTTTGGGTGTTGTGCAACCACTCCCCATTCCCAACCACATATGGACAAATATTTCTATGGATTTCATTATGGACCTTTCGAAGGCAAGTAACAAAACAATCGTTATGGTGGTAGAAGATCTTTGACCAAATACACCCACTTTTGTGTCTTTCCAAGATATTTTACTTCCTTATTTGCACCTTATTTGTGGCACAAGTTTTTATGAATAAGATTTTTAGGCTCCATGGCATGTCGACATATACTATCTCTAATGGTGACCCTAACTTAACCAACAATTTTTGGCCAGTTTTGTTTAAACTTCAATGCACCTAGTTGAATCTCATCACAACTTATCACCCCTAAAAGGATGGTCAGATATAAGTAGTCAATAAATGTTTGAAAACCTACTTGTGATGCTTTGCGTCAAATAAACCATGCCACTAGGCCTAATGGACTCATTTGGTAGAGTGGTGGTATAATGCAACTTATGATGTTTCCACCAAATTGACACCATGTAAAGCAGTGTATGTCCAAAAGGCCTTAGCAATGATTTCCTATTTGCCAGATACCTCCTAGGTTCGGGTCATGGACAACACACTTCACACCATAGATAATGTTATCCACACCCTTAAGGAAACCTAATTAATGTCCAAAATAGAATTAAACAACATGTATATCAATATCACTTCGAACATTCATTTAAAGTTGGTGATCAAGTGTTCCTTCAACTCCAACCTTACAAGCAAAAATTCCTTAAGTATTACCTACACAAGAAGCTTGCACAAAAATTCTATGGACCCTATACCATTCTCCAATGCATTGAATAAGTGGCCTACAATCTCACTCTACCAAGTCACTTTAAGATTCACCTAGTCTTTCATGTCTCTCATCTCAAAAAAATGGTGGGGTTTAATTGCAAAGTGCATACCAACTTGCCTGAACTTGATGAGAAAGGCTCCATTTGGTTCCAGAAGATGGTAGTCTCAGATTCTAGGGAACTAAAATTTCCTAAGCACACCATCAAATAAGTTTTGATCCAATGGAAATATATGATTCCAGAATATTTTGTTGCGAACCAACCAAAATTCTTTGGCAATTTCCTTACCTTCATTGTTGAGGAAAATGTTTCTTTTGAGGGGGGAGGGGCATGTTAGGGTCCTACCCTAACCCTCATTACTTTAGTAGTTAGTCATGCACCTTATGCAACCATCTATTGGGAATAATGTTGAGTGATCAAAATAGGCTTCCTTTTCCTATATTTAGAATAGAGTATGGCAGCAGGATGGTAGCCTTCACTTGGATGCCTATACAGGCCATTATCTATGGTGGTAGATTCAATTTTTATATATTTTTCATATTGTAGGTCCAGGAGAGGAGGATGTAGTCATAGTATGATAATGGTATGGTGATTATCAAAGTGGTGCAATGATAGCACGGTGGTCCCTTTTTGAAATTAACTGGGGATCTTTGAGTAACAATGCCTGGTATATTTCCGACAGTAGACTCGCAGGTGAGAGTGATTCTTAGCTTTCACAATATGATATTATTAGTGGAACAATTTAGTGGGGAGTTGATTGAATGGTTGCAATATAGATTTACTATTCTTATTGGCGTTGGTTAGGAAGATTCATATGTCAGTGCTTTGCAGGGCCATGCAATGAGCAGGGTATACTTCACCTCCCTTCGATTGGGTTGGATCCATGACGTCATTTTCATCCTTAGAGTGGTTCAGTTTTGGGGACATATAGTTGATGACATGATCCATTTGAAATTACATTCTTATAAACAATCAACACTAAGGGAGGAATCGGAAAAATTATGGTGCATAAATTGGGGAAGGAGAACAGGCACTACCGCACCCAGATTAAAAATGTTTGAGGACAAGCAATCTTGGGTGGGAAGGATTGTCATGTCCCCAATTTTTTTTATTATAGGTCAATCTATAATACTAGGGAGTGCAATGGACATAGTCACTTGGAAAAGTTCTGATACATTATTAAGGTAGTGTTGTGGGCCATAAATTTGTAATTTATGAGGTCCAATATTTGTGATCAATGCAACATCAGGAAAAATTGGACAAGGAGATAACATAGGAGGGTGAATTGGATCCCACATGAGTTGTAAATCTCATCCATGGTGTAACGGATCTCATTATGAAGGCATCTTAAGAAGTTATAAGTCCTCGGGATAAAAAAACGGCTAGTGAGGGCGCACTTGTGGAAGTGTAACGCCCAAAAGGAATCTTATGATAGATTATGACAATAATTAGGTCCTATTACAACTTATGACATGTTGTAGTTCTTAAATTTAGCCAAGGAGGGAGCTAGAGGAGAGAGTGGGCCCACATGTTAGACTAACTTCCACAAAATCAAGCTAAGCCTCTCTAATTCAAATTACCAAGTAAGATGAAGGTATTATTTGGTCAAATAAAATTAGAGAGGAAGTAAATGAGTTCCAAGGTATCATTCTCTCACGAAAATAACAATTATTAATATTTTGTGAGCGAAATCTAGAATGAGGGGGAAAGGGCTCAATGGAGTATATAAAATGGATGCGGGCCTCTTAGGAGAGAGAATTTTGACATTTTGGTTTTCTAAAAGGATATCTCTTGTGGATTTTAAATCTTGGGATATGTGCCCCTTGTAATCGTAAACTAGTTTCGGGGTTGAAAGATTCCACCCTAGATAGTAGAGAGGAGGAGATCATCCAAATCTTCTCACTGAGCTTCATTGCAGTTCATTATTAGGAGGAGAATTCACCTTACAATTTGTATACAAAGATTACTACAGATGTTTATGTCCATGTTCGGTAGCTGACTAGAGTTCATGTTGATGTGCTTGAGCTCCAACCAATGGTAGTGAGATTTGTGGTGTATCTGGGAGTGTAGTATTTTGTGGTGGATTCTGCTTGAGGAGGGCGTACCTGTGGCTTCCCAAATATCATCAATGTTGATCCAATGGATGTATATCACTCATATTTGATGGAAGGATCATTTTAGGTGGCATATCTGCAAGGTGGGATCGAAATATTGCTTGTGGAGGGTACAACAATGGAAGGAAAACACTCATTTGGAGAAGTAACTCTCGCTCTTTTCTCTGTGGTTATGTAGAATCCATATATACTCTCTTTGTAGAAGATATTTCTCTATATTTCAAGATACTGTAGAATCCATTGATGTATTCTCTGTCAATGTCCCATTTATAATAAAAATCACAATGTTTTCCCCATATGTTGTTTATTCAAGCACGGGTTGATCTTTGAGTTAAAGGTTAAATCTATGAGTAGATATGTAAATGTGATGGTGTAATATTATGGTCCTATGGTGTAACTATTTATTAATAGTCCTCTATTTTTGTTAATAATTGGCTTGACTCAAGTGTGTTTGGAAGTTCTAAAGTTGCTAGTGTTCCCAATCTTGTACCGGTGTTAAGGGGGTTGAAAGTCATCTTCTATTTGGACTATTTATAATTTTTATGGAGTGTGGGACCTGTTCCATTGCTTCAAGAGTGTTGTTTCCAATAGGAAACATTTTTTTTATTTCATCCAAAAAGGTTTTTGTATGCCCAAGTTATGATAAATTAACCACTCTGTTAAACTACACATTTATGCTTGTGCATCCTCAACGATAAATGTCTGTATAGTCTGAGTTGTAGGGTTCAAAGCTTCCATAAAATTCCTATGAATTCTATTAGTGGTTATATTGAGAGTTTTTGGGTCCATTTGAAGCTATTTGGGTCAAATTCGAGTATGTTAGGAGGTGTTTGGGAAGAGCTGGAATTCGGTGTTTTGTGTGGTCATATTTGAACTAATGCTCCTAATTTTGAATCCAATGTTTCTCTAGGGTTTCATTGGGGCTGATAGATATGATTTTGGATTGGGAATATTACAGTGGTAATATATGAGACCTAATTGGAAACCTTACAGTGGTTTGAAAATATACATTGTGGTTTACAACATATTATTCATATTCCAATAAACATATCAAATCAACTATTGTTTAAGAAATTTGAGAGTCAATTAAACCTCTATTGAAAATTTTGAGTTGATGTGCTTAGTTTTTTTATTGAGTACCTACAACACTTGAGGTGAATCGAGGTGGCATTAAGGATTTATTTGGGAAGGCAGGTCAATGGGACAATTCCTGTACTCAGTATATGTGAGCATTTCCTTCCCACAGCCACTAGACACAATAAATCATGATTCCAAGGAATGGAGAGCTTCTCATGTCTCCATTCCAATAGGTCTACTAGTTGACAATGTTCAACCACCAACTAGTTCCCTAGGTTGGGGGAGGAGGCATTAAATATTGAAATAAGGGAGCTATGGGATCCAAGACAACCTTAATTTATCATTTACACATTAAATTGGGTCATACAAATAATAAATATGGAGAAAATAAAGTGGCACTACTTCATAAGGACATTTGGAGGTCCATCGGGGCCTTGGGTGGCTAGATACCTCCTCACGCATGTCATGACTTAACCACAAATTCGAAATTATGAGTGATGTAATGTTATTGGAAGGTGAAGAGGAATAAAATGAAATATCATGAGCCCAAGGATTCGAATGGGTGAGTAGGAGTAACTCCCCATAGAAGAGGAAGAGTCTAGGAAGAAACTAGATGCCATGTGGAGCTAGAATCCCTGCGCTTTATGATAACAATGATGAAAGATTCTATGACAAGTCAGACATGATTGCAGACCTGATTGATTACATATGACAAATATGACATGACAGGACTAAAAATAGCCACTAAGAGGTCGAATTTGGGAGTTAGAGGCAACCATTCGAATTTGGTGGAAGATGAAGGGTTGAGGAGAAGGCCAAGTGGCATGGAGGTTACTAAACATCAAGGATGAGGTAGAGGAAGCATATGGGAATGATTTCGACCTTGGAGGGCCTCACAAGGTTATAAAAATATGTCATGAGGAATGGAAATTGAATTTTATCATTTGTGAATTTTCCTTTGGCATTTGGAGAGCAATTGATTGTCCTTTGCATGGTGAGTGCACACTTACCCTACTAGTGAGCCAATTTCGAGAGAGTGAGATTATCATCTAAGTTGGTCCTGGGAGAGGAAATTCAGACCTCTCATTAGGATATTAAAAGAGTGTGTTATTTCATATAGTATTCTTATGTTGTTCGTGACCCATCTTTCCTCCCATTCTCTCAATTTCCACTTCCATATTTCCATGTTTTTCTATGAAGGTGCACTAGTGTGAATGGTGGTTGCGCCCCATTGAGTTCGGTTGATGCCCAAGATCTGATGTATGATTTATTTCTCTGTAATATCATGTTCAAATTCTCTTTAAGTCCAAATCATAATAATTACATATGCAAATGTCCACATTTCCAAGCTTTCTTGTGATTAGTTTCCATGTGATGATTTTTCCTTTCAATGGAGATTGTGTATGTGATGTATATTGTGACTAGGGTCAATGTTATATGCTGTTAGTGAGATATTGGAATGATTTAAATATTCTATATTCATATTTCTCTGTTTTGGATCATTATATTCACCATTTATGAGTCAAAGTTGAGCTTTATTGTGTCATTTCCCTTAAGCAAATATCAATGAAATTGTGCATTCGAATATGAAGTTGTATTCCTCTGTTAAATAAATATTAGCCACATATCATGAAAATAAATTAAGTATAATTATATTCCCCATACTCTAATATGAAATTTGGTAGGTTCTAATAGGATTTGGAGATCCATTTCTTCCCATACCTTAGGGGGAATTACATCATAAATTGCTAGTAATTTTTCCCTTTTTGCCATCATGCCCAATTCAAGTTGCATATGTTTATGACCTGTCATAAAACTATGAGAGAGTCACTTTAAGAGTCCTAATAAATCCCACATCAGTCCCTATCAAATTCTAGACCCTCTTGAGCCATTCGAATCCCCCTAGGTCAAAACTAGTCAAGACAATTTTTCAAAAATTCTGCCTTTAATGGGAATTTTATAATTTGGACATTACATTGGTATTGGAGCCTGATATTGGCACCCGATAGATATCTCTATTCATGTTTCCTTACTCTGACCTTCCTCCATTAGAAACTGAGAGTGGAGACCTTAACAGTGAAAGGGAAGAAAGTGGAGAAGTCAATTCTTTTTACAAGAAGATTAAGGCAAAACTAGAACTAGGAAATATGGATGACAAAGAAAACCATGATGAACTTAAAAAATTCATTAATGAAGCTACAGAAGGCATGTCCAAATTTTTTATGCAAGGTTTATAATTTTTTTCTAGCCAACTTATGGGCAAGTCCACATTCGGGAGTGGTAGTAGTTCACCCCATAAAGAGAGGAAGACCCATGGGGAAGCCATTTTTTAATAGACTGGACCTCATAACAGACCACATGAGTTCAGAAATAAGAATGGACCTGGAATACCTAAGTTCTTAGATTCCAAAGAAGTTCCTTACACCACATATGATGTTAAAGAAGTAGCAAATGAGTGGCAGCAATTAGGTGATGAGTGTAGGAAAGTCCTCCCTTTTGATCATTACATTAGAGCTTCTCTTCAATTCAAGCAAGGAGGAAATGGGAATAGGATGTATACTATTAATCAGGAATTAAAGGACTCAATTGGAAAATTAACCATTCCTTCCTTCGATGGTTCCTCACAAATTTCTACTAGTGCTTGGTTGCAAAAATTAAGTGTATATATTCAGTTTAATCCTATGGTTGAAGTAGATGCATTGAAGATGGCCATTATGCATCTTGAAGGGGAAGCTAGTGATTGGTGGTTCCATGGCCTTAGAAACTTGATACATTATCATATTTTATCTTATGAGGGTTTCTACAATGCATTGATGGAGATATTTTAGAGGAAAGACCCTGAACTTCCTTTCAAAGAACTAGCGCAATTGAAGCAAGTAGGAACTCCTGAAGCATATATGTTAGAATTTGAAAATATTTTAGTAATGGTTTCTGATGTATCTATGGATAGGCTGGTTTTATTGTTTACTAAAGGATTGAAATAACCTTTGATAGGTCTAGTGAAATCCCACAAGCCAGCCACATTGAAGGATGCCATGAATTTGACAAGGGATTTGCAGAATGTGTTGCCAAGAACCAAATATCCTCCTAAGCCAAATTTCCCTTCCAAGTTCAAGGAAGGTAAGAAACCATGTAAAAATTACTCCTATACCAAAGAAAATAAAGGAGGACCAAGCAAAGAAAAGATTAGAAGAAATAAGTTATGTTTTGCATGCCAACAACCTTAGGTCCCAAGAAATAGATGTGCCAAGGGGAAGGCACACTATATTGAAGTTTTTTCTAAAGATGATGAAGAGGAGGAGGAGGAGGAAGAGTTTCAACTCACAGCCCAAGAAGAAGGGTTTCAAACAGTAGAAGAAGAAGAACCCAATCCTGATACAGGAAAAATTGTAGCACTTTTGGGTGTACCTAGATTCCACACCTTAAGGCTCAAGGGCAACATACAAGGCCAAAAGGTCATGGTTCTAGTGGATGTTGGAGCCACTCACAACTTCATATATGCATCCTTGGTGGAGAGGAGAAATTTACAAGATGAAACTTTTGATGGTTTAATAGTCATCATCCCAGGTAAAAATTCTATGCATTGCAGAGCTTCAAGTTACTCTAGGAAATCATATTATCACTGATAATTTTTATGTAGTGAATGTGGCTGATACAAATGTGGTTTTGGGAGTAAAATGAATGTATTCTTTAGAGGAACATATAGTGAATTATCAAGTCCCTTAACTAAGTTTCAAAAATTTAGAATTAAAACCCATCTTGTTGAGGGGAATGCACACTTACCCAAATCAAGTAGTGTCTTCTCACATCATGAGGTCTACCTTGAGGCATGGAGATATAGAGTGGGCTACTGAATGTTTAATTACATCTCCTAAACCCCACTTGAGCATTTATAAGCATCCTAAGGATATAGAGAAACTATTGAGTAAGTATGAGAAGGTTTTTGGAGACCTTCCCCCAGAAAGACCACCAAATAGAGGTGTTGAGCATAGCATTGAGTTAGAGATAGGAACATAACCTATAAAAATGAATCCTTATAGGCATCCAAAAAGGATTCAAGATGAGATTGAAAATGCCATTAAAGAACTCTTGGATTTGGGTCTCATAAGGCCTAGTTCTAGCCCATTTGCTTCTTCAGTTGTTATGGTAAAAAAGAAAGATGGAAACTTCAGAATGTGCATCGATTTCAGAGCGTTAAATAAGAATACAATAAGAATAGATGCCCCATCCCAAGGATTGATGAGCTCATGGATGACATCCATGGGGCCATGTTATTCTCAAATATTGACCTTAGATCTGGTTATCACCAAATTCGAATGAGAGAAGAAGACATACCAAAGACTGCTTTCAGATGCCACTATGGTCACTTTGAGTTTGTTTCCATGTCCTTTGGCTTGAAAAATGCACCTGCCACATTACAATCATGCATGAACAATATCTTCCACAATCAACTTCGTAAGTTTGTACTAGTTTTCTTGGATGGCATTCTTATTTACACTAAAACTTGGGAAGAACATTTGCATCATCTAGAAGAGGTATTAAAAATTATGCATGATCAATCTTTATTTGCTAAGATATCAAAATGTGATTTTGGTTTGACAAAGCTATTATATATTCAACACATCATTGGTCAAGATGGTGTGAAGGTGGATATAGATAAAATAAGAGCCATTTTAGAGTGGCCTCATCCCAAAAGTCTCACTGAATTAAGAGGATTCATTGGAATTCGGACCTACTATAGAAAGTTTGTGAAGGGGTTCTCCCAACTCACTTAAATTCTCACTGATTTGACAAAGAAAGATGATTTCCAATGGCATGAAGGGGCTGAAAAATCTTTCCAAATAGTGAAGGACGTAATGAGCATTTGTCCTATTCTAGATTTAATAGATTTTTCTAAACCATTTGTCTTGGAATGTGATGCATCAGGGGAAGGCATTGGAGCAGTCCTACAACAAGGACAACACCCAATATATTTTGAGAGTAGGAAGATACAACCACATGAGAAGATTTACTCCATTTATGATAAATAAATGCTATCTATCATGCATGCTTTTGTCAAGTTCAGGAAGTATTTGGTGGGAAACAACTTTGTGGTCAAAACTGACCATAACATCTTCAGGTACTTCCTCACTCAAAAATATATAAATGAAAGGCAACAAAAGTGGGTGAGTAGGATTCAATAATTTGACTATGATATTGAATATGTGAATGCAAAAAATAATGTGGTGGCTGATGCCTTATCTAGAAGACCTTCTATTTCTCTAATGGATGTAGCAGAAAATTGGAAAGCCACATTAGAGGTAGAGTATGCCAAGTATTAATTTTCTTGTGAAATTTTTGATGGGAATAACCAATATAATCGGTATAAGGTGTTGAAAGGAATCATATACTACAAACATAAAGTCTATTTGGTCCCTAATTCAATATTGAAGGAGGAAATTTTAAAGAAGGCTCATGACTCTCCTCTAGCAGGTCACCCCGGTTTCTTCAAGACATACCGAATGTTGAGGGAGAGATTCTCATGAAAAGGGCTGAAGGCTGATTTTCTGAAGTATGTTAATGAATTCCCTACATGTCAGCAAAATAAATTGGAGCACACTCATCCAGCTGGTCTCTTACATCCCTTGCCTATTCCAATACAAAAATGGGAGAGCATTTATATGGACTTCATCACTAGTTTGCCCAAAGTATTTGGTAAGGATTGCATATTTGTGGTAGTGGATAGACTCACTAAATTTGATCATTTATTTTCTGTTAATACCACTTTCACTGCTGCATAAGTGGCTGAAGTATTTTTTAAAGAATTTTTCAGATTGCATGGACTTCCTAAGAGCATTGTTAGTGATAGAGATAACAGATTTTTTAGTGCATTTTGGAAAGAACTCTTCAAAATGGTGGGGACAAATTTGACACCTAGAACAGTCTATCATCCCCAAATGGATGGCCAAATAGAGAGGGTGAATCAATGGTTACAAGGCTACTTGAGGAACTATGTTAGTGGGCAGCAAAAAGCATGGATAAAATGGTTGCATTTGGGTGAGTTTTGTTACAATACTACTTTTCATATGTCCATTGGAATGTATCCTTTTAAATAACTTTATGGTTATGATGCATTCACTTTTATTGACCACATTTTTTATGATAGTAGAGATCCAAAGGCCAAGGATTGACTTGAAGAAAGTCAAGATATCTTGAAATTTTTGAGAGATAACTTGCAGGTTGCTCAAAATCAGCAGAAACAATATGCATACCAACATAGAGTGGAGAGACAATTACAAGTGAATGACTTGGTGTATTTGAGGTTGCAGCCCTACAAAAAAACCTCCATAAAGGGTAAAGGTTGAGAAAATCTCAAGCCAAGTTTTTATGGTCCCTACAAAGTGATTCGAAAAGTTGGGGAAGTGTCCTATCAATTGGAGCTTCCCATGGGAAGCAAAATTCATAATGTGTTTCATGTTTCTTGTTTAAAGAAGGTTATAGGGAAGAAAATTTCAGTTTCAGATACTTTACCACATTTGTATGATGAGGGACAATTTGTTCTCATTCCAAACAAAATCCTGACAACAAGGGAGAAAAGGCTACGAAGCATAACAATAAAAGAATATTTGGTACAATGGAAGGATTTGCCTAGTGAGGGGGCCACTTGGGAAGATGAATAAAATTTTGCAGCATCCAAAATTAGCATTGCTTGAGGACAAGAAATATTGGGTGGGGTGCACTATCATGTCCCCATTCCAGTAGGTCTACTAGTTGACAATGTTCACCCACCTAGTAGTTCCCTAGGTTGGGGGAGGAGGCATTAAATATTGAAATGAGGGATCTATGGGACCCAAGAGAACCTTAGTTTATAATTTACACATTACATTGGTTCATACAAATAAAAAATTTGGAGAAAATAAAGTGGAATTGCTTCATAAGGACATTTGGAGGTACGTGGGGGCCTTGGGTGGCTAGATGCTTCCTTACACATGTCATGACTTAACCACAAATTTGAAATTATGAGTGATGGAATGTTATTTGAAGTGAAGAGGAATCAAATTAAATATCATGATCCCAAGGATTTGAATGGGTGAGTAGGAGTAACTCCCCATAGAAGAGGAAGAGTCTAGGAAGAAACTAGGTGCCATGTGGAGCTAGATTCCCTGCGCTTTATGACAACAATGATGGAAGATTCTATGACAAGTCAGACCTGATTGCTGACATATGAAAAATATGACATGAAAGGACTAAAAATAGCCACTAATAGGTCTAATTTTGGAGTTAGAGGCAACCATTCGAATTTGGTGGAATATGAAGGGTTCAGGAGAAGGCCAAGTGGCATGGAGGTTACTAAACATCAAGGATGAGGTGGAGGAAGCCTATGGGAATGAATTCGACCTTGGAGGGACTTAGAATGGTTATAGAAATATGTCATGAGGAATGGAAATGTATTTTGATCATTTTTGAATTTGCCTTTGGCATTTGGAGAGCAATTGATTGTCCTTTGCACGGTGAGTGCACACTTACCCTACTAGTGAGCCAATTTCGGGAGAGTGAGATTCTCATCCAAGTTGGCCATGGTATAGGCACTTCAGACCTCTCATTTGGAGCTTCAGAGAGTGTTTTATCTCATATAGGAGGCTTCTTCTATTCTTGGCCCATCTTTCCTCCCATTCTCTCAATTTCCACTTCCATATTTCCATGTTTTTTCTATGAAGGCGCACTAGTGTGAATAGTGGTTGAGCCCCATTGAGTTCAGTTGATTCCCAAGCTCTGATATAAGATTTATTCATTTGTAATATCATGTTCACGTGCTTTTTAACTCTAAATCAGAAGAAATACATATGCAAATGTCTACATTTCCAAGCTTTCTTATGACTAGTTTCCATGTGATGATTTTCCCTTTCAATGGAGATTGTGTATCTGATGTATATTGAGAATTGGGTAAATGTTATATGCTGTTAGTGAGATATTAAAGTGATTTAAAGAGTCTGTATTCATATTTCTCTGTGATGAACCATTATATGTGCCATTTATGAGTCGAAGTTGAGCTTTATTGTGTCGTTTCCCTTAAGCAACTATCACTGAAATTGTGCATTCGAATATGAAGATTTATTCCTGAGTTGTAGAACTATTAACCACCTACAATGATACTAAATTAATTCTAATTAAAATTCCCATACTCTGTTCTAAAAGTTGGGAGGGTCGAATAGGAGTTGTAGATCCATTTATGCCCATACCCTAGGGGAATTGCATCATAAATTGCTAGTAATTTTTTCCCTTTTGGTATCGTGCCCAATTCGAGTTGCAGATGTATATGAACTATCATAAAACTATCATAGAGACACTTTAAGAGTCTTGATACCTCCCACATCAGTCCCTACCAAATACGAGACCCTCTTGAGCCATTTGAATCCCCCTGGGTCAAAACTACTCAAGACAATTTTTCCAAAGTTTTTCCTTTATTGGGAATTTTGAATTGGGACATTACAGAGCTGGCGTATAGACAAAGTTTAAAATGTTGGGAAAGAATCATTCGTGGTGGAGATTTTCTCTGTGGGTAAGAGAAAAATAATTGGATGGTCATGGCCGAGCGGGAGAAAGTAGGTAAAGGAGAGCAAGGATTTCAAATCATGGGAGTTGTGGACTTCAATATTGGGCTTGGAAGATGGCAGGCTAGTTAGGAATCTTTGCATAATTTAAAGTATATATAGAGACTTACATGGTAGAGTAAGCTAGTTGAGTTATTATTTCACTTTCTATTTATTGTTGTTAGAGGTTGTTTTAAATTGTATTAGGGATATAGATATATGTCCATTTTGTTTTTATGACATTATATGAAGAAGAAAATGTTTATTTGATTGAATTTTTTTTCCTTAAATGTATTTAGGGTTCAAAGAGTTCCCTTTGGTAGGGACCACCGAAGGGAAGATCGTAAAAACTCTTATTTTAATTTCATTTATATCATTATAATTATTGTTATGACTTTAGCTAGAGTTTTATAGATCAAAGTAGTTGTTTTTCTGTGAATTTTGTATTTGCATTTACATTAGCATGATTAATCCTCTAGAGTGGATCATGTGAATATATAACATTATAAGTTGATGTTGTGATGATTCTCTTAATCTAGTGGTTGGATACTAGTTATTTATTCAAGGAACTTTCTGACTCTGATTAGCTTCTCATCTATTAGGTAGTGGCCCTGCCTTTATCTGACTTCTAGCATACCGTAAGAAGAGATGGAAGATAAAGCCATTACCTTATTCCATGAGAGTCGAATTTGGATGTGCTACCATATTTTTCCAATTGTATTGTCACGATATCATTAGAGTTTTAGATTTGAATATGCTTCTATAGTTTTCATATATCAAATTGCATAACACCACATGAATTTGCATGCTCACTGGATAGACAATTTAAGGTGAAAATATGGACTTCAATACATATATCACTATACTTTTGTTGCCCAAAGGTGACAAAGTTAGGAGAAAGGACTAACACATAACCCTCATTTTGCATGTATTGATTTTATGTGTTTTCATGGGTGGCATTAGTGGTCATCCTTATTATACTCTACTTTAGGTATAGCTATTCAATACAATGACAACTAAGAATGTACACAATTCAAAAAATTGTAGCATAATTGGAATAAATGGCTTACCCACTAGACTATAAACCTTCTCATAATTATTTTTCATAAATAACATGTTAAAGCTAATGATTTTAACCCATCAATTGAGGGACGATACCTCAAAAGGTGAGGAGGTAAGTTTTACACTGTCCCCAGTTGGGTTCAAATCCTCAATGAGACATTGGCTCATTTTGATAAGGTTAGAAGGGTAAACACCCCACTTGAATGAGACACCCATCTTGGATGTGTCTCTAGACATCTCAACTCTTGCTAAGTCATAATTTTCTTATTATACATTGGCTAGTGGTTTCTTGGCTCTATCCTAGGGTTTATAGTGGTATCCAATCAAATTTGAACTTGGGCCTCTCCCAAGTAATTATATCCATTGAATGATTCCAACCCCCCATGTTTAAAAAGATGAACTTACCCAATTCCATCTCTTATAAATGACCATAATATTGTCTACATTTAAAAGGACCTTTAATGAAATTTATCCACCTTTGGAAGCATCATGATTATAGTGAAATCTATTTCCTTTGCATTCATGCTAACTTGGTTATATTTCTATGAACATCATGCCTAACTATTCAGAACATGTGTTTCCTCCTAGAAGGTTCGAAGGTTCAAAACAGGAGGAGCGTAAGGTATTTACACTTATCTAAACTTTAATAGTCATATCATTGCACGAAGGGGGTCCCTTGTCCTATAAACAAATGGGTCTCATACACTAATCTGATGTATGGCTTGGTGGTAACCTTACAGCTCAATTATTATTATTATTAGTTTAATAACATTAATAGTTGCAAACAAATCCCATTCACTTGGTTTCAAAGGAAAAGAATCTCATTCACGTGGTCTCTTGTCCACTCGAGATAAAGAAGGGAATAATTTACGATGAATGGAGATAAAAGGGAATAATTATGCCGAAGGCGTTAAATAATGGATACGAAGTATCGAAGATTCCTCATCGGTCTGGCCAATGTTTTTTTTACACCTGTCCCAACGGTTTTTGTTAGAATAATCAACCCATAGTTAGCTACCTTAGACATTAATTAATCCATTTTTTGTCTTATTTGCCTAGTTTCCATATTCCACCTTATGCAAGTTGTCCTCCACACATCCAAAGTGGTCAAAATTGCTAAATTTGAATCATGGAGCACTTAGGAAACCACTTGGAATCAAATCTGCTTTATTCCTGGCCTTCCTAGCATATGTCTGCTTTTTCTGCTTTATTGCGTGCTTTTTCTGAGTTTTAAGGCAATTGGGAAAGTTTGACTAGGTGAAGTTAACTTGTTTTTTTGTCCTCATCATCCTCCACCCTTTTCTCCTAAGAAAAGCATGTATGGGTTTTCCTTCCATCATCTATTATCTTGCCTAATTGATTTTTCCAATTCGTGAGCTTCTAGACAAATTTGGAAACTGCTTTATGCACCTATGGGGGATTTGCATAGATTTAGTAAGCCTACTTTTGACCAAATTCGAATGGAATCCTTATGCATTCGAATATCTCATGTAATTATTTATTGTGGCAGCCTATGACTTCACAGGGCTGGCTATTGTACACTTATTCAATACAGATTAGTGTTCTGCTCCATATTCAGTCTCCTTTGTGTGTAATTTGCATGTGTAATTGGCAATTTTTGTGAGTGTAATTGTTCTAACACCTGGGTTCAATTTCCACATGGTATCAGAGCTGAGGTCTCAGATTCAATTCCCCCAAGCTACGTCAGAGGTGGGGTGTTGGAGTATCGGGTACCTCCACATGGTATAACTGCCGCACCTCTGGGAATATAAAACAAGTGGTTTAACCACCACTCCTGGTGATAGGGCCTTGTGCTGGGTTTCAAATGTTTACCAACATATGCAAGTTTTGGTGTAATGAAAAACCTTACATGGTATCAGAGCCTTTGTATATCAATTTCTCTCCTTCCAATTTGTTATTGCAGGTTCGACATCATTGACTGGGAGCATTCTGCTGACTGAAGGGACAATTTCTGAGCTATGGATCAATCTCAGAAGATCATCTTGACTCCATTTAACTTCTTTGAATGGAAAGCAGAGATGGAGATACTGTTGAGAGTCAAAGGCCTCTATAGAGTGACTATGGCAACAGAAGCAGAGCCCAATGCAACTGCAGAGAAAATTAAATGGCACAACAGGAGGGATGAGGCCTATGGTCTCCTGTGTCAGAGCATATCCAAATACCTCCTTTTCCATCTTGATGGATTGACATCACCAAATGAAGTATGGGAGAAGCTTTTTGAGCTTTTTGGTAAGATAGATGAGATGAGGGGACATCAAATTGAAAATGAATTGATCTCCCTGAGTCCTAATAGCTTTGAATCCCTACAACTCTATTTTTCCAAGTTCAAAGCCCTTGTTTTGCAGCTAAAACAATGTGGGATCGAAAAGAAGGAGGAGCAACTGGTTTTGGCCATACTCTTGATTCTTGGCCCTGACTATTCAGTGTTTGTCTCGACCTTCCATGCCACAAAGTTGACAGGTCGAGCCTGGAAAATGCCTAGCCTTGCAGATTTCATGGAATCTCTCACACAAGAACAAGATAAATTGGTGATCATGGGCACCATCAAACCTTCCAAAGACCAAGCTCTGGTTGTTGGATATTCGAGGGTGGATTCAAAAAGCAAGAAGAAAGCTAAGAAGCCACCTGAGCAAAAGAGAGACAAGAACAAGTCTCCAGAGGAGCCCCAAGGTTCCAAGAAGAACTCCCAGAAGAAGAATAACAAAGGAGAAATGAGCAATTGTGCATACTGCAGTAAGGGAAATCATCCTAAAAGCTCCTGCATGAAGAAGAAAATTGACATGCTGACCCAACTCCTGGAGAAGAATGGCATCTCCCTTCCTAACAGCTCAAAGAAGAGGGAAGGAGGATCAAATTCAGAAGACAGAGAGAGAGTTCATGCATTGGTTGCTGGCACAACAAGCTCACCTAGTTTCATCATTGATTCTGGAGCTTCAAGACATATGGTTTCGACAAAGGAGGCATTTACCTCACTTGACATGTCGAAAGGTCCACCAATTGTACTGGGAGATGACTCTCTCACTGAAAGTTTGGGCAAAGGGAGGATTGATCTTGACCATGGTAAGTTCAACAATGTATTGTATGTTCCAGGTCTTGCCTCTAACCTCTTATCAGTGTATTAGATGACCTACACAGGGTCTCCAAATAAGGTCATATTCTCCCCTGATGAAGTTGAGATCACAGAGATCTCAAGTGGTAAAGTCATTGCAAAAGGAGTTGCAAATCACACTTTGAAGGTATACATGTTCTCACACTTCCTACCCTACTCAAACCGCTCTGCTCTTTTGATTCATGCTAATGAGGCAAGCAAGCTTTGGCATGAAAGATTTGGCCACCTCAATTACAAGTATCTTTCTGATCTTAGTGAAAAATAAATGGTCATAGGGTTACCAAATATTAAGTTTTCCAAAGGAGTCTGTCAAGGTTGCATCTTATGAAAACACCCAGAGCATAAATTTGAGAAAGCTAGTCATGAGAGAACCTATGCACCTCTTGAGTTGATCCACAGTGATGTTGCTGGCCCATTTCCTCATATGTCAATGAGTCAGGCCAAATATGCATTGACATTCATGATGACTTTTCCAGGTATTGTTGGGTTTACTTCCTGAAACACAAGTCTGAATTTTTTGGCCTCTTTAAAGTCTTTAAGGCTTTGGTTGAAAACCAGTCTAGGTGGAAACTCAAGGTCCTCAAATATGACAATGGTGGTGAGTATGTCAAGTCTAATTTCATTCAATATTGTGCAGATGCAGGTATTCAGATGCAGCATTATATCCCTTACACACCATAGCAAAATGGTGTTGCTGAGAGGAAGAACAGATCACTGAAAGAGATGGAAACCTACATGATGGAGGCTAAGACTTTGCCACCAAAGTTTTGGGCCGAAGCTATAAATTGTGCAACCTATATCCAGAATAGGGTGCCTCATAAACAGCTTGATGGTATGACTCCTTTCGAAGCATGGAGTGGGCACAAGCCAGATGTGACCCATTTCAGGATTTTTGGCTCAAGGGCTTGGGCTAGAATTCCAACAGAAAAGAGGAAGGATTTGCAGCCCCAAAACCAAGAGTGTATATTTGTTGGGTACTCTGAAAATTCAAAAGGGTACACTAATCAATTTGAGCACAAACATATCCTTCATTGAAAGGAGTGTTCAGTTCCAAGAAGAGCCTTTAGCAGCAGTGGAAGTTGGAGAATCCTCTTCACCACCAAAACCATTGAATGTAAGTGAAGAGATAGTTGAACTTGCTGATTCTGATATGTCTGATCATGATGATTTAATTGCAGATCCTAACAGTCCTACAAGACCAAAATGGGCAGCAAAGACCATTCATGCAGCTGGAGAACATCTGGAAATTCTAATGATCCTAAGAGGACTAGATCTCAGTTTGAGAGTGCTATGTGCATGAAAGATCCTATGTTTGCAAAGAAATGTTATCTGATGGTTGAATCAGACCCACAAACATATGAAGATGCAACAAATGATCCAAGATGGAAAACAGCCATGAAAGAAGAGTTCAGCTCACTCCAGAAAAATAACACTTGGGAGCTAGTTGATCTTCCCCCAGGGAGGAAGCTAGTTCAGTGTAAGTGGGTTTACAAAACCAAATTTGCTGCTGATGGTTCACCACTAAAATACAAGGCCAGATTGGTAGCCAATGTCTACTCACAAGTACATGGCATAGACTACAATGAGACCTTTGCACCAGTGGCAAAGATGGACTCCATCAGGCTAGCCTTAGCCATTGCAGCTTCGAAGCAGTGGGAGGTACACCACATGGATGTGAAGTGTGCTTTCCTGAATGGAGATCTAACTGAATAGATTTACATGCAGCAGCCTCAAGGATTTTCTACTAATCCATCTCTTGTGTGCAGGCTAAAGAAGTCATTGTATGGGCTTAAGCAAGCCCCCAGGGCTTGGTATGCCAAGATTGATAGCTTTCTGCTATCACTGAATTTTGTTCGATGCAAGTCAGATCAAAATGTCTATTTGAAGCTGATTCATGGTTCATTAATGATTATTGTTTTGTATGTTGATGACCTTCTCATTACAGGAAGCTCAAAGGATGAAATTGCCTCCTTGAAGGATGCAATGAACCATGCATTCTCAATGACTGATTTGGGCTTATTGAGCCAATTCTTGGGGCTCGAGATTGCTCAAAACAAACAAGGAATCAAAGTACATCAGTCCAAGTATGCCTTGGATTTTCTGAACAAATTCAACATGAAGGATTGCAAGCCAAGCAAGACTCCCTTTCTTTCAGGAGTTAAGCTTGAAGAAGCTGATTCTTCACATATGGTAAACAATACACTATATAGGCAATTGATTGGATGTTTGTTGTATCTTACACATACTCGACCTGATGTTTCTTATGCAGTAGGTGTGGCTTCAAGATACATGGATCAGCCTCATGACATCCATTGGAGAGCAGCCAAAAGGATCCTTAACTTTGTTCAGGGAACAAGGACTCATAGGATCTTCTACAAAGCTAAATCTGATCTTGATTTGATTGGGTTTACTGACAGTGATTGGGCAGGTGAAAACATAGATCAAAAGTCAACATCAGGATATGTGTTGATGCTTACTGAAGGACCAATCAGCTGGTCAAGCAAGAAACAAAGTGCCATTGCACTCTCATCTACAGAAGCAGAGTACAGAGGAGTTGTAAATGCAGCAACTCAATGTTTATGGTTGCAGGGGTTACTTGGTGAGTGTGGCTTCGAATCAAAATACCCAACTACTATCTATTGTGATAATCAGAGTACCATTCGAATCTGCAATGATCCAGTTTAGAGACAGAGAACCAAACACATTGAGATCAATATGCACTATATCAGACAGCTTGTGCATGATGGCACCATTCACCTACTCTTCTATTCATCTTCAGAACAAGTAGCAGATATCTTCACCAAAGTTTTTTGTGAGAAGACATTCAGCAATCTCAAATCACTGCTGGGGATTTTTTATCATGCTGTGAAGCATGAGTGATGACAAGATTTCCAAATTTTGTTTTATTGTCCATGTTTAGGGGAGGATTTTTCCCACTGAGTTTTTGCCCCTTTCCTTGGTTAAATGGACATGCAGTATGTAAAGGGTGACTAATCCTTGTTGCTACGCCCTATAATTTTCTGATATTTTACTCATAAGTCAGGCTTAAGGGTTGGTTTTAGAATAATCAACCCATAGTTATCTACCTTAGACATTAATTAATCCAATTTTTGTCTTATTTGCCTAGTTTCCATATTCCACCTTATGCAAGTTGTCCTCCACACATCCAAAGTGGTCAAACTTGCTAAATTTGAGTCATTGAGCGCTTGCGAAACCACTTGGAATCAAATCTGCTTTATTCCTGGCCTTCCTAGCGCATGTCTGCTTTTTCTGCTTTATTGCCTTCTTTTTCTGAGTTTTAGGGCAATTGGGAAAGTTTGACTAGGTGAAGTTAACTTGTTTTTTTGTCCTCATCATCCTCCACCCTTTTCTCCTAAGAAAAGCATGTATGGGTTGTCCTTCCATCATCTATTAGCTTGCCTAATTTATTTTTCCAATTTGTGAGCTCCTAGACAGATTTGGAAACTGCTTTATGCACCTATGGGGGATTTGCTTAGATTTAGTAAGCTTGCTTTTGACCAAATTCGAATGGAAACCTTATGCATTCGAATCTCTCATGTAATTATTTATTTTGGCAGCCTATGACTTCACAGGGTTGGATATTGTACACTTATTCAATACAAATTAGTGTTCTGCTCCATATTCAGTCTCCTTTGTGTGTAATTTGCATGTGTAATTGGCAATTTTTGTGAGTGTAATTGTTCTAACACCTGGGTTCAATTTCCATAGTTTTCAACACGTGGTTTTGTTAACTAGGTTTCACATAGGTTTATTTGGTAATGGTTGGGTATCCTAGCAGGCTGGGGTTGTGGTTTTGTTAATCGAGTTTCAAGCTTAGTCTTCTCATGGCAGGTGGGAGTGTCATGTGATTTATCCTCACCCATATTTGAACACTGACAAGCAAGTAAAGGTCAGATAATATTATTGTCATATTCAAGTCACTATCCTTTGGGTGGATAGCCTACAGCTTGCCCCATGGGTAAGGGGACCTTCAAATCCCTGGTGACAACTTAATCGAGTTTCATGCAGCTATTTTCACATAGGTTTATTTGGTGATGGACATTGGAATCCCAGGTGACTGTCACAAGGTTTAGCTTCATCCTGGGCATGACTTGATTCATAGACCCATCTACTATCAGTTCGTTTTGATTTCTCCTGCCATCGGTCACCATGAAGCAGCAAAGGACGGAAACGAGACTGAACAAGCATAACCACATCGTGTCTCTATAGAAAGCACAGATTGGGCATACCCATTTCCAGGGTATCTTTCCAAAGGGTTTACACTAAGGGTTTGTGGGTTCATTCCTTTGTTAAATTTGCTTATCTTTGGGTTCATCCCTGATTGATCCTGGAGGGTTTTCAGTCCTGGGCATGTGTTCATCTCGTTCATTTTTACGCTCAGGGTTTGTGGGTTCAGTCCTATGTTCAACTCATCTCTTAGTGGTTGGGTCGCTTATCTATCATGATGAATAAGGCACTGTTGTTGTTGCTTCACCATTGGTTCACCACCACCAATGCCCCCCGTTAATGCTACATCAATGCAGCAAGAGTCGTGGTTGTGTTCAGACTTGGAATTACACCTTAATTGCTGGAGGTACAGTCAATTTTTTTTGCATTTTCTGCGGCTTATATACTAAATATTTCAAATATCTTGTTAGACTCTTCGATTCACGGGATTTGGTGCACAGCCTTTTCTTTGCAACATTTATAAAAATCCTAAGGTAACCATTATTGGATACTTTTAGACTTTCGTTTTATTATATTTCTTTTGTTGATCTTCATTTATGCTATGGTTTTTCAACAAAGGTTTGGCCACCTGATCAAAATCGCAGGTATTCTTTCGCCATGTTGAATTGTTTTAGACAATAGTTGTGCTACCAAAGCATTCTATTATGATTTTAGTTCCTTTGAATCCATACAATTTTCACAAAGGGAAATTTAATCCTTGGAATTTTTAATTTTAGTCGTTAATTTCAGGTCCACGAATATAATTTATACAATCCCTTTAATGATCTTAAAACAAAAATATATTATCTTGCATATATTTGACAGTGGATTTATTGTTGATTGAATTGATATATGTTTAGTGTCAATCTGAGGGTTTCATTTTGCAAGTTGTTCATAGATGTCGTTCCCAATTGGAATAACAGAGTCTCATGGAATAAAAGACATAAGACATGGTTAAGACATTTTAAATCCTACCTATCCACCTCATTTTTTACAATGGATTTATTGCTGGTTTGAATTTCTATATGTATAGTATCAATTCGAGGTTTTAGTTGTGCAAACTGTTCATAATTGTTGCTCCTAGGACGTGGAAAACAACTCTTTGACGCAGTTAAAATTTGTGTTCCACCAAAACACGTTAATGCCATCTAAGATGCATCTCTTGCATAATTCCATCCCCTACATTTCTTCTTCTTTAATAGGTGGGCCTTCATATACTTTTAAAAGGTCCCCATCCCCTCTTACTATCCCAAATTTTCATTTTGCAATTCGAGATGCATCTCCTACATCCCCTGCATTTATTCTTCTTTTACCGATGGATCTTACTATACGTTTAAAAGGGAAGCAGAGAATTTGGGGCTTCGAGCATAAAAAAACAAACAAACAAAGAAGGTCACTTGATAATGGAATGAATGACTGTCAAATGAGATATAAAATGAAAATGAGTAACTCAAGTTTTGATAGTGAAATGAGGGAAATCAAATCAGAGAAACGTGAAATGAGAGTGCAAATAGAAGTGGAATTGTTAAAAGATGAACAACTAGACATCCAATTAGCTATCAGTTTTATTTTGATTTGTTGTAAAGAAAATGTGTTGGTTCACATTCCATGAGAACCTGAGTATTTCATCTGTCCCAGCCTTATAAATGTGACTTTATGATGTGTATTAAAAGGCGGTGCTGCAAAATGTACTGGTGTATATTTTCCTTTGTCTATATGTGTTGTTGTTGCAATATTTTGCATTTTTAACATGGTATTAGAACTTTTACAGGCCTGAACTCTCCCATAAGGGGGTCAATGATCATGGGACTTTTCTAAAGTGTAATCCTTAGTACATATTTTTTCAAAGTAGATTTTTGTTTGTTAGAGTTGTGTTCCTTAGTAGATTTCCTTTTGTTAAGAGTTGTGTTCATCCAGTCTTATTTGTTGTTTGAGTGAATGAACCTATGTGAGGGTTGAAGCATTTGTTTATGAAGTATTGTTGTTTTTGTGTATATGAGATGGAAATTTTCTTTTGGTACTTTGTTGGAAGACATGCATCCTTTGATCTCTTCTATATGCCATAATCTCTTACTGTTCAAGTATGGTGAAAGACATGTATCCTTTGATATGTCCTGCATGTCATATTATTTTTCTATTCAAGCATGGTGGAAGGCATGTATTCTTTGATCTAGCATGCATGTCATATTCTCGTGTTGTTAAAGCATGGTGATATTATTATAAAGGAGTTATAGAGGAGTTATGCATTATTTGGGTTGTTCCATATTTGTTTGTTGGAGTTTTGTTAGACAACAAAATTGTATCATGGGAATTGCTACTGTTGAAATATGGAATTGATGAGTTGTTTTTGAAGAGGTAAGAGGAGTCAATGAAGCATATTTGGAAAGGTGACTATTGTCTGCCTTGAGAACAATTTTTTTGGGTGATTTTTTCAATTATGGCAAAACTGTAAACATTAGCTTCCACCAATGGAATAGATGACAAGCCTGTGGTAGAGCACGTGTGGGCCTTAGTTGTTGAAGATAGCATCAAAGGCCACCTTGATAACGAAATCCCAATAATTTAGAAGAATAAGAATGTAGTTAATTAGAATATGAATATGGTTAATTGTTATCCCTTGTTTAGTTAGAAACAAGTGTGTGTGAAACTTGTGTGTTAGGAAAGATTCGCTAGGAAAAAAATTCCCGAGAAAGTGCATTGAAGCAAGTAGGAAATCAGATTTAGATAATCGGTGTGGTCCTTTGAGAACGTCATCATGGGAAGGCATGACGTATTTTATGATATGTGTGGTTTCTCGAGGAAAATGTGGCCATGCTTTCCCAAGAAGAAGTTAGAGGTATTTCAACCTTTCAAAGAATTAAAGGTTGTGGTGGAAAAGTAGAGTGGAAGCAAGATCACATGGCTAACATGTCATATTTATAATTTTGGTTAGTATCAATTTTGTCAAAACCAAAAACCCTAGGCAGTTGGGAATTTAGATATCAATAGATCCAACACAAAGACCCTGGAGGTTTTAGTAGAACAGGGGACTTTTATATCTCTCTTATTATCAATGTACTAAATTTAAATCAAGATGGGGAATGGTTCAAATAACTAAGTTGAATTTATGAATGACTAAATTATCAATATATTAAATTTAAAGTAGGATGAGAAATGGTTCAAATAACAAAGCTAAATTTATGAATGGCTAAATTATTATGGTTTCATTATATCCTAACCTATCTTTTTCATTTCACTTTATTTCCAGTATCAAGTCCCATTAAAAACGTATACTTCATAAATATTGTAGATTAAATACTAGAAAGAATTAAGCGACGTCTTGATGCTTACCTAATCAAGGATCTTATAACATTATAATCAAAATTAGATAAGAATGCCTATAGAATAATTTGAATTGTGAAAGTCAAGGATTATGTACATAACCCATTCCAATCAAATTACTAATCATACCAGTGTAGTCTTGCTTATAATCTCAAAGTGTTCCATGCACTAATGTATTCTTCGATAATTACAACCAGTTCTAGGTGAATATCGTTGGTAATACATTTAACATGAATTGCATTGGTTGTCTATGTACGTACACTAGAGTTGCTTGGCAGATTATGTGTTTCTATATCATGCTAAGACACTTTCATTATCAATACAGTCTACCAAAAAAAATGTCATATTAAAATGTCTCTTGAGTGTGTTTGCCAAACCTTTTACCCATAATACTTGCAATTTAGTTTGGCATACATGCTTATTTTATATAACCGTTTCATGGCAACTATGGTATCAACAAGCTTATAGCTAATTTACCTAAATTATCTAATTTGAGAGCTAACTAAAGAGAGAGTATTACGAACCTTAGAACATCCATATGGATTCATGTGGAAGAATTCTCAATTTTATTTTTCCTGTGTGGATTTATTACAAATTGTTCCACACTAAGAAAACATCAAAGGAAATTGAGAATCACTTCGAGAAACCCCTAAATGTTGACTTAAGACTTCATGTGAACTCTCTTAGAACAATTTCTAGGACAATGGATTTATTGTCGGTTTAAATTGCTATGTGTTTAGTGTCAATTTCAGAGTTTCATTGTGCAAGTTGTTCATAATTGTTGTTGCCAATAGAGTTGCCTCCAGCAGTTAAAATTGGAACAACTCATTAATATGGTAAACAAATACACACATCTCTCTTCATGGATTCATTTGGAACAATTATCATTTTTTCCCTCTGCGGATTTATTGCAAAATGTTCCACATGAATGCTTTAACTCATGTTCAGGGGTTTCTAAAGGCATTTCAACTTGATTGAAGCTCCTTGCTCTCCAATTGAATTTTTACACCAAGACAACATCGAATAAAACTAAAAATCATTTGAAGAAAACCCTAAACGTTGACTTAAGATTTCATGCAAGCTCTCTTAGGACAGTTCTTTCACCCTGTTGTACTATTTTAGACAATAATTTTGCTAGCAAAACATCCAATTATGCTTTTAGTGCCTTTTAATTCATAAAATTTCCACAATGGAAAATTTAATCCTTTGAGTTTTTAAATTTTATATGTTGATTTTTGGTCCACTGATGTAATTCATACAATCCCTTCAATGATTTAAAAAAAAAACAAATTATCTTGTATATATGTGACAGTGAATTAATTGTTGGTTTGAATTGCTAGGTGATTAGTGACAATTTTAGAGTTTCATTAGGCAAGTTGTTCATAATTGTTGTTGCCAACAGACTTTTCTCCAACTATTAAAACTGGAAACAACTCATTAACATGTCAAATAGATACATGCGTCCCTCGGCATGGATTCATGTGGAACAATTCTCATCTTTTATTTTTCCTCTATGGATTTATTACAAACTATTACATATGAATCCTTTTCAAATGCATTGATTGTCATAGTTAAAACCAAATTGTAGTCCTTTCTAGGGAGAATTTAGAGAAAGAATGATATAGGTTGCGAAAAAGGGCAATTTTATAAATCATGTACCCAAAAAAGTAATTACAAATGATAGTTATATACTCAAACAACTCCCCATAATCACGTTGAACAATTCATTGGTACACTTCATAGAAAAATGTTGGAGTTAAAGATAAAGTTGGAATTTAGATAATCATTTGCTTCAGTACTAGAGTTTGCAAAGAACACATTTTTATCACATGCCGATTCAACTAGGCGCTTTTCAAGTGTTGGGCCAAGATAGAGCACAAGGAAGAAACCGAAGCGCAAGCGCAAGAGGAAAAGTAGGTGCGCGACAGAATAAAGGCAGGTAAAGGAAGCGCAGAAGAGAGAAAGTTGTGATGAGGAATGGTGTGACAAAGGAAAATCAGACCTAGAGTCAGTGGAAGATTGGCAGGCAGAAGAGTAAAAGCTGGAAAGAGACAGGTCAAAAGACCGTAGATGCTCGAGTCAACCGAAGACTAAAGAATGCTTTTTGCAGCTAGTTATTATTTGTTATTAATGTAATGAAGGACGTTTTGTGGCCAGTATGGCCTATAATAAATGTATGAAAGACATTTTTGTGGCTACTTATTACTGTAATAACTGAGTTGTAGTCAGTCGACCCTGCGCGGTCTTGTAACATCTATAAATAGGAAAAACCCGCTCTGTATAAGGGTTCTATTGGTAATAGTTAGGAACAAAGAGAAGGAATCAGAGAGAATCCTGGTAGTATAATAGGTTGTTGAGCTGTAGATCTACAGTTGTGTGCGCAGATCATTTTGTAAGAGTCAATATGTAGCTGAGTGTGTGGATTCTAGAGTAGAAGAGTCGATCTAGGCTGTGTGCGGATCAGTAGGAGTAGTTAGAAGAAAATCATAAAACAGAGAGCATGAGAGCAAGAAGGAGTCTGAGCTAAATAGACATATCTCAAAACAGACTGCAAGTCATAGATGAAGAGAACCTTGGTGGTTTTTCTCGATTGGTTTTCCACATTACTTCTTGTGCTGCATGAAAGTTGAATGTTTAACGGTTACTGTTTAATGTTTGATAATCTTGCATTGTTTATGGCTATTGCTTGAATGAATGTCGCAATACTGATAAAAGCAGTGAATGAATGAACGGATAAAGCATTGCCGAGCACTGTGTATTATTTCATGTTCAAATACTATTAACTTGAAATAACGTCGCACCATTGTTATTTACTATCAAGCAATCATCGGTGTCGCACAGTTGCGCCAGTTGTTAAGTTGTCAAGGACAAGGTTGTGTCACACGCTGGTTGTGTCGCACTGTTGTGCCCCTATTAAGTAGTAAAAGACTCCATCCTTCGGACTTTGGCGAGCACCTTAGCTGCGCGCCAAGGGAATATAATCCCTCGCTGACTATGGAAACATGGTTCTGGCAGTTACACATTAAGATATCTTGAGTGAGACTATGCTTTCCTACCTCGCAGGTGTTGTCGGCTGAGCTTGCTCTATCGGGATGATGTCTTTAGGTGTTTTCTTGGTTTCATGGGTCTGTTGAACCTGCATCGCGAGAGTGAGGAAAATCAGGCCAACAAATGGTTCCGTTGCCGGGACCCTTCATCATTTGAGTCAAGGGAAATGTTGTGGCATCCGACAAAGAAGGAAATCAAGGATTGGCTGGAGTCTAAGATGTTAGCATTTGCGCAAGAAGAGAGCACAAGATCGCGGTTGAGCACAGAAAACTAGTTGGACCGATACATATACTCTGATATTCATGAGATCTTCTTTGCAGAGTTTCCTATTGTGCTGCATGAGTGGTTGTCAAGATTGGTGACTCGGCAAACAAATTTGCAAAGAAGAAAACTGGTCGAGTGGAGTGCTCAGCTGATTTGCGAGTTAACCAGTATAACTAACCCCATCCCTAGAGCTGTTGATTTTTGGGTCGACAGTATTCTGCAAGGGTATATTACTGAGTTTACAGTTGAGACGATAACCTCATATAGTGAGGCAGAAATAATTTTTTCCAAGGACCCCGAAGAAGGTACTTGTTGTCTATAAGTACATGGATAAAGATGTTCATTTATGAGAAGGGTATTTTGCAGTTGAGTAGTTGACTCGCATATCCAGAGGAGGGGATATGTCACAGACGACCTATAAAGAAAATGTGAAATGGTGAGCTGATATGTTCCCAGGAAGTATAGAACTTGAACTAGAAGTTGGATTCCTAAGGAGTGGAAGGAGATTCAAGTCAAGAAAAATAATAAATACGGTAGGAGGTAGATGAACTCCTAGTCTATTCGAAGAAAGTGAGTACGAAGTTGAGTCGTGGCTAGATGAAGGGTCTTGACATGAAGAGGAATACTATAGCATAATTTCTGAAGGAGAAGAAGAATCCAAAGAATCTGCAGAGACACCAATATCTAGACGCAACTACATCATGCCAAGAGTATCGCCAAAGGTAAGGTCTAGAGCCTGATCTCTTGAAAGAACTATTAATACTGATAGTGCTAGTACTGCGACTAGCATGCAAGAGAGTATGCCTCCATTAGATTGTTCATTGAATATCCCCAATGCTAACTCAATGGTTGTGGAAGATATTAGATTACCCACATTCAATGAGAATGTAGCAAAAGATCCAGAGCAGCATTGGTTCCTCTCTGAAGCTATTTGCATGGTCCGCCAAGTTCACAATGTGGACATAAGGAAAGCGTGAATGATTACGAATCTACGGGGTCACACGTTGGACTGGTTTATGAATTTTTCCATAGTACCAGTAGGAACCCCACAGGACCCTTGAGGAGATTCGACTCGCGATGATTTGTGAGTTCAAAAAACCTAAATTTGAGTCACTGTGTATCACTGAGATCAAGGAGATAAAGCAGTTACCGACGGAATCTGTATGGGATTTTGATCAGCGGTTTAATACTTTGATGGCCAAAGTTAGTTTCCAAATGTCAGATGTAAAGCATAAAGAGTGGTTTATTGTTGCGCTATTACCACACATCCGAGATCCTCTGATGCAACAAAATATTGTGTCACAAACGGAAGCGCTAGAACTAGCAATGAAGCTGGAGTCCTCGCCGAACGAAGATGGTGGCACAGGAATGATGCAGATTTAGTCGCAGTTGCCTAATCTGATGGTAGAGATTCAGGACATAAAGAAGGCCAAAGAATCCCAAGAGGACTTGTGGTGCACCAGATGTTGGATGGATGGACACACCAAGGATAATTATCCGTCATACATGAACTATATCTCTTTGTGTGCGCCAAATCCATTAAGTACCCACAGACTACCCTGGTGTTGAATATTCCAAACTAGAGGGCATCGCGACGAGGATTGTCTATATTTGCAGAAGATTGTAAGTATCTCATCCAACCTTTTCTGTAAATTTTGCAAATCAATAGGGCATGGTGAGAAGCATTGTAGAGCATACCAGCTCCTAAAGGAGAAGACATTAGACACCTATTTGATGAAGAATGACGAGCAGGCTCAGGCTGACCAGGCACAAGTGCACCATCAAACTACACGTTTCCCACAAAATCAGTATCAAAATCAGTATCAGCCTCAGTATGTGTCACAGAATCAGTACCCACCGCAACAACCACACCCTCAAGGAAGGGGGTGGAAACTTCAGAGGTAAAAGAGGCAAAGGTGGATTTGGCAGAGGAAGAGGTCAAGTCGTATGCCATAACTATGGACATTCAGGCCATTATGCTAGACATTTCCATGAGCCTGCAAAGACATGTTCATATTGCAAAGCGCGGGACCTCAATTTATTGCAAAGTGGTAAGCTCAGACAGTCTGAGGTCCTAACCATGTACAGAATCCAAACCCTAACCCAAATGTTTAGTTTATTGTTGCTAAGATGAGAGAACCCATTGTTGTTGTCGTAACATGAGGAGGTGCTGCGACTGGAGCCGATTAGAATATACCGCAGGAACTGTCGCAGGTGCAACACATGGCACAAAAGAAAGTACCATTCGACGTTCTAAAACAGAAGTAAGTATTTTTGGACATGCGACCGGAGTTTGTAGATCCAGAACAACCATCAACCTCAGCTGAAGTCAGGGAGATTCCTGAATTCTTCCAACGGATCTTCCAGAAACAAGCTCTAATAATATTAGTAACTTCAAGCCATTTATTTCAAGTTTCTTAACATTGTTCCACGATAAATATGTTATCGCAGAACTACAAGCACTGATAGAAGTAACCCTAGTCGAGTTGTAACCTGAAACAAGGGTTAACCATGTCAAAAAGAAATTCAAAACGGGCTGGGAGTTAAGAATTAATGCACATATAGGGGACTACGACATGGATTACATCATCCTAGATGTAGGGCCAGACATTAATATTCTAAAGCGACAAACTTGGGAGAGCATGGGCAAGCCGTGCTTGACCTGGTCCCTTGTCCAGTTGAGACTTGAAAATCAGGCAAAGGTCCTACCAATTGGTAGGTTGAATCAAGTCCTTGTCAACATTGAGGGGCTACGCACATTCGCAGACTTTGAAGTTATCAAAATTGTCGACGACACGAACCCATATTCAGTGCTTCTGGGAATAGATTGGGCCATGGATAATAATATACATCGAACCAGTCTATAGTGAAGGACAGGCTGATTATCTCGACCAGATCTATAATGTCACTGCCTTGAAAGATGATTACATACATCCTACAGCAGATGGAAACCTGAGCTGGAGGAGTACTAGTTCCTGCACATCAGATTCAAGAGAGGCCTTGGAGAATTGGAAAAACATATTGCATGAAGTATCAATGCAGAGATGCGTCAAGATTACCAGGTCTGTGTGACGAGTGGAGAATCAGTCGAGGGAGTTACCCATGTATTGAGTGCCTGCCTAATCTTGTGGCCTTCCTAAGCGAGTTTGAAGGACTTGTAACATAACTACAACACTTGTATGTGTTAGACTATATACTAAAGGCTATATCTGCTAGATGGTGGGGTATGCATAAGCAATCCATATCAGAATGGCCATAGTGCAAAAGGTTGCTGGAAGTCAGATTCGGTGAAGAAGCACCATCGTGAGTCAGAAGTACACAGGGTTGTCGAATCTTGTTGAACACCTCAATCAGTGTCACATGGCATTTGCAGAATGCCCATGAGAGGAATGGTTCCATCATTTCATAGATACACTGGAAATGACACCCAGAAGCTGGTATACATCCATGGAGTTACGACAAGGAACTCAAGATTGGGACAAGGTGGTTAAAAAATTTGCGCACACCTTTTCATTTGCTGATGAGCAGCCGATAGTTGATGTTGCACTTCAAATGATCAAGCAGAAAATATTGATTGAAATCCCTATTGAAGTGACAAGTTCCCACCAGTGCAGCATGACCATCCATCAATGAATCGCTTGTTACAATCTGGCTGGAGAACCAGATGATGATCCACTAACATAAACATACCAGAGTTGAAGGTTACACACGAAGTCTAAGGAAGTGGTATTTCAAGCGAATAGTTCCTTAAGTCGCTAAAAGTCAAGAAACTAAACATTGGTTCATCAAAAAACCCGAAGCTCGGCAATATAGGATATTATTGGGATGATGAAATGGTATCAAAGATCACAGACTTGCTGATGAGTTTCAGGACCTATTCCCTACCAACTTCTCATAAATGAAGGGAGTAGTAGGATATTTGGGGGAGATGAAATACCCCTGAAACCATATGCTAAGCCAGTTAAGCAGTGACCCTATAGGTTGAATCCAAGGTATAAAGAAAAGGTGAAAGCTGAGTTGGACCACCTGCTTGACGCAGGAATCATTGAATTTGTCAAGGAATCAAAATGGATCATCCTTATAGTGATCCAGGATAAGAATACAACGGGTGAAGTCAGGATCTATGTCGACCTGAGGAAGTTGAACGATGCATGCCTGCATAATCCATTCCCAACACCATTCATAGATGAAGTACTGGAAAGCGTCGGAGCACAAGAGATGTATTCATTCACCGATCACTTCTCTTGCTATCATCAAGTCATAATAGAGAAGAAGGATCAACACAAAATGACCTTCATCATAGAATGGGGATGCCACCAGTATACGGTGATGCCTTTGGACTCAATAATGCACCTGTAATTTTTTCTAGAATAGTAGTTTCTGCTTTTAAAGATTTCATACATAAATTTCTTGAGGTCTACTTTGATGATTGGAATGTTTTGGTCTACTGAGATACCATATTGAGATTATGCGCATGATGCTGGGTCACTGTCGCAAGTATCAGATCGCGCTTAATTCAAAGAAATGTATTTTTTGCACGCCATTTGGTGTATTGTTGGGACACGTCGTGTGTCATGATGGAATTTTGGTCAACCCAGTGAAAGTTGTGATTATTCTTGAATTTCTACCACCTACATCAGTCACACAACTCATATCAGTGTTAGGATACACAGGTTATTACCGGAAATTTATTAGAGGATATGCAGAGCTAACTGCACCTATGGAGAAATTGTTGAAGAAAGATGTGAAGTTCTAGTGGACATAATCTTGTCAGGAAAGCCTAGACAAATTAAAGAACAAGATGGCCACCACATCGATACTGGTATTTCCCAACTGGAAGAAGCAATTCCATGTCCATGTCGATGCGTCGCCTGTCGCACTTGGCAAAGTCTTAACACAACCGGGTGAGGGTGCGTTTGACCACCCTATTGCTTTTGCTAGCAGAAAACTGTCAACGATAGAGAAAAATTACATGAATATAGAGAGGGAAGGCCTCACCATGTTATATGCATTATAGAATTCTCGACACTGCTTGTTGGGTGGACATTTTAAAATGTACACTAATCATTCGGCATTAAAATACCTAGTCAACAAGCCAGTGTTGGGGGGGGAGATCTGTCGATGGCCCCCCTTATTTCAAGAATTTGACTTTGAAGTCATTGTTAAACCTGGTCGACTGAATGTGGGGCCTGATCACCTATCGAGGATAGAAAGTGGTGAAGAACCAACCATCTTTGATGATAACTTGCCCGACGCCCAATTATTTGCGGTCGCCGTGGTTGATAAAAAGTTTGAAGCTATCATTCACCTCCTAAGTACATGCTATGAGCCTGAAGGGTTCACCACTGCGTAGAAGAAACATTTGGTCATCAAGGTCATTGATTATATGTTGATCACGGGACATCTATACAAGATGGGCCTTGATGAAATATTGCGACGATGTGTCTTTGACCATGAACGACATTGGGTAACGAGTGAAGCACATGCCAGTGTCACAGAAGGACACTATGTTGGAAAGGAACTGTGCGCAAGATATTGCAAGTTGGCTTATGGTGGCCAACTATACATATGGATGCTAAGAGATTTTGTCGAAGTTGCGATATCTTCTAGAGAACCGAAAAATCGTCGAGACGCGACGAGATGTCGCTAGCAGGGCAGATAACCCTTCAAGCATTTGATAAGTGGATCGTTGATTTTGTTGGACCAAACAGTCCACCAGGAAAGAGGACTGGCATGCGCTACATTATCACTGCGACAATCTACTTAACCAGATGGATTGAAGCCGCGCCTGTTAAATATTGTATCGGTGCAACTGCAGTGAAGTTTTTATTTGAAAGTGTGGTGACCAGATTTGGTTGTTTAAAATTTCTCCTAACCGACCAAGGTACACATTTTGTTAACAAAACGATTGATGAGCTTACTCCAAATTCAGCATAGAAATACGAGACCCTATCATCCTCAGGTGAATGGAACAGTTGAAGCATTCAACAAGATTCTGTAAAATGCATTAACCAAAGTATGCAATCCGCGCATAGATGATTGGGATATAAAAGTGTCATCTATTCTATGGGCGTATCACACAACTTGCAAGCGACTGACAAGACACACTCCATTTAGATTGGTGTATGGGCAAGAAGTTGTTGTGCTGATGGAGTATATTGTGTCAAGCCTAAGAATTGTCGTGCTAACAAAAATGACCGACGTACATACTATCGAACAAAGTTTTTCACATCTCATTCAGATGGAAGAAGAACGCTTTGTTGCAGGATTTCATCAAAACACAGAGAAGCAAAGACAGAAATCATGGCATGATCGCCATATCAAAACTAAACATTTTGAATGTGGAGGACTTGTTGTGTTGTACGACAACAAATTTTTGAAGCATCCAGGAAAATTGAAGACGCATTAGCTAGGGCCATATGTCACCACGCACATCACCGAGGCCGTCGCAGTGAAATTACATAAGCTGGATGGAATGCCAATCGCAGGAATGATCAATGGCAACCTCCTGAAACCTTACCATGCTGGTTGCGACACATCTACGTAAGAAGGAAAATGTATGACTAAAAAAAGAGAAAAGAGGAAAGGGAATTGTTCTGTTGCATGGCTGCGACAGAAGTGTGCAAATCGCAGTAAGAGCAGGAATGACAGCAGGATGACATTAAAGCACGAATACCTGAAAAGATTTAGGTGGTTATGACAGCAAGGCTTCATTAATTTGATAAGTCCGAAGAGAATGGCGGTGTGATTTTTAGTTCCATCCGTCATCCTCACCATAACTACTTTGATAGGTACAGATCAGAACTCAAGTACGTGAGTTAATCTTGGAATGCGTCAAACAAGAATCCCATGTGATCGACAAGACATCACTCTGCCATCGAATGATCATATGCAGGACAAGCGCATCCTTATAAATATGATCCTTCATCATCAAGAATCCTTTTACTTACACAGAGAGAATAAGAGTGAACCATAGTTTGTGATTATGAGAGCCGAAGTCGATGGTAATTTTGATTTCCATCACTAGCGAACAATTGGAAGTTACCATCACCTCACCTTGCCTGATAGTATAAGATATTATGTTGCCATAGGTACAACAGCAAGAGGAAGAACCAGAAATAGTGGTGCAGCCAATTCCCCAGATTGTCCCTACAGTCGATTCAACCCCTGCTTCAGCCTCTGGTTTGGCCTCTATGTCGGCTCTGGTTCAAAATACACCCGTTAATCCACCAGTTGCAGGTCCACGACTGTTTGTGTCAGAAAGAGACATCACAGGCACATTAGTGCCTTGAGTCAGGGTGCCAAAGTTCACAAAGAAGTGTAAGGAAACTAAGGACATACCTATCGAGGACACACTAGCTCTGTCAACGCGAAGATAAGCGAACGCCACCATAGAGGAGTGGAATCTGATTCCACCATATGTTCGACCAAGGAGAGCAGAGGCTCCTGAAGTAAAGCTCCCAACGAAAGTGCGCTCCTCCTTGGTTACATCCCAGACCACTGCTGGAGTGTCAATATTTATGAATAGCATATCAAAGATTCTGAAACTACAGTTTGAAGATAATGATATGAGGAGACAGGTGAACCTATAAATACACAACTACATGATCACACTTTCGATTGTGCTGCTTGAGACACAACTTGTAGTTCTAATGGAGTGGGATCGAGGTATCAAAAGCGCGGGCCTACTCAATTTACTGCTCATGTCACATTTTGGCCGCAATAAGAAAGTGAGCATATATGTGTGACAGCTCCTAGTCTACTTCCATGGATGTTATTTATGGCTCGATAGACCCTATTCTATCGATGTCGAGCTCATTTCAAAGATAACAGGTCTCTTGCGTCAAGGACATGACCCTGTGCCATATCTGTGCGCAAACATAGATACAACGAAGATGAAGGAAAAATATGACCTCCAGCGTGCAAATAGAGGATTCTTGATTTCTTCTATAACTGACAACACAGTGAGGTTTGCCACAAAGATTTTATCTTGCAAGCTGTTGTGCAAGATGCATCCCACTGAGTGCACTGCAGGGATAGTGGAACTTGCAGAACAGTGCGCAGTAGGATTGTTGTTCAATTGGTCGCATTATTTATTGAATGAGCTGCGAGAGGATGTTGAGCAAGCGCAAGAGGAAAGTAATGCCAAATTCCACTACTCTTGGTTGCTCTTTTGTTGTTTGGTCAAACCCACCCAATTACCATCCACTGGATGTCCCAATAATTTTCCATAGCGCAAAATACCAGAACCTCTAGGAGGACAAGAAAAACAAGATCCGGCAGAAGGACTATAACATAGATTTCTTTCAACATGTAGAGGCACTAAGAGAAGTAATCAAACACCAACATATACTGCGAGCTGCGATAGTCCGAAAGTATGCATATTTCATAAGCTTCTAGGCTTGTGTCCACAATATTATCCTGGAGCCGTAGCAGAATCCGGCGAAGCAAGCACAGCCGACGCCTTTTATGATTACTAATAGGGATGTGGACGTGGCCATCTAGGATTGGCCTGAGGAATGATGTGTCCCGATCGACATGGAAATGGACCAAGGAGATAACCAAGGAAATGGCCAATATAATTACCAAGGTAATGATGGGGGCGACGCGCAAGGAAACCAGTCGCAGGAGACAGACGATGACGATGATGATAGTGATCAGAGTTTTGATCAAGATGATGCAGAAGAAACACGTACTGATGAGGATGTGCAGAACCTACATAGAGCATAGGAGAAGGAGTAGCCTCATCCGCAGCACAAGAAGCGTAAATCTGATAAAATGACTAACACGGTCAGTTTAGTTAAGGAAGACATGAGCCTTCTTTCTGAAGCAATTACAAAGGTTGCGCAGTTCAGTATTAAAGGTATAGGTAAAAATCAGATGTGACTGACCAACAAACTGGCATATCATATCAATGCACTCACTGAGGCCATCAATGAGGTGCGTAACACAGTTGAAGTTGAGACTTATGGCATGGATCCTAGTGACGCTTTATTAACACCACTATTGTTGCCTCTAGTGAAGATAGAAGTCCAATCGCGAGTAATGGAGACAGGGACACAAGAGTATGATGATGTTATCCATGAGTTTGGGACACTGTCTATAGATTTCTCTAAACTCGCATTGGGTGAAGTATATGCTATTCAACATGCAGCCGTGACCGAAATTAGGATCCGAGATAATGCTCTTGCATACCAGGCTACAAAGCAAACAAAGAAGGAAAAGAGTCGCAAGGCCCTCCTTCATGAAAAGGAGCAAGATATTGAAGCATGCAAACAAAGCAGGCTTGCATTAACTGAAGCCATAAGAGATGCAGTCGTAGAGTTCCATGTGGAAGAAGGCCAGGAAGATGTAGATATGGCCACAAAGGTTTCCTAGCTATCCAGGATTTCCACACACCTAAGGAAACAGGTCGAAGAGATTAAAGTGCAGCAACAACCAAGCACACCTCTTGAGGTGCTAGAAGAGCGTAGGAAAACAACATCTAAGGTTGTTGAGCGAATCAAGCAAGGAGAAAAGCTCTACACTGAAGCAGTTGACGTTGTCTCTATGACATAGTAATTGCTTCTAGAAGATGAATCCATGGAGAAAATCAAGGAAGATGCGCGACAAGCTGATTTAAAGATAACTACAGTTAAGGCAGACATGAAGAAGTTGTCATTCAAAGAGAAGATTGCAAAAGTTTTTTGAGTTGAAGCAACTGCAACAACAAGTCAAAACTCTCTGCGACCAAGAGCATAAAATAAATGAGGAAGTTACGGCACAGCAGATAGAGGTCGAATGAGTTACAGGGATTCTTCAGCTTGTACAACAGAAGCTCCAGCTTATCACTCAGACGCTAAAAGAAGAACCATCGAAACATATCAGTTTCAACCATGTCAAAAAATTAGCGAAGAAAGCAGAGGAAGTAGGGCAATAGGTTACCCGAGTAGAAGGTATTTTGAAGGAATTTCAGGACAAGGTTGTTCCTGTGGCGCAGCCATCGCCAGAACCATGAGAACCATAAACCTGCTTAGTGGCTCGGGATGAGCCACATGTGAGTGTTGGGGGCATGTTGGGCTAGGATAGAGCACAAGGAAGAAAATGAAGTGCAAGCGCAATAGCAAAAGCAGGTGTGCGATGGAATAAAGGTAGGTAAAGGAAGGAAAGGAAGCGCATAAGAGAGAAAGCTGCGATGAGGAATGGTGTGACAAGGAAAAGCAGACCTATATTTAGTGGAATATTGGCATGTAGAAGAGTAAAGGCTGGAAAGCGACAGGTCAAAAGACTGTAAATGCTCGAGTTGAGGGAAGACTAAAGGACGATTTTTTGCGGCTAGTTATGGCCTGTGATTAAAGTAATGAAGGATGTTTTTGCGGCTAGTATGGCCTATAATAAATGTATGAGAGATGTTTTTGTGGCTACTTATGACTGTAATAACTGATTTGTACTCAGTCGACCCTGCACAGTCTTGTAACATCTATAAATAGGAAAAAATTGCTCTGTATAAGGGTTCTGTTGGTAATAGTTAGGAACAAAGAGAAGGAATCAGAGAGAAGTCTAATAATATACTAGGCTGTTGAGTTGCGGATCTACAACTATGTACGCAGACCGTTTTGTAAGAGTCAATCTGCAACTGAGTGCATAGATAGTAGAGTAGAAGAGTCGATCCAGGATGTGTGCAGATTAGTAGGGGTAGTTAGAAGAAAAGCATAAAATAGAGAGCATGAGAGCAAGAAGGATTATGAGCTAAATAGATATATCTCAAAACAGTATGCAAGTCGCGAACTGCAAGGTGCCATATATTTATCATGCAAGATGAAGAGCATCTTGGTGGTTTTTCCTGGTTGGGTTTTCATGTTACATCTTGTGTTGAATGAATGTTGAATGTTGAATATTGAATGTTTAATGGTTATTGTTGAATGTTTTATTATCTTGCATTGTTTATGGTTATTGCTTGAATGAATGTCGCAACACTGATATAAGCAGTGAATGAATGAACGACTAAAGAATTGTCGAGCACTGTGTACTATTTCATGTTCAAATACTATTAAGTTGAAATATTGTTGCACCATTATTATTTAATATTAAGGAATCATCTGTGTCACACGGTTGCATTATTTGTTAAGTTGTCAAGGACAAGGTTGTGTCGCACGCTGGTTGTGTCCCATTGTTTTCCCCTGTCGAGTAGTAAAATACTCCGTCCTTCGGACTCTATCGAGTGCCTTGGCCTCACACCAAGGGACTGTACTCCCGATGAATGTGGAAACATGGTTCTGTAAGTTACACATTAATATATCTCAGGTGAGACTGTGTCTGCCTCATAGGTGTTGCCGGCTGAGCTTGCTTTGTCGGGCCGATGGCTTTGGGTGTTTTGTTGGTTTCGTGGGTCTGTTGAATCTAGGTCACGAGAGTGAGGAAAACTAGGCCAACAACAAGCTTCACCTTAAGCACAAGGTTACTTGAACTTGGTTACAAACATAGATCACAGTACCAAAGATTGAGAAATTTGTAGCAAACTTGTAACGTGGGATAAATAATGCAATTTTTTTTTTTGCATGAGAACTGCCCTTAGGCATGGGAATAGGTTCCATATTTTTATAATAGGTTGTCCTCATTACTTTTGAATAGTTTCCGTATTTTTATAATGCAATCTAGGCATATTCTCCTCATTACTTTGGAATAGGTTCCATTTTTTTTATAATGCAATATAGCAATGACAATTCTTTAGGTGACAAACATTACTAATATAACATGCTTTGGATAAATGCATTTTTTCTATTCTCCATGAGTTGGAGCAATGTATAGGTTGTTGGTTTGACAATGTAGTCTTCCCTAGCCCCAAATATAACAATCACGTTTAAACATAATCCACAATAATCTCTATATGGATCTATGTCACAATTCACATCAACAACAATAAGGTAGGGAAACACTACGATTGCTACACCTCCCCTTTCCTTTTCCATGAAATGCAAATGGTACTCATGCTTGAACATACAAAAATCATTAAACTCTTCTGAAGAAAAATTAACGTTGTTATAGATCTCAAGATATACAATGATCGTCGGGTTTCAATGCCACAAGCAAAAAACAAAGTTTCTAGAACAAATTCTTAATTTTCTTGACCATAACTTTGATGCAAGGGTCAGTTTGAAAAAAAAAAATTCAAGGCATCATAAATTACATCTTTTGTTGAACTACATTATAAATCACAATGCAATAATATATTTGCATGTATGATTTGCGGTTCTTTCATGCTATGTGTAAACTTTCACTTCTACTTGTGGATTTGAAATCCAACAACCATTGTCTATCTTCATATCTATAATATATATAGACATGTCTTTGTTGTGTTACCTTTCTTTCCATTGATGTACTTTACTAGGATGATTCCATATAATATAATGCAAACTTATTTTTAATATGCTATAATTTATTGTCAATATTTGGTCATTCAAATACATATTTAACAGTCTACATATATATTGTAGATATAAATATATACAACGGTCGCTTGATTTCAATGCCACGACCAAAAAGGCAAGTTTTGAAAGAAATTCTTAACTTTCTTCACCGTAACTTTTATGCAAGGGATAAAATGCAAAAAAGAAAAGTATTTTTGCATAGCATATTAACTTACATGTTTTGTTGAACTAATTGTAAATCATTATCCAAGAATAAATTTCAATACATGGTGATCTATTGGTATGTATCTACTTTCCTTTATGGTCGTGGCATTGAAATCGATCGACCATTATATATATTCATATGTATAATATATATAGGCATGCCTTTACTTTGTCACCTTTCACATTTAGAGGCTTTTATGAAGTTCTATTTACCAAATAAAATTGTCAACAAGTTAGAACATAACATACTATTAACTTCACTTTTTCCATCATAATCTCAATTCATAGCATTGGAACATATTCAACTCACGATATACTAGCATTGGAACGCACATCATATTCATTTGTCAATATTTTGGTCGTGTTTCTATGACTATAGATATACTTTATGAGGGTCAAAAGTTATAATACAAATGACATTTAGCTTAAAGGTAGAAATAGAAAAAACAAAACAAGAAAGAGAAGAACATCGTATACAACAAATTTAAGTGTCAAATAGTCATCCCTCCCAACCTTGATATCATTTGTTTTCTTAAAAAAAAATTCCAGGCCCAATTTCCCTCAATAAAACTAGCAACCACCATCTTATGGAAACTATGTTGATCAGTGACGTTGTTTCACTCTTGTTGTATGGCGTTGTCAACCTTTTCCCATTGTTGCGGGTTTTTTCACTAAACCAAGTGGACTCTCTAAACTCAAAGACCGTTCAATTCTGTATTTCTATCTCTGATGGTCGTCAAAAGCACGAGACATTTCTTCCAACTATATATAATAACATTGTAGAGGATGGAAACTGAAAGAAGGAACTATAATCAAATTCACCCAATGTACATGCAATGTTATACACAATACAATGTATGATTCACTTTCCCCTTTATTGTTTTTCACTGAATGGATTCTACACCCTTACTACTTCTACTATATTTTTCCCTTACTTTTCTAACATCTTTCTTTTTACCAGGACTATCACATTGGTCGCGCTGGAGGTTGTCACGTTGGATGCACCGATTATTGGGGAACCTTCCCCTTACCACTTCAATACATAAATTCCCTCCCAAATCATTTCTTCTCTTCCAGGGACCATCCTACTTGACCCATACACCCATTCACTTGCCATGCCTTCCTCAATAAATTCAAATCTGGCCCTTGTTGCATATACTATCCCATTCACATCACTTAGCTCTTCCTACAAAACTTGGGCCATTCAAGGTCGAGTCATTTCCAAGACAAACATCCACGAATACAACAATAAAAGAGGCCCTGGAAATTTGTTCAGATTTGACCTTGTTAGTGTTTCACATGATGAAATCCGTATCTCTGCGTTCATTGAATTGGAAACTTCTTTGTATGACCAAATACAAATTGGTATAGTCTACTTAGTCTCAAGTGGCACAATCAAACCAACCAATCCAACATAAAACCACTTGAAAATCCATCATGATATTTTCCTAGGATCCTCCTCAACCATCCAACCATTCTTAGAGGAATACCCCTTGATACCTTTACATTGATTCCACTTTAAATCTATCCATGACATCCAATCTACACCTGTGAATTCCATTCTTGACCTTCTTGGACTTGTAATTTTTGTTTCACCTGCATCAACTATACTAAAAAGACATGGCTCAGAGACAATCCATCGTACAATTGGACTCAGGGACATGTCAAGCTATAGCATTGACATAATAATTTGGGGAGAGCACTGCCAAATTGAGGGAGCCCAACTTGAAAACCTTCAAGGTTTAGATACTCCCCCAACCCTAGAAATCAAAGGAGGTCATGTTAGAGAATTCAATGGGAGGACTGTTGGAACTATCTCCAACACCGGTATTTTTATAAACCCAAGTATTGTAGAAAGTGTTCTTCTCCAAATATGGTTTCATAGCAATGGATTTCATTTAGCCTCACCATCCTTAAGTCAAAAATTCAATTCTTCTCCTTATGTCCCTCGCAAACACATTACCAACTGTGAGCTACAAACTCTCTAACCTTCTAAGAAGACAATTTGGTATTCAGTTCTTGCAACCATCACAAATGTTAACCTGGACGAATTTCATTTCCTTGCATGCCCTATTTGTTTTATGGCATACAATGCATGAAAAAAAATTCCCACAAAGTTGCCAACTTTGTTGTTGGGCTTAGGGAAAGGTAAGTAGAATTCACTTAGAATTATGCTTAAGTATGAAAAGAGCTAAGGCAAAAGAATAGAAAGGAACTGCGACAAAGGCAGCGATATAAAGAAGGAAGGAAGAGGAAATGAAGGAAAAGAAGGAGAATGAGGTGCGACAGAGGCAGATAAAGAGGAAGAGGTTAAGGAAAGAAGCAGTTGAAGAAGAGAAGTTGAGGCGGGAGAAGAAGCTATGATAGAAGGAAAGAACATGGCATAGGAAGAATGCGACGGGGTGGGGCCACGTCAGAAGACGTGCAACGACGCAACAGTTAGAAAGTGACAGGTCAGAAAGATCATGGGTACGAGGTCGGGGTACGAGGTCAGTTAGAGCCAACAAAACCTGCATGTATGAAGGTATCTTTGTAAGTTAGGTCGTTAGTGCCTACTGACATGTGTTGCTAGAATAGGAAATACAACATGTTGGATAAGTGTAGAAATTCAGCTGAGAGATCAATATGTAAAGAGTATATAAAAGGAGGAACCCAAGTTGTATCTGGGTTAGCCTCTTTTAGCTTATGAAGTGTGTTAGTGTCCAGATATTATTGTATTGTTTGTTAGTTTTTCTAAATGCATTGAGTCGAGAATATGCAACTAGGTGCATAGAAGTGTAGAAGAGACTGAGTTGATCCAAGATGTGTGTGGGTCACTATTAGAGTCAAGTAGAGAAACATAAGAAACCAAAGATAAGAGAGCATGAGAGGAGAGAGAAGCATGTATAGATAAGTAAGGAAGATCTAGAACAGAGTCTGCAGCTTAGTGCGTAGACCAAAGGTGCCATATATTTCTTATGCCATATGAAGACCACAATTTTGTTGTTAGAATAATCAACCCATAGTTTACCCACTTAGACATTAATTTCATTATTTTTGTCTTATTAGCCTAGTTCATGTGTCCCACCTTGTGCAAGTTGTCATTTTCCTATCTATAATGGTCAAACTTGCCTTATTTGACTCATGTAGTGCATGGGAGAGCTAAAGGAATCAATTCTGCTTTATTCCTGGCCTCCTAGGTGCTCTTCTGCTTTTTCTACTTTATTCCCTGCTTTTTCAGTGTTTTAAGGCAAAAGGAAAAGCTAGACTAGGTGAGGTTGACTAGTTTTTTGTCCTACACATCCTCCTCTCTTTTCTCCATGCAAAAGCATGTATGAGCTGCCATTCCACCACTCTTTAGCTTGCCTAAGCCATTTTGCCAATTCGTGGGCTCCATGACAGATTTGGGATCAGCTTTTTACACTTATGGGGGATTTGCTTATTTTTAGTAAGCCTGCTTTATGCTAGATTCGAATTGCTCCTTATGCATTAGAATCCCTGATGTATGTTATTTATTCAGCAACCTATTATTTTACAAGGTTGGCTATTGTACACTGATTTAATACAGTTTAGTGTTCAGCTCCAATTTTCAGTCTCTTTGTGAGTGATTTTGCATGATCAATTGTTAATTGTTGTGAGTAAAATTAATCTATCACCTGGTTCAATTTCCACATGGTATCAGAGCCATTGTAGATTGTTTCTCTCCTTCAAAAATTGTTTTGCAGGTTCGACATCAGTGACTGGGAGCCTTCTACTAACAACCGGGACAGATTTTCTAAGCTATGGATCAATCACAGAAAACTATCTTGACTCCCTTCAAATTCTTTGAATGGAAAGCAGAGATGGAGATACTGTTGAGAGTGAAAGGTCTCTACAAGGTGACTATGGCAACAGAAGCAGAGCCCAATGCAGTTGCAGAGAAGATAAAATGGCACAACAAGAGGGATGAGGCTTATGGCCTCCTGTGTCTGAGTATTTCCAGAGACCTCCTTTTCCATCTTGATGGATTGAGATCACCGAATGAATTATGGGAGAAGCTTGCTGATCTTTTTGGAAAGACAGATGAGATGAGGGGACATCAAATTGAAAATGAGCTGATTTCTCTGAGTCCAAATAGCTTTGAATCCCTGCAACTATATTTCTCCAAGTTCAAAGCACTAGTTTTGCAGCTGAAACAGTGTGGGATCGAAAAGAAAGATGATCAGCTCATACTGGCCATCCTCTCAAAGCTAGGCCCTGACCATTCAGTGTTTGTTTCGACCTTCTATGCCATAAAACTGACAGCTCGAACCTGGAAGATGCCTAGCCTTGTATATTTCATGGAATCTCTCACACAAGAATATGATAAGCTGGTGATGATGGGCACCATCAAACCATCCAAAGATCAAGCTTTGATTGCTGGAGATTCGAAGGTGGATTCAAAAGGCAAAAAGAAAGCTAAAAATCCACCTGAGCAAAAGAGAGACAAGAAACAGTCTCCAGAGGATCCACAAAGTCCCAAGAAGAATTACCAGAAGAAGAAGAACAAAGGTGAAATGAACAAGTGCGCATACTGCAATAAGGGCAATCACTCTGAAAGCTCTTGTATGAAAAAGCAGATAGACATGCTGACCCAACTCCTGGAGAAGAATGGCATCTCCCTTCCAGAAAGCTCAAAGAAGAGAGAAGGAGGATCGAGTTCAGATGACAGAGAGAGAGTTCATGCTCTAGTTGCTGGCACATCAACCTTACCCATTTTTATCATTGATTCTGGAGATTCAAGACACATGGTTTCGACTAAGGAGGCTTTCTCCTCACTGGACATGTCGAAAGGACCATCTATTGTACTGGGAGATGACTCTCTCACTGAAAGTATGGGCAAAGGAAGGATAGATCTTGATCATGGTCAGTTCAGCAATGTGATGTATGTGCCTGGTCTCGCCTCCAACCTCCTATTAGTGTACCAGATGACCCACACTAGGTCTCCTAAGAAGGTCATATTCTCCCCCGATGAAGTTGAGATCACAGAGACCTCAAGTGGTAGATTCATTGCAAAAAAATTTGCAAATCATGCTCAAAAGGTATACATGTTCTCACACTTCCTACCTTACTCAAACCCCTCTACTCTTCTCATTCATGCTAATGAAGCCAGAAAGCTTTGGCATGAAATATTTGGCCACCTAAATTACAAGTATCTTTCTAATCTTAGTGAAAAAGAGATGGTAATAGGGTTGCCCAAGATAAAAATTTCCAAAGGAGTCTGCCAAGGTTGTATCCTAGGAAAACACCCAAAGCACAAATTTGAGAGAGCTAGTCATGAGAGAACCTCTGCACCCCTCGAGCTAATCCACAATGATGTTGCTGGCCCATTCCCTCATATGTCCATGAGTCAGTCCAAATATGCATTGACTTTCATTTATTACTTTTCCAGGTATTGTTGGGTTCACTTCCTGAAACACAAGTCTGAAGTTTTTGGCCTATTCAAAGTCTTTAAGGCTTTGGTTGAAAACCAGTTTGGAAGGAAACTCAAGGCCCTCAGATCTGACAATGGTGGTGAGTATGTCAAGTCTGAGTTTATTAATTATTGTTCAGATGCAGGTATTCAAATGCAACATTCTATCCCTTACACACCACAGCAAAATGGTGTTGCTGAGAGGAAGAACAGATCACTGAAGGAGATGGCAACATGCATGATGGAGGCCAAAAATTTGCCACCAAAGTACTGGGCCGAAGCTATCAACTGTGCAGCCTATATTCAGAATAGGGTACCTCATAAACAGCTTGATGGCATGACTCCCTTCGAAGCATGGAGTGGGCACAAGCCAGATGTGACCCATTTCAGGATTTTTGGCTCAAAGGCTTGGGCTAGAATCCCGACAGAGAAGAGGAAGGCTTTGCAGCCCCAAAGCCAAGAGTGTCTTTTTGTTGGATACTCTGGAGATTAAAAAGGGTACAAGTTGATAAATTTGAGCACAAACAAAGCCTTCATTGAAAGGTGTATTCAGTTTGAATAAGAACCCCTTGCAGCAGTGGAAGTTGGTGAAGCCTCTTCACCACCTGAACCTCAAGAAGTAAGTAAAGAGTTTGTTGAACATGGTGATTCTGATTTGTCTGATGTAGATGAGTTTATTGCAGACGGTAACATCCCTACAAGGGGAAAATGGGCAGCCAAGACACTACATGCAACAGGAGAGCTAGCTGGGGATCCCAATGACCCAAGGAGGACTAGATCTCAATTTGAGAGTGGTCTGTGCAT
>LPNX010649838.1:1198610-1216158 GCA_001517045.1 Pseudotsuga menziesii
CAGACTGAGATTGCTTCCTTAAAAGGAGCTATGAACCAAGCCTTCTCCATGACAGATTTGGGGCTCTTAAGTCAATTTTTGGGGCTTCAGATTGCTCAAACCAAAGCTGGAATCAAGGTGCACCAGTCCAAATATGCCTTGGACTTGCTGAACAAATTCATAATGAAGGATTGCAAAGCAAGCAAAACTCCTTTCCTTTCAGGAGTGAAGCTGGAAGAAGTTGATTCTTCACCTATGGTAAACAATACACTGTATAGGAAATTGATTGGATGTTTATTGTATCTGAAACATAATAGACCTGATCTTTGTTATGCAGTAAGTGTGGATTCTAGATACATGGATCAGCCTCATGATATCCATTGGAAAGCAGCCAAAAGGATCCTTAACTTTGTTCAGGGAACAAGGACACATGGGATCTTCTATAAAGCAAAATCTGATCTTGATTTGATTGGATTTACTGACAGTGATTGGGCAGGTGATAGCACAGAGGGAAATTCCACTTTAGGATATGTGTTCATGCTTGCAGAAGGGCCAATCAACTGGCCAAGCAAGAAACAGAGTGCCATTGCACTCTCATCTACAAAAGCAGAGTACAAAGGAGTTGTTAATGCGGCAACTCAATGTTTATGGTTGCAAGGTTTACTTGGAGAGTGTGGTTACGAACTAGAGTACTCAACTACCATCTACTGTGATAACCAGAGTACCATTCGAATCTGCAAAGATCCAGTTCAGAAGCAGAGAACCAGACACATTGAGATCCATATGCACTACATCAGAGAACTTGTGCATGATGGCACCATTCACCTACTCTTCTGCTCATCTTTAGAACAAGTAGTTGATATCTTCACCAAAGCATTTTGTGAGAAGACCTTCAGCAATCTCAAATCACTATTGGGGATTGCTGATCATGCTGTGAAAGCATGAGTGAAGACAAGATTCTACAATTTTGTTTTACAGTCCATGTTTAAGGGAGGATTTTCCCAAGTTGGTTTTGCCTCTTTCCTTGTTTAAATGGCCATGCAGTATGTAAAGGGTGACTAAGCCTTGTTTCTAGGCCCTATAATTTTCTGATATATTACTCATAAGTCAGGATTAAGGGGGGTTGTTAGAATAATCAACCCATAGTTTACCCACTTAGACATTAATTTCATTATTTTTGTCTTATTAGCCTAGTTCATGTGTCCCACCTTGTGCAAGTTGTCATTTGCCTATCTATAATGGTCAAACTTGCCTTATTTGACTCATGTAGCACATGGGAGAGCTAAACGAATCAATTTTGCTTTATTCCTGGCCTCCTAGGCACCCTTCTGCTTTTTCTGCTTTATTCCCTGCTTTTTCAGTGTTTTAAGGCAAAAGGAAAAGGTAGACTAGGTGAGGTTGACTAGTTTTCTGTCCTACACATCCTCCTCTCTTTTCTCCATGCAAAAGCATGTATGAGCTACCATTCCACCACTCTTTAGCTTGCCTAATCCATTTTTTCAATTCATGAGCTCCATGACAGATTTGGGATCAGCTTTTTACACCTATGGGGGATTTGCTTATTTTTAGTAAGCCTGCTTTATGCTAGATTCGAATTGCTCCTCATGCATTCGAATCCCTGATGTATGTTATTTATTCAGCAACCTATTATTTTACAAGGTTGGCTATTGTACACTGATTTAATACAGTTTAGTATTCAGCTCCAATTTTCAGTCTCTTTGTGAGTGATTTTGCATGATCAATTGTTAATTGTTGTGAGTAAAATTAATCTATCACCTGGTTCAATTTCCACATTTGTGGTTTTTTTCTTGGATGGGTTTCCACATTATATTATGTGTTATATGTGTGAATGTTGAATGTGTCTAAGTCGCATGTGTATATGTTGTTGTAAATGAATGTTTCTGTATTTGCTTATGAATGATTTTATATATAGCAGTCACACTGTTATAAGTCGAATGTATCTATGTTGCACTGTGGTTCTTGTTATATTATTTACAAAGGAAGGAGTGTGACGTAGTCTAATTGTGCATAGTAAATATATCCACAGGCTTCGGTTGAGCACCCTGGTAAAAGGCCAAGGGACGCGGAATTCCCCACCCAACTGTGGAAACCTGGTTTTGGAAGTTACCCATAGAAAGATATCTCAGGTGATACCGCATCTGCATCGTAGGTGTTTCCGATTGGGATTTGCTCTGTCGGTTCAATATCTCGGGGTTTGTTGCATGTAGGAGAAAAGGGAGTGAACCTGGGTCGAAGAGACTCTGGAAGGAAAGCAAATAATTCTATTGTTAGGACCGAATCATTTTGGTGAGGTATATGTTGTGGCATGCAACGAAGCCTGAAATCCAAGATTGGGTGGATTTCAAAGCGTTAGAGTTTACCCAAGAAGAGAGTAAAGGATCTCTGTGGAACCCAACAGAGTGGTTGGGTCGATACCTCTACACGGATATTCATGACATTTTTTTTTTCTGAATTCCCATTGTGTTGCATGAGTGGTTGTCTAGGTTTTCAACCCAACAAAGAAACTTACAAGGAGGAGCACTGACACAATGGAATCCGGAGTTGATTCAATGACTGAAAAGTGTGAGCAACCCTGTATCAAGGGTTGTTGATTTCTAGGTAGACAGTATTTTGGAGGGATACGTTATTGAGTTTATTGTCTATACAATAACCTCATATAGTGAGGCAGAGTTGAAATTTTTCCAAGGACCTCACGAAAGATATTTTTTGTCCATGAAAACCAGGATAAAGATGCTCGTATGTGAAAAGGGAATCATGCGAATTTAATAGTTGAAAACTATGCGAAGAAGGTTGGACATGTTGCAACAGAACTGTGTGAAAAATGGAGCAAACTAAGTTGAGATGTTCCCTGGAGATAGTGGAATTGAACTAGAGGATGGTTGTTTAAGAAGTGGAAGAATATTTAGGCCGGGAAAGAGAAGAAAGACCCATCTAGGAAGAGGGAGTTGTAGTACAACCAGATAATAAGACTACCAGCTCACGTCGCACATTGACGAAGGTTCTTGCAATGAAGAAGAAGAATATCAGCCGATGTATGAAGAAGAAGAAGAATCAGAGGAGTCAATAGAAACTCTAACACTAGAGCACAAGTACGGTACACCTACAACACCACATACATCACAAGAGGTAATATCTAGAAACTCATCTCCAAGTAGATATGTAAATATAAATAACACTAACCTCGTGAATAGTGGACAAGGGAGTCTGGCTACTCAAAAAAAATTCCCAAGTGTATCAGGAGCCAACATAATGGCTAGTACAGACATTAAGTTGCCAATATTTAGTGGGAATGGGTTAGAAGACCCAAATCAACATTGGTTTCTCCGTGAAGCCGTATGGACTGTGCGATAGATCCATGATGAGAACATAAAGAGACCACAGATGGTCACGACTATGCGAGGCCATGCGCTAGACTTGTACATGAAGTCTAGTAGGAGTTGCACAAAAAATGCTCGACCATATTCGAATCGAAATGATAGATGAGTTTACAAAACCGAAGGCTGAGTTGCAATGCATTATAAAGATTAAAGAAATCAAGCAGCTACCTAAAGAGTGTGTCTGGTACTTTGACCGGAGAATCAAGACATTAATGGCCAAAGTAAGCTTCCAGATGTCGAATGTACAACATAAGGAATGGTTTATTGTTGCGATGTTATCGCGCATCTGGATTCCTTTGATGCAACAGAAGATTGTGTCGTAGGAAAAAGCTCTGGAAATAGCCATGAAGCTAGAATCCTCGCCGATTGGAGAAACTAGTGCAAGAATTATGCAGATTGTGTCGCAAATAGCTAATCTTATGGTGCAGCTCCAAGATATCAAGAAATGAAAAGAGATTCAAGAAGAGTTATGGTGTACAAGGTGCAGAACAGAAGGACACCACAAAGATAATTATCCGACACTCATGAACTATGTCGTCGTAGGATCGTCGAACCCAACAAACACCCAAGGGATGCCTTGGCGTAGAATATGTCAAACTAGAGGCCATCGAACAGAAGAATGTTTGTATTTACAGAAGATTGTAAGTGCACCAGCTAGTTTGTATCGTTTTGTAAATCAGTAGGACATGATGAGAAATATTCCAAAGCACTTCAGCTGCTGCAAGAGAAAACATTGGATACCTACTTGATGAAGAATGATGAGAAGATGCAAGCTGAACGAGCGCAGCCTCAGTATCAACCTGCTCAATATCCACTAGCACAATTTCAATAACCACAATATCCTCAGCCGCAATATCAACATAATCAGTATCCGCCGCAGAAACACTACCCTCAGCGAAGGGCAGGTGGAAATTTTCGAGGTCGAGGACAACAACAAGGAGGAGGAGGATTTGGTTGATGAAGAGGCCAAATCATATGTTATAATTGTGGACAACCAGGACACTTTGCTTGACATTGTGCAAGTCATGTGAAGACATGTATGTACTGTAAATCATTTGACCATACTATCGAACAATGTCCGCAATTTATTACGAAATGACAAGATCGAACCAAGGGAAATCCCATTCCCGTGCAGAATCTGAACCCGAACCTCAACCAAAACATCCAAATGATTTTTGTTGAGCCAAGAGAAGTAAATATTGTTGTCATTGTAAGAGGAGGTGTTGCGACGGGAGCAGACCAAAACACACAGCCTGGACAACTGCAAGTGCGACCGACGGCACAAAACAAAGCACCACTAGATGTTTAGAAGGAAAAGGAAGTATTCTTGGAAGTGAAACCAAAATTTGTTGATACCAATCAAATGTCAACATATTGACAAGTAAGGGAGATGCCCAAAAGGTTCGAACAATTACTCAGGAAGCAACCAATGAAAAAGGTTAGTAAGCTCAAATAATTTTTAAAAAGTTGTTTAGCACTAACCCATGATAAAGAGGTTGTCATGGAATCGACAACACTCATAGAAGAAACTCTAGAAGACTTGCAACCGGAAAAAAGAGTTAACCATGTTAGGAAAGGATTGAAAACTGTTCGTGAGTTGTGAATGACTGCGTGGATAGGAAACTATCACATGGACTATATCATTATGGATCTGGGATATGATGTCAATATCTTGACAAGGCAGACATGGGAAAGCATGAATAAGTTATTACTGGATTGGTCTCCCATTTAGTTAATATTAGTGAATCATTCGAAGGTCCTACCCAATGGTCGACTAACGCAAGTACCTGTGGAAATAGAAGACCTGAGGACATACACAGACTTTGAAGTGATCGACATTGTCGATGATACAAACCCATATCCTACACTTTTGGGGATTGATTGGGCAATAGATAATTAGACCATAATTAATTTTAAGAAAATAATCTTGTCATTTGAATATTCCGAGATGTAGGAGGTTTTTCCAATTGATCCGCTCGAAGGGCAGAGATATGTCGATTCAGTGAAAATTGAAGGCCAAGGTAATTACCGGAATAATCTATATAATATAATTTCTTCAATAGAAGACTATATAAGTCCAACAGCTAATGGAAAGCTAGGTTGGTGGAGTGTTATCTCCTGTACATCTGATTCAAGTGAAGGATTAGAAAATTGGCAGAATCGGCTGCATCAAGTTTCCATGCGAAGATGTGAAATAATTACAAGATCTGTGCGACGGGTCGGAGCTGAGGCAAGTGAGCTACCTACATACGAATATTTACCTAACCTTGCATCTTTTTTGGTGGAATTTGAAGCAAAAGTCATAGAAACACAACGATTGTCCACCTTGGACTTTGTGTTGAATGTTACGCCCGCTAGATAGTGGGGTACACATAAACAATATATCTCTGAATGGCGACAATGTAGAAGATTAATGGAGATTAGATTTGGAGAAGAGATCAGTTATATTGATCACAAGTATACCAGATTAGCAAATCCTATCGACCATATTAGGCATTATCGCACGACATGGAAAGAGTATCCGCAACAAGAATGGGTTCATCGCTTTATACATACATTGGATATGGTACTAAGGAATTGGTACACATCAGTGGAGCTGCGACAAGGAAATCTCAAGTTGGAAGAGTTATCTACAAGATTCATACACAAATTTGAGTTTGCAAGTGATCATCCAACAATTGATGTTGCGTTGTAGATAATAAAAGAGAAGATATATGAGGAAATCCATGTCGCAACTACAAATTTCCATCAATGCAGTGCGACGATCCACCATTGGATGGAATGTTACAATGTCATGGGTGAACCGGATGATGAGGACCCACTTGACATAAACACACCTGTGTCGGAAGGCATGCACGCAGTGGAAGGATTTGGCATTTCTAGCAACGAATTCCTAAGTCCACTTAAAATCAAGAAAGTAAATCTTGGCTCGCCTGAAAATCCAAAGTTTGCCAATATTGGACATTATTGGGATGATGAGACTATAGGGAAGATCACTAACTTATTGCATGAGTTTCAGGATTTGTTTCATACAAAGTTTTCAGAGATGAAAGGAATAGTCGGGGATATTGGTGAAATGAAGATACCTTTGAGGCTCGACGCAAAACCGGTCAAGCAGCAACCATACAGATTGAATCCACGATACAAAGAAAAGGTTAAGGATGAATTGGCTAGAATGCTAGAGGAAGGTGTTATAGAACCTGTTGAGGAATCATAGTGGATTAACCCAATTGTGGTACAAGACAAGAAGACCTTAGGTGAAGTAAGAATTTGTGTCAACCTGAGAAAGTTGAATGATGCTTATCTACATGACCCATTTTCGAATCCATTTACAGATGAGGTACTGGATAATGTTGGAGGGAAAGAGATGTACTCTTTCACTGATGGATTTTCTAGTTACCATCAAATCAAGATTGTAGAGGAGGCCCAACACAAGACTATCTTTGCGATGGAGTGGGGATGTTTCCAGTATACGGTAATGCCCTTTGGACTAAAAAATGTGACTGGGATTTTTTCCATAATCGTAGTAGTTGCCTTTAAATATTTTATACATAAATTTATTGAAGTCTACTTCGATGACTAGACAGTATTTGGGCTCATAAAAGACCATATAGAAAGCCTGAGAATGATGTTGGAACGTTGCCTCCAGTATCAAATTTCCCTAAATTTGAAGAAATGTATCTTTAGTGCACCTTTTGGAGATATGTTGGGCCATGTGGTTTGTCGCAACAGAATTTTGGTTGACCCAACCAAAATTGCGATCATCCTCGACCTACCACCACCTACTACAGTTAAGAGAGAGACTAGGACACACTGGATACTACAGGAAATTTATCAAAGGATATGCAGAGGTGACTGCTCCGTTGGAAAAGTTGTTGAAAAAAGATACTAAGTTTCAATGGACAGCAGACTGCCAAGAAAGTCTAGACAAACTGTAGAACAAGATGGCTACTGCGCCAATACTTGTGTTTCTAGACTGGGAAAAAGAGTTCCTTGTTCATATCGACGCATCGTCAGTTGCGCTCGACAAGTTACTAACACATCCTAGTGAAAGATCAATTGATCATCCCATTTCCTTCGCTAGCAGAAAACTATCAACTACAAAGAAGAATTATACCACCACAGAAAAAGAAGGGCTAGCGATGGTATATGTGTTGCGGAAATTTAGACACTATTTGTTGGGAGGACATTTCAAAATGTACACTGACCTTTCTGCATTGAAATACCCGGTTAATAAGCCAGTGTTGGGGAGGAATATCTGTCAGTGCTTTATCCTCTTCCAGGAATTTGATTTTGAGATAATTATTCAACCTAGTAGTTTGAATTTGGGGCCAAAACATCTTTCGAGGATCGAAAGTGGAGAAGAACCTACTAGTTTGGAAGATAATTTTCCTGATGCACAACTGTTTGCAATAACCATGTTTGATGATCAGTACCGAGACATATTACAATTTTTAAGTACGGGTTATGCGCCACCTGAATTCACCACTTCTCAGAAGAAGCAGTTGGTTGTGCGTGCTACAGATTTCCAATTGATCGTTGGACACTTGTATAAGATGGGTCATGATGAGATTCTTCAGTGCTGCATTTTGGAGCATGAGCACCCGATGATATTAAATGAAGCACATGTTGGTGTTGTAGGAGGCCACTATGCAGGAAAAGATAAGGTGCACAAGATTTTGCAAGCAAGGTTATGGTGGCCCACCATGCATGCGGACGCCCAAGATTATTGTCGCAGCTATGATGTCTACCAAAGGACTGGAAAGCCTTCCCGAAGGATGAAATGCCATTGGTACCGTAGATAAAATTGCAAGCATCTGATAAATGGGTCATTGATTTTGTAGGACCTATCGAAGCGCACTAGAGCGCGATATGTTATCACTGCGACTGATTACCTAACCATATGGCCTGAAAAAGCACCAATAAAAGATTGTACTGCTGCAAAATTTCTATTTGAAAATGTTGTGACAAGATTCAGGTGCCCAAATATTTTAATCAGCAATTAAGGTACACATTTTTTTAATCGGTTGATTGAAGAGATGACAGAGGAATTTCAGATCTAGCATAGAAGGACAATGCCATATCACCCTAAAGAAAACGGAGTTGTTGAAGCATTCAATAGAATTCTGGAAAACGCATAGACAAAGGTTTGTAATTCCTGAAGAGATGACTGGGACTAGAATATTTCCGCAGTATTATGGGCATATTGCACAACTTGTAAGAAGTTGATAGGTCAGACTCCATTTCGGTTAGTGTATGGGCAAGAAGTTGTCATGCCTATGGAGTACATTGTACCTAGTCTAAGAATTGTTGCAATCACCGAAATGACAGATGTTGATGCTTTCGAAAATAGGTTACTTCAACTAGTACAGTTGGAAGAAGAACCTTTTGTCACAGGGTTTCATCAAAACATTGAAAAGCAAAGACAAAAGGTATGGCATGATCAACACATTAAGAACAAGCAATTTCAATTCAAGGCTCTTGTTCTTACATATGATACCAAATTCTTCAAGCACCCAGGGAAGTTAAAAACTCATTGTTTAGGACCGTACATTGCTAAAGAGATCACTAATGGAGGAGCAGTGAAACTACAAAAATTAGATGGGACAGAACTTGGAGGACTGGTCAATGGAAGTCGACTGAAACCATATTACGATAGCTGCGACTTGGTCGCATAAAAATTCAAAAAAAAAAAGAGGAAGAGGAAAGAAGACAAAAATAAAATATAGAAAAGAAAGAAAGATGAGCCAAATTTTATGGTCGCAGACTGCCAATCTGCCGCAGTAAGAAGTGAAGTTTCGTAGACTTGGTGTCTGACGAAGGTCAAAATTTGGAGCGAAGACACTTGGTCTGTCGTAAGAAAGGAACCCTATTGAAGGCAGAAAATTGGTCACAAGGACTACGCCATTGTTGTAAGAAAGGTGCCCCAGTAAATATAAAAATCAATTTGGAAGGAGTGTGACGCTATCGCATGAGATACCGAAATCCTGGATATGACAAGCTGGAGGTCATTAATTCACCAAATCCGAGAAAATATGGTGACATGTTTTTTTGTCACGTCTGACTTTATGGCAATAACTACCATTCGAAGTGACAGATAATTGGTGGAAGACATAAAAGTTTCCTTAAATGAGTCAAACGATACGCCCATGTGCCTGAAAGGACAGATTCCTTTCTATTGATTTCCCGCGCATGTGAAGAACGACTATGGAAAATTGTTGCATGCTATCATCCTTCGCTCCCAAGTTCATTTAATTCTATTGCAAGAGAGAAGAGCGGATGTTGTCTGCAACCTTGTGAGTCGAACAGAAATGTTTGTAGCATGGTCATTTCCATCTCGAGCACCAGTAAAGTTCTTGAATCTGAGTTTGAACCCACATTGCCTATGATAGCCATGGAGGATACTGCTGGTTATGTTCCACCGCAGGCGAAGGTTCTGCACATACTACACCAGCTATTGTACAGACCACGCCAATTTTTGCATAGACTATACCAACTGTTGAACAAATCACTCTAGTTGTGGAGCCAAGCCCCGTTAGGACATCTGGAAAAGAGCATGCAAACAGACCGGGTCTGTCTAGAAGAGGAAGGGAAAAGCATCGACGACCCCAACGCGACCCCCACAAGATGATGAATATTTTGAGACAATAAATTTTTTTCCACCTTACGTTCCACCCAGACAAAGAGATGCATCGAAAGTCAAAATCCCAAAGTGAACAGGGGTCTCCCTGATAGCACCATTGGTGCAAAAAGGAGTGAAGGTGACGAAGGATATCTTGTCAAACCTACAAAAATTAACTTTTGCTAACCACGACACAAAGAAGCAGTCAAACCTGGACCGTGCGAACTATATGGCGAGTGTGAAAAACACATAGATGCGCTGAAGCGATTCGTCCCAATAGAGTGGGATAGAGGACTGGATTAGTCCAGAATACTACCGTTGTTATATATGCCACATTTTGTCCACAACATACCGATAAACACCTATGTTAATAATTGTTGGTATTATTTCATGGTGGTTTCTTATGGTTTGGAAAGCATATATATATATGGAAGTGGAACTTATCGTATCCATCACAGGTATACCATTCACAGGAATGGACCCAACGCCACTTCTAAGGAAGGATCAATAAGCGTTGATAGTTGCAAGGATGAAGGAGAAGTACGATGTAGTGAGAGAGAACAGAAGATATATGATATCCTCTATAAATGATTATATCATTTGCTTTGCTATGAAGGTATTGGCCTCGAAGTTAATACGCAAGATGCACCCAACCCAATGTACTGCAGATGAAATCACGCTGGTTCAACTCTACGCAGAGGGAATTCAGATCAATTGGTCACATTTCTTACTGAATAAATTGTTGCAAGAATCCATTGAACCGCAAGAGGATGGTAAGGCATTTCACTACTCCTGGTTGTTAATATTAATTTCATTCAATGCATGGTCCGACCCATCAAACTACTAAGGAGTAGATCTATCAGTGCACTACAGAGGAGCACGATACAAAAACCTTTGGTTCGATAAGAATTGGAAGGAACAACATACATAAAATAACATCGAATTCTTTATGCATGGGGAGGTTATAAGGCACCAGATAACGAACCAGTAAAGGTTGGATGACGCTATTGTTAAACGATTTCATCAAGTTTTTAGATTCAAGATTGGCACACACCATTTCAACATGCAGTTTATCTAAGACCCACATCACCAATGGTTGGTGACACAATTCATAATATCAGAAGAAGATGTTGAAGAATGCTCGAATGAATGGCACGTCCTGGTGCCAGAAGAACAACTATTATAAGAAGAAGAAGAACTATGACAAGAGGATCAACCACCTCCAAACGAAGGACATGAAGAAGAAAATCTACAAGAGGATTCAGACCCAACACATAGTTGTTCCAATTCAACTCCAACAGAACTGAAAATAGAAAAGAAAAGAAAAGACTCTAAGACGGAACAAGCAGAGTCCAGGAGGAAGAAGAAGAGAATAGTTGATAGAAATGTAAATACCATCAGCCTGGATAGTGATGACCTACAACTTATAACCGAGGCAATAGTTGAAGCTGCACATACAAGCTTTAAAACCATAGAGGAGTGACAAACAGAGCTGACATGTACGGTTACCAATTTACTTAAAGTTTTGTGTAAAGCTATCGAGGATATCAAATTTGTTGTATAATATCCATCCCCAAGCATTGAGTCGCAGGATCCACCAGAGACTTGTTGATTGCATGGGCAGACCCGGGTTTACTATAATTAATCAACAACACCCAAAACTCACTGGCCCTTTCGGCAACAGACCGCGAAGCGATCTGAAGTCCCACCCGAAGTGAATCTCATGGGTTGGCCAAGACTCAAGTGTCTTGGACCAGGTTCTGCGCATCCTACTTCTTTTCTCTTATTCCCACGCGCCACTAGATCAACTCGCTCGGCGCCTCGCACGTTCCCTTCTACTCGCAGCACTTTTATCCGCGCGAAGCTTAACCCTGCGCAAGTCGCACGATTTCCTCTCACGTCGCACAACTTCCACTTACTCCCAATATTCCCAACCTTACCGCATCTCTGCGCACCGCGGAACACCCATCCTCGCCTCAACGCTAAGCCCTCAGCTCGCAGTATCGCGCATCGCAGCTCCTCTGCCGATGCGATATCGCCTCTCTGCGATATCTTACCACTACGACTTTGCGCTCTTAACGTTGATTGTGCCGATGTGCGAAACTCTACTTCTCAGAAGTCTATTGTGAGTAACTGGTAATTAGTGACAGACGTGAAAGAGCCCTTAAACAGCCTACTGCGATATTTCAACTTGTCTTTATCCTCTTGTATTATCATGAGCGAGACAATACATACATTCATCTACTGCCACTATCATTACATGCATAATAACCAGTAACAATAAGCAAATACAATCACATCCATACAACACATAACACGCAGATTTAACGTGGTTCACCCCCGGGATGGGAGCTACGTCCACCAAACTGTGCTTCTATTATATATCTTGAGGGAAGTTAGCACAGTTTGTTGCACTACAAATGCAGCACGAGGTCTCTTCTAGATCTCTGATCTTATCTCTATGTTACCTTTCTCTCTATATCCCTTCCCTCTCTGTTCTCTCTGTGAATGATTACATACAGACTCAAATGACTCACAGACGACTATGTGTCTGGATCGTTACAACGCAGTCTGTCTGACTGATTCCTGAATCTACAAAAACTATCAACTGACCAACTATCTACTAATTGATTAGCTAACCAACCCTTTACAATACAAAAATGCAAGCTTTTATAGGAAGCCCGAAGGTCGTGCCATTACAACACTATGGGCCTGTCCCAACAGTAAACCCATACCCTTAATAGTGACAGTCGGTCCTCTCTGTCCTTGAGGTAGCCGCTTCCCGTCACACCGCAGCTCTCTGCAGTCTTCCATGCTTCCCGGCAATGACCATGGGTACTATGCACCGCTTCTCATTCTGTCCTTCGTGTTCAATGCTTGAGCCTCGTTGCTCCTTCTTCTTTATGAGGGTCGCTGAGCCCTCCTGTCTTCCGCCGCTGCCTTCAATGCAGTGGTTGAGCTTTCTTCTCTCGGCCGCTCAGGTATCGTTGCCTTCTTAACCTTTCTATCCCAAAAGTCATGGTTTCCGGCTCTGCTCTCCAGCTGGAAACATGCTACGGCGTCGTAGCTCCGCCCTGTCCTTTTTCCGCCAAAACTTCTCTCTTTCCACCAAAACTAGCAGCTTCTTCTGTAGCTGCGGGATCCTACTCCAACAGTCCCCTAACACTTACTTGTGGCTCGCCCCGAGCCACTAACAGCAGGTGTCTCCTGTTGTAGCTTCTCCTTCGCCTCCTGCGAAGTTTTGCAACTTATCCCGAAGTTCTGCAACTTCGTTCTTCATTACCTCGGCACGCTCTTTCTGGAGTTTCGGTAACGTAGCTTGGTGGGCTTTCTTATGCTTTCTGCCCTTAGTCACGGTGTCGCTTTCTTCGCTCTTTCTGCTTTATGAGTGCTCTAGTGTTTGAGAAGTGTTCCACAGATGTCCTTTCCTCATTATGTCGGTTAGAACTTTTATCACAAGGAAAATCTGTATCTTCCAGCCCCTCAAACCTTTTCTTCCATCTAGAGCCTTGTGGACGGAGAAGAAGCAACCCATGAACTCCGCTCCGAGGACAAGCCTTTGTCCTCGTTCTAGAAGTCTCCCCTCCGCTGGGTTTGTAGTCTTCTTCCACTTCTCTTCTCTTCGAAGTGGTCCAGGTCCATAGGCTGCCTTGGATCCTCAAGGTGTTGTTTTGCCTTTTCTTGCTCAGCACCCCTCTCCAAGCATGCACGCTGCCTCTGATCTATGACAACCATATGTTGTTTCTTTACCTTAGGAATCTTTTGTTCTTCGGTTAGCTGATCAGATGGGTCAGCGACCTTCTCCCGTTGCTTTCTTTTTCTGATTTTTACCTTCCTTGTAGCGGGATATTTCTTCTCATCAGTCTTCTGCTCTGCTTTCTTATCTTCAGTGGTCGGCTCGGCATTCTTCTTCTTCTTAGTGGAGACTTTAGTGACAACTTCTACTTCTGGCGCTTGACTCTTCATCCCTAGCGACTATCTAACTTGTGCTGTACTTAGTTTCACAACCCTGGGCGACGTCGTCATGGCGGATCTACGGTCACCAGGACCAGGGTCAAAACGTCTCAACATGCCTTCTCGAGGTTCGTTTTTAGTCAGACTCCGCTTGGCTCAATATTCTGGGCGTGCAGTGGCTTCGAACTCTGGAAGTCACTGTACTCTGTAACTGGATTGGCTAATACTTCACAGGGGATACTCAGGACTGCTCTATATGGCTCTCAGATGTTTGCAAATGTGATTCTCGTACCTGGGTAGTTCCTATATTTATGACGAGTCAATGGTCCCGGATGGGGCAGTCATCCCGGTAAAACCCGTCGGCCTTAATTATTACCTAGATGAGACCATTCCCGCCATTCCGATCCTCAATAAATGCGGAAATCTGCTCACGTGCTACTCGAATTGTGCGTGCTCAGGTGCCGGTCTTTTCAAAGATTTTTCCAAATCTAGAAACTTAATGAGGCCTGCCGCCAAATCTACAGTAAGGGATACCGGTCATTTCATCCTTAACTGTCTGTCAGACCGTGACTTGACGGTCCACTGTTAGATGCCAAACTGGATACGTGGCACGGTGACACGTCACATTGCTGCGATGTAACCTCCTTGTCACCTGCGCAACCAAACGATGTCAAAAAAAATTATTTATTTATTTATTTTTTTGAATCGCGCTGGTGCGATTCCTCCTGACTAGGCTGTCTGCCGGTGTAGACTAGTTCCTGGTGCGATGCCTCCTTTCAACTACACTGGGCATCTGCCCCTCTGTACACTGTTCATGCTAGGCTGGAGAGGGGGGGAGGTTGTCACTGTAGAGCTTAAGCCTACTGCCATTAATCCATGTGGGAAGAAGCTCCCCGTTCAACTGACTGAGTTGAACAGCACCTCCTTCTATGACTTGCTGTATCTGATATGGCCCTAGCCAATGTGTTTTGAACTTCCCTGGAAACTTCAGAAATTTGCTGTCATATAGGAGCACTAGGTCTCCGATCTGGAAAGTCTTATTCTTAATGTGTCTATCATGCCAGGCTTTTTCTCGTGCTTTCTGCACTGTCTGATGGAATCCAGCGATAAACCTGTCTTCTTCCAAGGTAAGTAGCTGTGCTAACCGTTCCTCTACCGTGGCTATATCAGTCATCCCGATAATCTGAGCGACTCTTAAGCTAGGAAGAATATACTCCATAGGCATAACAGTCTCCTGTCCATATACCAAGCTGAAAGGTGTGTGTCCCGTAAGTTTCTTGCATGTGGTTCTGTATGCCCACAGCACAGTATTAACTCTGAGGTCCCAGTCATTCCTTTGGTTATTGCAGATCTTCGTAAGAGCATTTTCTAAAATCTTATTGAAGGCCTCCACCGTTCCATTAGCTTGTGGGTGGTAGGGAGTGCTCTTATAGTGCTGAATCTGGAATTCTTCTGTCAATGCCTCAATAGTGCTATTCAAGAAATGTGTGCCTTGATCACTCATCAAAATTACTGGGCATCCAAACCTGCTGATGATGTTTTCAAAAAGGAACTGGGCAGCTGTAGCGGCATCACAATTTCTTACTGCCTTGGCCTCTGCCCATCTGGTAAGGTACTCTGTTCCAGTGATGATGTGTCTCGCATCTGTGCGCTTTCCGGGTGGGTTGATTGGTCCCACAAAATCGATAGCCCATTTGTCGAATGTGCGCAGTGTGACCTGCGGTCGCAGTGGCATTTCATCGCGGCGTGAGGGTTTTCCTACCCTTTGGCAGATATCGTAGCATCTGCAGAAGTCCTTTGTGTCTATATGCAGTGTAGGCCACCACAAGCCTGCGTCTAGAATTTTCTGCGCAGTCGGTTTTCCTGCATAATGTCCTCCTGCGGTTCCTGAATGAGCCTCTTTGATAATAGTGTCTTTCTCGTGTGGCATCACGCATCTGCGCAGGACTTCATCCGGACCTAACTTGTATAGCTATCCTGCAATGAGGGTGAAGTCTGCTGCCTTAACAACCAACTGCTTCTTTTGTTGTTTAGTAAAGTCATCAGGTGCTACTCCTGTGGTGAGGAATTGAATAATGTCAGCGTAGTACTCATCTGCAATCTGTATGGAAAACAACGGCGCATCTGGCAGATTGTCTTCTAGGTTACTGGGCTCTTCTCCTGAGTCTAGCCGTGACAGGTGATCGGTTCCTGCGTTTAGTCTGCCTGGTTTCACAATGATTTCAAAATCATACTCCTGGAAGAGGAGTAACCATCTACAGATTCTCCCCCCTAACACTGGTTTATTGACTAGGTACTTTAATGTGGAATGATCAGTAAACATTTTAAATGAGGCACCCAATAGATAGTGCCTGAACTTCTGCAGCGCATATACCATAGCTAGACCCTCCCTTTCTGTTGTGGTGTAGTTCTTTTCTGCTGTTGATAACTTTCTGTTGGAATATGCGATGGGATGGTCAAGATCCCCTTCTCCTGGCTGGGTTAAGACGACTCCTAATGCGACGCCGGATGCATCCACATGTACATGGAAAGGCTTAGTCCAATCCGGAAATACTAGGATGGGTGCTGTAACCATCTTCTCCTTAAGTATGTCTAGGCTCTTCTGGCATTCCTCATTCCATAGGAATTTTACATCCTTTTTTAGCAGTTTCTCCATCGGCGCTGTAATCTTTGCGTAGCCCTTGATGAACTTTCTGTAGTACCCGGTATGACCAAGTACTATCCTCAGTTGCTTGACCGAATTAGGTGCTGGAAGGTTTACAATGATAGCGATCTTGGCGGGGTCTACCATCAAGCCTTGTCTGGAGACAATGTGACCCAACAAGATACCAAATGGTGCACAGAATATGCATTTTTTCAAGTTTAGAGAGATCTGGTACTGCCTACATTTTTCTAACATCAGTCTTAGATCGCCTATGTGCTTATTGATTAACCCAAATACAGTCCAATCATCAAAATATACTTCCAAGAATTTATGAATGTATTCTTTAAATACAGCAACTACTACTCTAGAAAATATAGCTGGTGCATTCTTAAGACCAAAGGGCATTACCGTATACTGGAACGAGCCCCATTCTGTTGCAAATGTGGTCTTGGATCGATCTTCTGGGTGTATTCTGATCTGGTGATAGCCTGAAAACCCGTCAGTGAAGGAGTAGACCTCTTGTCCTCCCACGTTGTCTAATACTTCGTCAGTGAACGGTGTTGGAAATGGATCATGAAGTGATGCATCGTTGAGTTTTCGCAGATCAACACAGATCCTTATGTCCCCTTTCGTCTTCTTCTCTTGCACTACCATAGGGCTAACCCATTCGATTTCCTCTACTGGTTCGATGATGCCCGCTGTTAGCATTTTATCAATTTCGTCCTTTACCTTTTCTTTGTATCGCGGGTTCAATCTGTATGGACGCTGCTTAACTAGTCTGGCATCCTCCTTTAGCGGTATCCTCATCACTCCCAAGTCTCCAACTATTCCCTTCATCTCTGTGAACTTGATGGGAAATAGGTCTTGATAATCATGTAGCAGATCTGCAATCTGTCCAACTGTTTCATCATTCCAGTAGTCTCCAATAGAGGCAAACTTAGGTTCTTCGTT
>LPNX010649838.1:1218115-1238115 GCA_001517045.1 Pseudotsuga menziesii
ATTCTGTCCTTCGTGTTCAATGCTTGAGCCTCGTTGCTCCTTCTTCTTTATGAGGGTCGCTGAGCCCTCCTATCTTCCGCCGCTGCCTTCAATGCAGTGGTTGAGATTTCTTCTCTCGGCCGCTCAGGTACCGTTGCCTTCTTGACCTTTCTATCCCAAAAGTCATGGTTTCCGGCTCTGCTCTCCAGCTGGAAACGTGCTACGGCGTCGTAGCTCCGCCCTGTCCTTTTTCCGCCAAAACTTCTCTCTTTCCGCCAAAACTAGCAGCTTCTTCTGTAGCTGCGGGATCCTGCTCCAACAAGACTTCAGAAGTGCAACCAAATGGAATAGCAGTTCCATTTTCACCAATAAGAATGCATGTATCAAGAGGAGTTCTCGATCTAGGGACTCCAAAGTTTAATGATGTCGCAAAGAGCATAGGCTAGATAACGATAGACTTCTCGTTAATGGAAATTTCTGAAGTGTATGCAATGTAGAGTGTTGCAGTTGTAGAGATAAAAGTGCAAGAAGGCACACTAGTTAAGAAAGCGAACGCCGCAAAAAAAAAGTGTTAAGAAGGCGAAACTAATAATACAAGAGGATAAAAAGAAGATGAAGACATGGAAACAAAATCATCATAGGCTCGACAAGGCAATGGCCCTTGCTTGTACAAACTTTGTAGAGGAAGGAATAATAGAGGAAATGGGGCCAAAAGCCAAGGTCGCTCAATTTGGCGAAGTCACAGAAGACCTCCGAAAGAAAGTCGCAGAGCTGGAGGCATAGGTAATAACAAGCACACCCCCTAAGGTGTTGGAGGAATGAAGGAAAGCAGCAATGGAAGTTGTGCAAAATATTGAAGAGGCAGGAGCAGTGTGTGCTAAAGTTGTCGACCAAGTCTCGCAGGCTTGGGAAGTGCTCATAGATGATGTGGAGTTAGAGAAATTTGTACAGGAGCTATGCACAGTTGAAGCAAATGTGAACCAGATGAAGAGCGCAATGAAAAAATTGCCCTTAGCAAAAAAAAATGGCTAAGGCAACAAAGATGAAAAAATTGCAACAAAAGGTCACAGTGCTGCGCACACAACAGCAAGAACGCGCAAATAAGATTGAAGAGTTGCAGGATGAAGCTGAAAGAGTTACAGGCATCATTCATCATGTACATCAGAAGGTGTGAGAAGCAGTAGAATCAACATAAAAGGTAATGTCGTAACATACCAGTTTCGACATTGTGGAGAAATTGAAGAAGACAGAGGAAGAAGTGTGAAATGAAGCAGAGAGAGTAACGAAAATATTATAATATTTTCAAAAAAAAGTGGGCACAAGTGAAGAAATGGGGGAATAATCCTTGCGTGGCTCGGGACGAGCCACCGGTGAGTGTTGGGGGCATGTTGGTCCTAGGGAAAGGTAAGCAAAATTCACTTAGAATTTTGCTTAAGTATGAAAAGAGCTAAGGTAAAAGAAGGGAAAGGAGATGTTACAGAGGCAACGATAGAAAGAAGGAAGGAAGAGAAAATGAAGGAAAAGAAGGAGAATGAGGTGCGACATAGGAAGATAAAGAGGAATGGGTTAAGGAAAGAAGTATTTGAAGAAGAGAAGCCACGATGGGAAAATAATCCATGACAAAAGAAGAAGCCCCAACAAAATAAGAAGCCATAATAGAAGAAAATCCATGATAAAAGGAAAGGAGGTGACAAAGGAAGAATGCGATGGGGTAGGGCCATGTCAAAAGGCATGCAGCGGTGCAATGGTTAGAAATTGGCATGTCAAAAAGATCATGGGTACAAGGGCGGCGAAAGCCGCACATATGAAGTTATATTTGTAAGTCAGGTCATTAGTGCCTACTGACATGTGTCGCTAGAATAGGAAAGACAGGCTGTTGGCTAAGTGTAGGAAGTCAGCTGAGTGAGCGACATGTAAGGATTATGTAAAGAGTCTATAAAAGGAGGAACCCAAGTTGTATGCGGGTTATCCTCTTTAGCCTTTGTTAGTTTCTAAAGTGTGCTGGCGTCTAGATATTATTGTATTGATTGTTAGTTTTTCTAAATGTAGAGAGTTGAGAATCCGTAGTTGAGTGCGCATAAGTGTAGACGAGACTAAGTCAATCTAGGTTGTGTGCAGACCAGTAGTAGAGTCGAGTAGAGAAAGATCAATGATAGAAGATAAGAGAGCATGAGAGGAGAGAGAAGTTTGTATAGATAAGCAATGAATATCTAGAACAGAGTCTGCGGCTTAGTGGGCAGACCAAAGGTGCCATATATTTCTCATGCCTGATGAAGAGCACCTTTGTGGTTTTTTCCCATATGGGTTTCCACGTTAGATTCTATTTTATATGTGTGAATGTTGAATGTGTCTAATTCACATGTGTATATGTTGATGTGAATAAATGTTTATGTATTTTCTTATGAATGAGTTTATATATATCAGTCCCACTGTTATAAGTCGAATGTATTTATGATGCACTATGGTTATTGTTATATTATTTACAAAGGAAGGAGTGTGTCACAGTCTAACTATGCACAATAAGCATAAATAATACATCCACGGGCTTCGGTCGAGCACCTTGGTAAAAGGCCAAGGAACATGGAATTCCCCACCCAACTACGGAAACCTTGTTCTGGCAGTTACCCATAGAAATATATCTCGGGGTGAGACTGCATCTGCGTCGCAGGTGTTGCCGACTGGGATTTTCTCTATCGGGCCGATATCTTGGGATTTGTTGTTCCCAGGAGAAAAGGGACTAAACCTGGGTCAAAGAGATGCCAAAAGGCCAACATTTGGCATTATGCTAAATGTGATGGGGAATTTCCTGAATGCGACTACCATTATATACTAAATATTGACCTACAAGATGTGATTGGGAAACTATATGGTGACGTAACTTTGGAATATGATACAAACCAATTCACGGGGGTCTCTACAAAAGACTTATGCCTTCTCTAGAATGAACCAACATCACTCTCTGAAATTTCCCAATGTGTCTGCTCTCAACACCTCCTTTTCACACTTTCAGTGAGACCCTTTATGGAACTACACGCTTCAAAGTCATAATTGTGATGTCTGAGGAGGTTACATCATCAACTGCACCTAGTGCCCCTCCTTCCTAAAACGCATGGAATTGTCTTCACCAAACATCCAGTTGCACAAATGATTTGCACTCCATACTCATGCATTCATTAGCTTCTGTGATGGTTCCCTCATCTCTTATACTTCTCCTTCTTTCATGTTTCAGCATACATCCCTTCTTCTTTTACCCGCTCTATAATTTTCCCTTTCATCATTTCTTACTTTCTTTGTCATGCTTTCAATGTACACACTATCATTGATCATTTTTAACTTAAATGTTATATGCAACCTATGTGTCCACTTTTGAATATGGTATTATTTTACTATTATGTTTGTTTATAAATAAGTTCATTATGTCTACTCTTTCTTGCAACAACTTGTCATACTTGTGTACAAATCATTTATTACATTGACAAGATTTTTTTTGCATCAATGCCTTTTTTTCCAAAGTCACTTAACTTTATGGGCTTATATATTTCTTGTTTTGTACATAATTTGTCATATTAAACTTTGCTTTTTTATATTCTTGCTTTGCTATACTTAGCAAGCTAGATCTTTCAAATTACATTTTTGCCTTAAATGTTATTTGTAACCTACATGGTTGTTTTTGAATATTTTTGAATATGCAATTATTTTACATTTCCTTTAATTCTCACAATATATATTATTGCGCTTTCCAATTGTTAGATATACAAATTGTGTCCCTTCCACCAATGCCACCTTTTAGGTTTGTAACAAGATTACACTTTTATTGTAGGAATGCTCCCAAATCATGACAACGAAGAAGCCAACACATGAAGAAGACTTCTATATGCACAACACACAAAAAAAAAAACAAGAAACGAAGTCTTCTTTATAGACTTGCTCGTCAAGTTGTGCATGCCCCTTATTCCTTCTGTGTCGGGCAACCTTCGATGGAAATGTCCCCTCCATCCACACCTTCGCATATCGCTTGTCCATTCCATAATGCCCAAGCGTCCATGACACCATCCCTTTCACCCCTAATGCAAAATTTCCGTACAAGATTGGACCAACTCTCTCACATAAATGTATGCTCGATATGCATTAAATCTTACCCTGGCATCACAACAACAAAAAATACATGGTGCATATGAATGCTGTCGTTGCATTTAGAAAGAAAAGGCCATTGCTTTTCCTTTGAAAATAATATGGACCCCAGCATAAAACCATTTTTCCTTCCAATGCTTACTCAAGTTGAATAAATGCTCATTTGTCATGTTGACCCAATTCTAAAAGTCACCCATGCCCATGGTGGTCAATATAAATACTTTGGCCATACTATTAGCTTCCCCCAGGACATTTCCAATATTTCCACATCCCTCCCTCAGCTAATATCAAAACTTGATATCCTTGTTGTACACAAATGCAACCCTACAAACAAACCATATGAATTCTTTGTTAGTCGAACACGTGTTCTTGCTACTCTTGAATACAAAATGGCCAACGATCCCTGCTACAAGGATGTTCAAGTCAATCCAATTGCATTATCTTCTTTTCCTCTTGAATCAATAAACATCTCACCTTTGCTTCGCCATTTCAATCCCCATGATACACCATTTCATGAACATAGCTCACCTTCTACTGTGCAATTACCAAATTCTCTTGAACTCCATGAATTCCAATACTCCTCCTTTATTTCTACACAAACAAATTCTAGAACTGAGGTTGAGGAAATAAATCATTCTTGCACATCGCAGATGACCCACTCCCTCCTTCCATTGATTAACCCCCTATAGGCATTTCCCCTATCAATGAGTACAACACAGAAGGCCTTCTATCTATGGCCTTCCCAACCTTGTTTCTCACAGATTTCACAATGCTCAAACAACCACACATTCATCAGGTTGAAATGCACAAGTATGCACTTCACCTCATCCACTACCATAAGAACAGATTTGGGAAACACCCTAGTTTTCGCTACTACATATAAAACCTCATTATGTGGCATCGTACCCATTCTTATGCTTTTCTGTTTATCAGACGCAACCTTAAATATACACTCCCCCCCACAATATTTGAGCATGTCAATCAATTGCAATACCTACCCAATGACAAGATCACTTAAAGGGTGATGTGCTTCATCTCTACACTTTGTGAGACACGTTCCTATTGGAACAAAAGCATAGATGAACTCACTAATATGATCACTCAATAAGGTACACCAACTTTCTTCTTCACCCTTTGCACCTGACACCAAATGGCAATATTTGCATGATCTCATGCCTAGCCATGCTCCCCCCCACTTCAAATCAACACCATCAATGGAAGATTAATAACATTATAGACGACCCACATATTGCATCACAATACATGCATAATAGATTAAAAATATTCCATGAAGAGGTGCGTCAAAAAGGACTTGGTATAGCAGATTCTTGATGCAGGTCTGTCATAGCTCACATTGCTTATCCTTCTCTTCATGTTCGCCACATCAAAATTTTCCTTTCTAACATACCTATTTTTTCCCATGTAGGTATGAATGGAAACATCGGGGGTCCACACATATTCATGGTTTCATATAGTTGGCGGATGCACCAAATATGGACAAATTGGACTGGGGATATGTTGTCATGCTTGAAGATGCAAAACATTACTTTGACAACTTTGTTACAGCATGGAACCCTCGTGCAATCCACTTGCGAACCCATGGGTTCTATCACTCTGCTATAAATTATCCATGTGCTCTTGGATCAACATCCATACTTGCATCAAACCACTTGGATGACTATAAAGAACTTGTCAATTATGTTCAAAAGACACACAAAATGTTCAGAACATTCTTTCCTTCGCAAAAAAGGAGTGTCTCTTAAATGTTGTTATGGTTTCCCCTTTGACATACAAGCTACCTCTTCTTTGTTCATTGATGCAAATGGACATAAATATACAACCCTACAAGAAATGTTTCCATGTTAAACATTCACAACTCAACCATGCTTTCAATATGGAGGGCTAATCTTGATTGCCAACCTGTTCTTTCTAGGCATGTTGTCCTCAAATTCATTTCGAAGTATGCATCAAAAGCAATTATCAAGTCATAAATCTACCAAGATATTCTTTCTCGACTTGTACATGCAACACCCACTAACAGGACTATACTTCAACCAATAATGTGATTCCTTTTACAAATAGTTGTAGATTGAGACATCAGTGCACAAGAAACTTTCCACATGCTCCAAAAACTCCTTCTTGCTCTTTATAGTCGCTCCTTTGTTTCCTTTTATGTGAGCCAAAGTGTTTTCCATTGTGTTTTTTATGACCCAACTTACACCCTTCCAACACCCCCTCCCCTTCATTTTCCCATACATGCAAAGACCCCTTCCATTGAACAACTAACCCTTCTTGAAGTTGATCTCTCTTGGTCTTTTTCACCTCGTAGAAAAAAATCTCAATGGAAACCAATCTCCCCTCCCAAGATTGTTCAATTCTTTCCTCAATTCACTTCCATTCCTCCCTTTGATTCTCATTCCTTCGTACCATTTTGTTGGAGCAAACTTCTCCTATACAAACCTTTTTGCGCCCTCCCTTACAACATTGGGACCTCAAATTTTGAACTAATTTCCCATCGGGGTCACATTAAGGACACGTACATTGTATGGCATGTTGATCGCTTAATATAATATTCCTCTACACCTCCATCTGATGATTCCACCTCTGATCCAATTCACTTTCCCTTACCCCCTAACATGGTTGTATGGGAACTCCTTTCTCAACTTCTCCCTTGAATCAACATTGATGTTGTTGACCTTGACATGATTAGAGATCATGATTTTGACAAAAATCACAATTGGACACATACAATAGCCATTCACATTTTCATGAAATGGCCATATAGTTCGTTGACTTCAATCGCTTATCCACCCAACTACACCAAGACACCTCTTCACCTTCCAATTCACCTGATTCCTTGTCTCCCACACAACGCATATCCTTTGACCTTGTGCTTTCCCACTTTGGAAATACTATGAACCCCAACCCACTCAAAATGGTTATTCAAGGTACTGCAAGAACAAGCAATACTTACTTGATTTCTTGCCTAATATCTACACTCCAAAATTCCTTTGGCCACAATGTCTCCCCCTTGCTTCTCCTTTCTCCAACTAGTGTTGTTGCCTTTAACATACATGCGCTTGCAATACATTCTGCTCTTTGAATACTCATTGCTTAAATGCACCCTCTTGAAGGCCAATCCCTCTCAAACCTTCAAGAAGAACTCTGTCATATTTGATACATCCTCCTTGATGAAATGAGCTTCATTGGCCCAAACTTGTTAACCCGTATTGATGCCAGTTTACATGAAGCTTTCCCTTCCCAATGTATAATCCCCTTTGGTGGTTGTTCCATCATCCTTCTTGGTGACTTTGGATAATTGCCCCATGTAAAGGACATTCCCATGCATGCAGGCTTGTCACGTGGCAATACTCTTTGGCATACTTTTAACACTTTCGTCACACTTTCAACCATCTTTCGCCAACAAGGCGATAGCCCTTCTCAAATTGCCTTTTGCCAACTCTTACTCAACCTTCAAAATGCAACACCAACTCTTGAATATTAAACACTCCTCGTGACAAGAACAACCTCATCCCTTTCACATGAAGAGAACTATGCATTTGAACATTCCACCCACTTGTATGCAACTAATAGCTATGTTGAATTGCACAACAAATACATGTTAAAACACCTTAACATGCTAGCTGCGCATTGCTTTGCAGAATAAAGGAATCAACATGTCCATCAATCCATAGATAATGAACAATTGGCCTTCAAGGTTCTCCTTTCTATTGGTAAACAAGCCATGTTAATTGTTAACTTGTGGGTTGGAGCAGGACTTGTTAATGGATCACTTGGAAAAATCATTTCCATTGTCTACAACTCCAACAATCAAACCCATACCTCACCATCCTTTGTTTTTTATTGAATTCTTCCATTATAAAGTACCCCCATGGGATGCTTCTAATACAAATTATGTTCCTATCACTCCCATAACAAGAGGTTCACGTAGGCCGAACGAGTGTGGCTCATTGGTGTCGATTGATATGAAGTCACTTGTTGTCAATGGAGGTCGCGAGATCAAATCCCACCTGGTTTTACCTGTGTCCCATGCCTTGCGAGCAGGTGTGGAGCACCCAAGGGTATAGTGGTAGTGTGAATGGATCCCTAAACCCTGTGTCACGTGAGTACCAGCCCAACCCCAGTTGTTGATTCCCCTAGTTACAAAAACAAACAAACAAACAAACAAACAAAAGAGGTGTTGACCACCAAAACCAACTAGGTGGACAATGATGTACCACACCCATATTGGATGTGCCTTGAATATAAGAATGAAGTACATAATGATTATATCAAGCGAGACAGCTCTTCTTCTCTTCTTCTCTCTATGAAATTTTCGCACCCCTGCGGGGGATTGTGTAAGGATATGTCACCATCAAGGTCTTGTTTTTTGAAACTTAATCACCTAAGACTTAGTCATTAGGGAAATCCTTTCATTGAGTGTTTTTTCACTTGGATAATTAAAATTTCTTTTTAGAGATTTTAATTATTTGAGTTTTTCACTCAAAATTACCTCCAAAGTGATGAAAGGTGTTCTAGTGATCGAGTCCATGGGGTGATTGGGGCCTAGGAATATTCTATATTACCATGCTAAACATTATCCATAGTCTTGCAGAATTTCATTAATTTTTTCCTAGGATTTTTAAATTTTGGTGATTAAAAATTGTCCCTCGGCATAATAAAATAAAAAAATTAAAAAAATAGTGTTCAAAAGAGGGTTAAATGGCATCTAATGCCCGTGAATATAGGTATGTGTACTCAAAATCAATGGCATGAGTCCCCCTACACCCTTGGGAAAAGTTTGAAATCATTCAGACAAGTCTTGATAAGGTTTTGGTCACATTTTTCAAAGTTAGTCAAGGAAATCAGGAAAATTGGCAATTAATTAGAGAGCCAAATTTTGGAAAAGTGACTATAGTCACTTGGGGTGGCCAAGTAAAGGTTCTAATGTTTATATTAGGTCCCTAAGATAAATTTAAGACCCAAATGGGGGGGCCCAAGTAAACATGTAACAAGTTTAGAGTTGCCGACTCTAGGGGATTCCCCCTTCTCTCTTTGATTGGTTGGGTGAGCTAAATTCAATGGAAGGGGGGCCCACTATGGTGCTTTCCTCCCCATTTGACATAGAAATAAGGTTAAAAGCATTAAAAGGGGGGGGTTTCTCCCCATATTTGAAATCTCAAACCATGGTTTTTCCCTCCTTGAGCAAATTCACCCCCCTCTCTTGGGCCCCCCTCAAAGAGCCTCTCTCTTTCATTTTTCATATTTAAGGAGGATTTCCCTCCTCATTTGGGAGAATCTCTCATGCTCTCACTCTCTTTCTCTCTCTTGCTTCCATTTTGTTCTCATTCTTTGAGATTACTGTAATTTCCAGCCCTTGGGTATTTTTAATAAAATCGTTGGAGGACATCTTGTGTTGTTTGGTGGTGACTTGCTCCCATTTTCTAAAGTTTTTCAAGCACAAGTGAGGCCAAAGAGGAAAAATGTTTTGCCTTGGTAAGATCTTCTTAGTTTGTGTAGATCTTATGAGTTTTTCTCTCTTATATTCAAGAACTTCAAGCATTTCTTGGTTGAATAGTTTGATTTCTTTAATCATTGTGAGAATCTCACCTCTCTTTGTGTTTGTTTAGCTTATCTTTCAAGTTGCAGGTTATCCGAATTGAAGAGTGGTATTCTTTGGTTAGATGCCCCACTTCTTCAACCATTTGAATAGCAAAGAGCACACTAACTCTTTAAAAAAAAATCTGCATTCTTCTTTATCTTTGTTTGCATCTTCAAGTCTAGTTTAAATATTCATTTTACAAGTTATTTGAAGCCATTGATTCTATAATTTTTATTACATATCTTGAACAAATTTTTACACTTGTATGCAACGTGTCCCAAAGTGATTTTGGGCATCTTTTACCACATTTTACTTGTTTTTTTTTGCAGGTTTAGGGTTTTACATGGAGAAACTCTGTCAAAATTTGGGCAGAAAATAGTGCAAAGAACCCCCAAGGGTCACCACTTCAAAACACATTGCCTCAAAGTGGTCAAATCCTCATTCTCTTTCTCATTTTTCCTTATCTAAAGGTGTTGAATTTTCTGTCATTGTAACAAGTCCAAGAGAGTCTCTTGGACTTGATTCTTTGTTTGATTTTCAAAGTTATTTTTTGAGGTATATATTTTGCCCATCCCTTGCATGCAAAGGAAGTTGGGCTTACCCACCCTTGTGTTGCAAAGTGAAGAGGGGATAGGACTTGTTATTTCCATTATTGACTTTTAATTGTTTGCCCATCTCTTCTTTAGGAAGAGAGTTGTGTGGCTAGGTTTGCATTTGTTATTCTTTGAAATTTGCCATCCATTGCATGCAAAGGAAGTTGGGTTTACCAACCCTTGCATAACAATTGAAGAAGGGCTAGAATAATTAGTTTTCATATCCGCAAATTTATTTTTGCCTCGTCCTTTCCATTTGGAAAGTGGATTGAGTGGCTATGATTACTTTGTTTTTTAGCTTTATTTTATTTTATTGCCCACACATTGTAAGTGATTTGGCTTTGCCATCCTTGCAATCTCGTGTTGGCTAGTGTAGTTAAATATCTTTAAAGTTTATATTCTTTTTTTTTGGAAGTAAATAAACATTGCCCCAATCTTTGCCCCGTATTCACTCCCCTTGTCGGTTGGTCCGACCCTGGGTGACAAGAAAGGGAGAAGATTTGAGTTGCTAGAATAATAGGCATCCAACTCTTATCTTGATAAGAAATTAAGAAAAGAAAGGTTGGCATGTGGAGCTAGAGGGGTAGAGGCTATTGGGAGCCTCGTGGAGCTTAGTGTCCTCCTGGTAAGCGCCTAACAATATTTGGGATTGACTTGTGGAGCTAGAAGGGAACCTTGTGTTATCTTGTTGAGCACCCAACAATCTCTCTCAAATCATAAGAGATAAGTGTTAGGGGTAGACACATTAGATAGGTTGTACTTTATTGTTTCACACATTAATTCCCCTAAGTTCAAGTGAGACCTAAAATGAACTAAAACTTACAAGACCATTTGCAAAACACTACAATCTCTTGTTTCATTCACAATTTTGCTTCCAAAGCATTTTCAATTCAAATTATTTACATTTTTGGATCAAGTTACATTTCATTTAATGCAAGTTGAGTTATCTTAATGAGCAATTTATGGTATTCAATGATCTATGGATTTGGGAAGCATTTCATTGCAAAGTCTTACATATCTTGTATTTTTACATTATTATGTATTGTGTTTTCCAAATCCCAATAGAATAGGCATTGGACATGAATAGTTGTTTCCGTCTTTCTTGTAATTTCATTTGATTTAATTCGAAAGCAAGGTGCGCCTGTCATTGAAAACTATTGCATCTCTGCATGGTTGCTTGTCATTAAACTTAATTTAAACCTTAATAAATTCTAAATCTCGATTAAAATCTTTAAGAAACTAAGTAAGTAAGGACTACCCCCCTTGAACTTTAGGGAGTTGGGTCTAAACGGAGGAGTTAGGAATCGAGGTGACATTGGGTTATAAACTCATAGTTTCCCTCAAGAACACACCTAGCGGTTGGGAGTCTTTTCTTTGGTTAAGGGTGTTTTAGGCCGCAACAAGAGGTTCACGTAGGCAACTACCAATTTGTATGGCATGGGGTTTAACAATCCATAAAGCACAAGGCATGACCCTACAAAATGAAACAATAGATATTGGGAACATTGATAGACAAGACCTTGCATTCACTGCAATATCTAGAGTTAAATCTCTTTTAGGCCTTTGCATGTCTCCACTTTTCTCATTTTATTGATATTCTCAAATGCAAGACAATCCCTATGTCCAACGTAGGAAACAAGAGGAAGCCTTGCGTGCTTCAAAGTCTTTGCAAGCACATTGTCCTTAAAGATTGTATTTTTTTGCTCTAGGCGTGTACTTGCCACCAATACAATTTTTCATATTGCTCACATTTCCCTTGTTCCTATTATTGAATAGTTTGCTACAAAAGGACAACAAATACAAACGTATATTTATTTTCCCTACAAGTAGACATGTTTTTTTAGTGTGTATTATTTACTTCTATGTGCCGCCATTTATTGTTTCAATGCAACATACAAATTCACCACATGATCACATGTCCCTCTTTTTGCAACAAATATAAAATGTTTTTATTTACCACTCTACATTGTTTACTTCTATGTGTTACCATTTATTGTTTCAACATGTCCGTGTTGTATTATATATATACTTTTTTAATAATAACAACCTAACTTTTATTCTCAAACAAGTCACCTTGACATGTGCTATATATCCGTTCTTGCATATGACATGCAAAAGTTGTGACACTGTTCATAAGCATTGTTTTGTTCCAGTTGTAAAACATAATTCACTATGGCATTTATGAGCACATTTCCCTACTACTATCAACAAATAAAGGAATAAAGGAAAGCATTACAATAGAAAGAAACATGCTTCGAATCATCATCTGCGCTTCCAGTTAATTACATTAGGCCAACTATCCAGTTTTTCCTTAAATTCAGGAACCTACTTCAACGTGTTCTTTGTTCCTGTTGCAAAACATAGATAAATTTAGCATACCTAAGCATACTTTCATACTACTGTCAACAAATAAATGAACACAAAAAGGCATTACAACATATGGCAACATACTTTGAAGCATCATCTGTGCTTCTAATAAATTGCATTTTTCCAACCATTAAGTTGCTCTCTAGATTGATGCAGTTGCTTCAACGTTCTATGCATCTACATGAAAGAGATGCAATCAGACATATACGACAAGTTCTGGTGCTACGACATCCACATCTTGGTCCCTCCATTTCTTGTACTTGGTGTTGTCGTTGCTAGCAATCCTGCTGTATATATGATTGACTTGTACTAGTTTCTTAGAATTTAGTCTTCTAGACACTTCCCTACTATGTTTTGGTGTATTGTTTTCTAACAACTTATGCTGTTGCGCTTGTTATATTTCATCTCCCCCATTGAGATCCATGTATAGCATGTTTCAACTCTTTATATACGTACTATGACACCGTTAAGTCAACTTTGTTTTGTTGCACCTTCACTTTTGTTGCTATATACTCTTATGCACTGATATGTTTCCTATGGCTATTGTTACTTCAACTTCAGAATTTATTTTTTTTCTTATGGTATCACAATGTGATTTTTTAACTATCATTTGCCTTCACAGTGTATCCAAAAAAAGGTGAAAAAAGCATGAGCTTCTAACTCTATATGCTTTGAGCTCTTAATATGGAATATGCTTTGGTAGATATATCCACATTTTCTGTTTTAACGTTGAAAATATTATTGATTATACCTGCACATTATCCATGGGATTGAATTTCTCTATATCCCATTTCCTTTTTTACTTGTCTACAACATGCTTTGTTATGAATGTTGTTGTTGGACAAAATTCAAGTATGCCTACATTTTGCCAAAAAAATTAATGCTCAGTTATCTTTCCATGTTTAGTTGTTTATTTCCCTTTGCAATAATCAAATGTGTATAATGATTCACAACTATAAATGCTTTCTCTCATGTACTTGTATAAAAATGTGTGTTGGCTTCTCTTCCTATCTTCAATTCTTTGTTTTCCTTTGCAATAATTAAATGTGCATGATGGTTCATGGCTATAAATGATTTGCCTTAGGTCCTTGTATAAATTTTATAATCATGTCTACTAAATGATCTCTTCAACTCAATAACTTTTTTGCATTGAAAAACTTGTAGTGTTCACACATGTTATTTTTCATTTAAATAAGTTTCAACACTTGGTGAATAGGCATGTTCATTTTTTATCAATGCAAATCCATTTATATGTTGTTCGCGAAAAAAAATCTATCCACATCATCATTGTGACACTTCATACTATCAATATTACAGCAATGGATCCCATCTTTTAATTTTGACCTTCCTTATATGGTGCCAATAGAAGTTTCAGTTAGTGTACTAGACACTTGTACATTTGAGAGAGATCAAATGGGTTTTATCCCCACCTTGTTATTACATCCTTCATCTTGTGGTTTGATAGGTGTTTATCCATCCTTTGGTGTTTAGGCTTTGTCTTGTGTTGACCCTTACTTGTTGGTTCTATGTGCTAACGCCCACCTTAAACATGTAACCATAACCCTTTGTCTTGACCCTACCGCGCTCTCTTCTTCTATGATCTATTATTCCTACCCATCCTTCTTGAAAGTTGATTCTTATTCCTCTTCCAAAATGTGTAACACATGGACTGTTATTGGATTGTGAAGAGAACTTGTTGCCCATGTTAACTATTTCAGAGCTTCCATCAGTAACATAAATGAAACAATGAGAATAAACTTCACAATGGGTATGCCCAATCTATAGATATATTGTTGAGTTTCAGATGTTCCATCCATTCCTTCTACAGAGACGTGGTTTGGTTATTACCGTGCAGTCTCATGTTCGTCCCTCCCTACTTCATGGTGACCATTGGAAGGAGAAATCAAACAATGATGAATGGTGCATTGAAGGACACTGACAAGAAATAGGGAGCATTGCATTAAAAATATCTAACATGAGATATGAGATTTGGTTGTAAATCAAGCCATGCCCACGTGGGAAGATGGATCCAAACAAAGTGTGAAGAGAAAGCCTTGCGACGGTGACCTGGGATTCCAAGCTCTGTTGCCAAACAAACCCGCTTGAAAAAGCAACCTGGATTTGAAATTTGATTCTTTTTCCACTTCCAAAACATGTAACACATGAATTGTTATTCGATTTTCAAGTGAACCCACTGCCCATGTTCATTGTTTTAGAGCTTTCATTTCTCATGTGAAACTACCATCTTTTGTGTAATGCTACCAAGTGCCTTTGAGCATTGTTTTGAGGGTTTCGACTTTCATATTGCGACTACCACTGGTTAGATTTACTATCTTCAAGGGAGTCAAGACATATGTGAACCATGTTGTTCATTGTTTAATTATTTTCATCGGGCAAAGGTTTCTTTTGTGCTTGTTGCTGTTAATGATGAGTAGGTCGTCACTGGTTCAAGCCTGCCACTATTTGTATAAGTTCCAATATGCCCTGTAAGTGACCACCAAGACCTTATTTGAAAGTTGATTCTTTTTCATCTTCCAAAATGTGTAACACGTGAACTGTTATTCGATTGTCAAGAAGACTTGCTTCCCATGTTGACTGTTTTAGAGATTCCATTTGTCATTTGAAATTGCCATTTATTGTGTAATGTTGCCAAGTGCCTGTCAGCATTGTTTTGAGGGTTTCATCCTCCATCTTGGGACCTCCACTCCCTAGATTTACTATCTTGAAGGGAGTCGAAACTTATGTGAACCATGTTGTTCATTGTTTAATTGTTTCCAGAGGGCTAAGGTTTCTTTTGTGGGTATTGTTGTTTATGATGAGTAGGTCACTGATGGTTGAAGGATGCCACTGTTGGGCTAAGTTCTAATATGGCATGTAAGTGACCAGTAAGACCTTATAGAGAGACTTCCAAATAAACATCTATGAAAATAGCTACATGAAACCTGATTAAGCGTCCACTCGGGATTCAAAGGTCCCCTTCCCCATGGGGAAAGTTGTAGGCTATCCAACCAAATAAGTGCATAGGATAGTGACTTGAAGAGGAAAATAGTCTTATCTGGCCTATAATTTATTTTCAGTGTTCAAATATGGGTCAAGATAAAGCACACAAAGTAATTCAAACAAGGGACCAAATGGACACTCGCAATCACCATGAGAATCCTAAGATATAGGGTTCACATGAAACTCATGATAACATAACAAAGGATAGACCCGACCACTGGACACACAACTGCAGATCACGAGAACTGCCTCAGAACCACAACCTCCCAGGACACCTGAGCATTACCAAATAAACCTACATGAAACCCGATTAACAAAACCACGTGTCAAAAAATGTGGGAGGCTGCCCTTGTTTAAATAGAAATGTTGTAAGGTGTTTTTTTTCCCTTTTACTATCGTGGTTAAATTTCTCCCATTAATATTGGTTGTCGTACCTATTCCTCTACATGTCTAAACCTATCCTGCAACTTTTTCTATCTCTCTCTCTCTTGGGTATGTACAGACCCTCATGTAAGGGTCACTTTTGTTTCATTTGTTGACTTGCCTCTAAGAGGCATAGACTGTTCTGAAAGCTAAATTTTTTAATATAAGGAAGGTCCCAAATTACCAAGTAATTTATCATACTTGTTCTTTGTTGTGTTGCACATTAAATCTGTTACTGCTACTGCAATTTTGTCTAATTACTCTTATTATTGCTGCTACTTTGTTGATTATATGTTTGCATTTGTTTCATGTGTGTTTCAATTTAACTCAGTCATATTTGAGAGTGTTAAATTTGAAAGAGATGAAAATTATATTTTACTTTATCAGATCTAAACTTCTCTACTATACTATTTATTTTTCAGAACTAATCTTGTAAAATACAATTTTTACTTATTCGCATAAAACCCTTTTTTTAACAAATCACACCCCCTTTGGGAAAATTTTAAGATTGTCACAGATATGGAATTCTTGATTGCTTAGAAACAAGCGTAGATGTGCTCAATTATGATTCAAAGCAATGTTTGTTTGGTCTTGTGGGCATTTCCCAAAAGTAGAAATTTCAACATAGATTCATTGTTAAACATTTCAGTTTATGTCCGAGGGATGGAATGAAAAGATGCTTTTGGATACTCATTACAACTTGCAAGTTGTACTCTCTTAACTCTCACACGTGACCATGGGTAAGGAACTTGTTTAAATTTGCTACTTTCATAAACCTGTTCATTGTTTTGTTTTGGCATCGTTTGATAAAGCATGAATTTTGCAGAAGCAACAACACTTGGAATTCCCCAAAAATGCCTCACACTCAAAGATCAGGCATCCAAGCCTTAATTTGTTTCAATTCATACATGTCACTCCTTACACTGTCACTCATTATTCCCCACTCTTTCACTACTTACTCAGCATAACATAATAACTTTGACATTTCTAACAAGTGTAGGTCCAATGGAAACTTGCCTTTGAAAATAAATGCAAAGGTACTCTCCTGCATTTGAAGTTTACTGGGTATACATTTTCCTTTTCAAGCAATTCCCTTGAGTACATATATTAATGTGTTTCTTGGAACTGTTGTTTTGTCCTTTAGGTTGTTGGCAGTCAGATTTGCAAATAGGATACCTAAGATATCCACAAAACCAACAATTATTATTGAAATGGACGTTTCACATGGTTCTCCAGTACATGCATATTTAGGTTCAATTTCAGCAATATGTATCTTTTACATGTTATCAAAGTTTTTAACTAAAATTGATAGGTGCTTAATTTTAACTTTTAATATATGTTTTATCTGGTAATGTTTTATGTAACATATATTCTTCCTTTTCTTTGAAAATCTTATAATTTGTTGTTCAATCTATTGTTACATATTTTATGCTCTCCTTTTCTATCACTCATATAAATGTTATTTACAAAGGTATGAACTTTGCAATTTGATTTAGGGAGACCAAGTTATTGAGATTCCATAACTAGCTATGCTCAACTAAGCTTAGAACCTGCCCTCTGTGGTATCAAGCAAGTACCTTATGACACTTACCAATGGAATATAGGAAAGCTTAATTGCATAAGCTCTATGAAGGGCCACTCACCTCATTTTTGTGAAAGGTTGATTATCACTTAACTTTGCCACGCATTACCAGAAACCTTATCAGGAAATTAGTTTCTTGTTGTATTCCCCTGTTCTCATTACCATGCCTCTTTTGACACTATATTAGCACATCACTAATCAATTTGCATAATATATGTTGGGAAGATAGGATGAGTTCAAGTTTCTTATCCTGCAAAATCCTCTAGCTTAGTGACCTTACTACACTCACTATGCAAACATAGGCAACCCTTTCTTGCACAAGGTCCTTCAATCTAATGAAAAAACCTTTAACTGTCAGATTAAAAAAAAAAACTGGACATCTGTCCTGCTTCCAACACTCTTCATTCCTATCCGCCTCCACTACCATTGGTCTGATTAATGCTCTTGGCACTGCAACAGTTGAGGGAATACATATAGAGGTTGTTCACCCTATTATTATCCTTAATAACCAAACAATCAACACTATTATAGATAAAATCCTTTTGACATATTTACAATAGATTTGCATGACATAACATGAAATAGTGCATTATATTTTTAGTTACTCATCCAACACTGCTAATGCGACCAAATAAAGACTCCACAATGTATATAGGAAATAGACCAACATATAATAAGCATCCACTGAGAAAGCATACACATATTTATCAAGCTTGTTGCTAGAAAAAAAGAAACCCAAATTCAGAAAAATGGATTGTGCTCTATTATTTATGGAACAATGTTAGGACACTCTCAAAGTGATAGCAATTTCAAATCTTAAACCGGGGGGTGGAGGCGGTGAAGAATTCAAACCCAAAGTTGTGAACTGCAAGGTGGAGGTAATGAAGAATTCAAACCTAGAGTTATGATTAAGTGGGTTTGATTATGGGGAAATCTCCACAGTTAATCATGATTGAGTCATAGGAATCTTGGGATGGGTGACCTCTTAAGCAATCTTGGTTACTATGTGCAAGCCCCAGAAGCCTAATTGTACTGCACATGCATTCCCTATGAAGGTGCATAAATGTAAGAGCCAGTAGTAAAAGAAAGAAGGGCTTAATAGTCACTGCTTACCTATGATATCTCTTAGGATCCTGCCACATTCATTCCTCTTAGATACTCTCAATGCTTTCAATTAAGACCTTAACCAATGCAAATACCATACATTTGTAAACCAATGCCTTCTCATTTTGTTTCCACCACTAGGGAGCTATGGAACATTATGAAGTAACTATATAATAAATTTAATATGTAGAGAAGCTTCCAAGCCCTCTAATATTGGTTGCCAACATTAAGAGAGATTATGTAGTATTCAATGACATTCAGTACAAATGTCTCCCCATATTTAATATATATCTTAAACTTTCATCAACGTTTATCTATATAATATGAAAGTTTTAGAATTCTCACATGAATTTGTAGCTTATATAGATTTAGATTTGCTCTCCCCAGCCTATAGTCATTTCCTTTAAACCCTAGTCAACTCCTTGAAATCCTAGTTTTTTCTCAAGGTTCAGTAGTAGAAGCTTGTAAAATATAAGAAGATGTTTGGAGACGTATCTAAGAAAAGAATATGGAGTTGGAATTCAGGAAATTCTAAACATGGTGATGAGATTGGTCTTTGCTTTCATGTTTGTTTAGCACTTAAAATAAACAATTTTTATTTCCCCAAAACACATTTGTTGGGTCACGGATTTGTCCATATTTTCATCACCTATCGACATATCTTTCATCCCTCTTCTTCATATTATTATACATTTATCATTCCATTTTCCATCCATTTGCTGTAACTGCCCGTAAAATACCGTATTACTTCCACTGATGCTTTAGTGGTTAGTCATGATTATTTTTCTTTATTTTTAATGAATTGGAAACTATTATGCATAATTTTACTAATTATGGTTTGTGGAGTGATTTTTCACGGATAGGACACTCACAGTTAGTTGTTATAGTTGGTTGTTACAGCCTTAACAAAAAACGCATGTCAGTTAAGAACACCTTGATTCATGTCTCTATTTACGGGCATATGGAAACGAATCTCGAAAATTCGAGACATGGGTTTTGTGCGTAATGGCCTCATTTACTTGATTTTAAAGAAAATCGCCAAACAAAGCTACAGTTTGAGATATCAAGGTGGTTCTTCAAGAGGGTATTTTCCAGATTTGTAGTTATGGCCGGTTTTCCAAATTAGCAAATTTGTTGAAACATATCACAAGTTGGGGATTCGGTTTCTCATTCTCCTGAGAGAATTTTATGTATAAATATGTAATCAATCTAATGAGAA
>LPNX010649838.1:1243115-1248175 GCA_001517045.1 Pseudotsuga menziesii
ATCATCATCACCATCATCATCATCATCATCATCATCCTCATCCTCATCATCATCATCATCAACATCAACATCATCAACATCATCATCACCATTGTCGTCGTCATCATCATCATCATCATCACCACCACCAACGTCATCATCATCATCATCCTCATCCTCATCATCACCATGGTCATTGATCATCGATCATCATCATCACCAACGTCATCATCGCCAATGTCATCATCATCATCATCACCACCACCATGATCATCATCTTCATCATCTTCATCTTCATCATCATCATCATCATCTTCATCATCATCAACATCATCGTCAACATCAACACCATCAACATCATCACCACCATCGTCATCATCATCATCATCTTCATCATCATTGTCGTCGTCGTCATCATTATCGCCATCATCATCACCATCGTCACCATCCTCATCCTCCTCCTCCTCATCATAAACATCATCATCATCATCACCATCATCACCATCGTCATCGTCATCATCACCATCGTCATCGTCATCATCACCATCATCTTCATATTCATCTTCATCACCACCACCTTCATCATCATCATCACCTTCATCATCATCATCACCACCATCAACATCATGAACATTAGCATCACCATCGTCATCGTCATTATCATCATCATCATCATCATCACCATCATGATAATCATCATCGTCTTCATCACCATCAGTATGGAGGGATGGAGTAAGGGAGAGAAAGGAACATATAGGGAGGGATGCAGAGAGAATGAGGGAGGTATATTTAGAAAGAGATAGGGGTATGTAGGGATTATTGGGGCTATAGAGAGAAACATTTATATGCATGAAAAGAAGGGAACAACAAAAACATTTGTTTTGTTGCTAGCCATAGAAAACATTTGTTTTCTTATGATCTTATTTGTTTCCCTAATCATGCACCCACACTATTAATTGTTCTTAACCATATCGTGTGCGCGTTGTACTTATACAAATCGCGTATGCGTTTTGACTCTATATAACGCGTGCGCGTTTTGTGACTGTAAAAACAGTGGATTGTTTTTGTTCGAGAGCAACTTCCCTCTATTTTTCTGAAAAACCAATTACCGCGCGTTTTTTTTCAAGAGCACAAGCCCGCCTGTGGAAATACTCACATTTACACATTCTCCATCATTCTTTTTGTTATGTAGGTGAAACATTGAGGATATCTTTCATGGTTGAGGAGCACACAGGATAAGATATCAAGCTTCAATGTCATTTCATGGTGATGGTGGATATACACAATTGTACAAGAGAACCAGCTTGAGGAACGATTTATGATTTAACTTTCATTTGTTTATTATTCAAGAGGACCAAAGGTAAATTTTTCCATTCATTATTGTTTTGATGGGAAATATGAACAATTGAGAAGGAAGATTGAAGCACCTTGAAGGATCAATAGTTATAAAGCAAGTTAAAGGTTTGAAAGCTTGTAATTGAGGAGCAAAAAAAACAAACTATATTGAATTGATCATTGTGGTGATGGGGAATGTACGTAACCGAGGAAGAAAATCAACAAGGAAGAAGAGACCTCAAGAAGTCATCGAAGAAGAGAAAGAAAAGAAAAGAATAGACATGATGAATCAGAGGCTTTCTTTGGAAACTAATCCAAATCCAATTATAGAGGATATGGCGGTTCATCCTATTAATCCAACACAAGAAAAAAGGAAGCATTCACTAGAGGGACCTTCAATTTCCACAATAGTTGTTGAACAAGCACCCCATGGAAGTATTCAAGAAGCAAAACGTAGGTGCTCATTGGGGGATGTTTCAATCCCACATCAAGTCAAAGTGATAAGTTACCATCTCAAGACGAAGCTCATGAAGAGGCATTGTACATGGAGCCTACTGTTGAAGAGGCATTGGAGATGGAGCCTACTGTTGAAGAAGAAAATATTATCCGGACCATCGATGAGGATGTTGGACTTCCACCATCCAACTACCAGGAAGAGAATGAAGGACAACAAGTTGCTACTGAAACGCCAAAGCGTATTGTTGATGCACTAGATGATAGAAATCCAACCCCCTTACCTCCATTAGAAAGCACACGTCGAAGAACTTCAAAGCGTATACAAGTTGATGAAGGACTCCTCAATTCCATTGAAGGTACACTATCTAAATGTAGTATTGCTTATCAAACTCAACAAATACTAAAGGAATATTTTGTTTCTAAATGTGATGGAGATAAATATAGATTATTTTTATCATTGTTAAAATCTAGGGGCATGAATATTGTTAGGAAATCGTTAGGGATAAAGATGATAAAGACTTATGGACCAAGTTCTCATATGGTTAAAACCTTAGTAGATGCCTTTGGTAAAATTGGTAAGAACACACGGTCAAAGGACCGCAATGCGGCTCATCGTGTGTTGTCACAAGCAATTGTAAATAAGAACACCTGGGTCCTTCGTTTTCTCAAGCCTACATCTAAACTAGTTAATTTGAATGTAAAAACCCTCCGTAGGTATTCTATTAGAAGAGAACATCTTGACACAACCACCCAGACAGATTTTTGGGCCTTTATTGGTCGGTTGCCATGTCGTGACATGAAGCTAGTTGATGCAGTAAAGGAACTAGTGTAGAGTTTTTGGCATGATCACACAAGGCCTTCTTCAAACTGGAAGGATGTACTAAAACTGAGAAGGGGTTCAAAGGACCGTGAACCACATATTAAGCACCTTCTTGATATAACACATACAGAACTATACGAGAAATTTAGGAATGAACATAGATAATTGAATTTGGGGCAAAGATCTTTTGAGAAATGTAAGCCCTGGTATGTTAGAATAAATACTCTTTGTAACACTTGTTGTTGTAGATACCATGTAGAATATGAATATTACTATGAAACATTTTTGTACATTCATCATGTATTGCATACTAACCATGTGCAAGATTGCTCCTTGACAATACCACCGACCTCATCAAGAGAATTCATTCATAGTATCATGTGCAATATGCAAACTTACTATGCATAATCCTGTTTGGATGGAACTTGCTCTAACTGTGCTGGAATGGCATTATTGAGCCAATGTATGCACGAGACTGGAGACAATGAATTTGGGAATATGGTTATAGACATGAAAAGTTTCAAATATATCAGCTATGAAATAGTCCCAGGGAAAGAAAGCAAAAAAATACAATTGGTGACATCTCAGGTACATGCATTTATCTATAAATTTATGTTTGAACAGTTGCATTTCATTCCTTACTTACAAAAAAACCTGATATTGAGATCATTTTGTGTCAACAGGTACAAGTTAATGTCTTCGTCAAGGAATTTATTGAAAAGACACATCAATATGTTCAGCATGTCCACTCTTCACGATGGCAGGATGAGAAGTTTAGAATATGCAGAGATACATTTCCTCGTGGTACTATACTTTTAGTTGTTGATTTTGCCGAGAACTACACTCTGCAACCTCAAAATGAGATCGAAAGTAAGTATTATCACTCTGAGCATGTTTCCTTGATGGTGCATATCACATATAGGCATAGCCTAAACAGCAGTGAAGAGCAAAGAGAAATTCTAAAGGAATATCACTTCTACATAAGTGATGATAGGTGCCATGACTTCCACTATGTACGTCATTGCTTCATCATGTTCTATGATCATTTGAAGGGCAGGAACATACAGATGGATTGACACTGGATTTGGTCTGATAGATGTGCTGGTCAGTTCAAAAATGCACGCATATTTCAATGGTTGTGTTCATTGCATAAAAACTACAAAGTTCCACATATGTGGAACTATTTTGAGACTAGGCATGGTAAAGGAGAGCATGATGGAGCCGGAGCATGTGTCAAAACAGCCCTACGAAGAGAGGAATTGAAATTATCTACAATATCTACTATTCGAAATGCTCAATCTATAGTCAGGTGGTGCACATTAGTAATGGGAGAGGAATCAACTATGCGAGTAGAATCCACAACAAAGAGACATGTGGAGAGATTTTTTTGGGAGGTGGTAGACATAGATCGTTCACATGCATGGGAATGCAAGACTGTTCCTGGGACTCGTGGCTTTCATTCGGTTCGAAGCTCTGATAACCCAGTATTTGAAATTTGGACCAGAAAACTCGCTTGTTTTTGCTCGCCTTGTTGTGATGGTGACTGGGATGTGTGTGAATCATTAAATTGGGTTGATGGATGGGATCGCATATCACTTCCACTTTATCAGCGTGTAATTGTTGATTTAACTCCGTTCGAAGAAGACCAATAGTCTATTTCTATAGATTTTGATCATGTATCAGACCTTGTACAACCTGGTATGATGCATTTCCTTAACATTTTTTTGTAAAATTTACGTAGTCTTGAAACTCACATTAATGGCCTTGTGTCACACGAAAAATATTTGATCATATACCTACAATCATACTATGCAGAACACATATACGCAGTGGTTGCCTCAAAAGATAGTGAATGGGGTGGTGATTATTGGTTGGCATGTTGTATAGAGGGAAAGCAAACCCTCATTATGTCCATGACTGATGATGAAAACAACCACTTCCCCATCGGGTCTATGGTTGTTAAAGGTGAATACCTTACACATGACAACAATGCAAGAAAGAAGGGTGGATATGTTTACAGGGATTACAAACCAGGTGCAAGTGTGTATCACTTTACCAACTTAATCATTGGTAGAAACCTCCAGGTACGAATAATGCCTAGCCGAAATTCATCGAAGGTACGCTACTTCTTACTGGATACAGAGCACGAGAGACTAATGGAGACCATCATTATAAGAGATGATCTGGAGGGCTTGGTTGTATGATAATAGGTGGGATCTAGCATGATGAGGTATGTATCATAATTTTAATTTTCCCATGTATGTTTCTTATGAATATGTCAATTTTGTGTTCTTGTACGCTACTTATAACTAGATACAGAGCACGAGAGACTAATGGAGGCCATCATTATAAGAGATGATCCAGAGGGCTTGGTTGTATGATAATAGGTGGGATCTAGCATGATGAGGTATGTATCATAATTTTAATTTTCCCATCTATGTTTCTTATGAATATGTCAATTTTGTGTTCT
>LPNX010649838.1:1255152-1268040 GCA_001517045.1 Pseudotsuga menziesii
AGTTTTATCAAAATTATAAGGTGCTTATTGATGTTCTTGGAAGAGCAACTTCAATATTTCGGATAGAGGCAAGGGATTTACCATGTTTGTTTATGTATTTTAGGGGAATATATGAATTCCACTTGATTTTTTTTTAGTTGTATATGTAAGCTTGCAACATAATTGACAAAATTCACATATTTGTTAATTTTGGTTTGGATTCACAATAGTGAAGTTCGTTTGTTTTTTATGAGTTAATTGGGGTTTTGGTTTACATTGGGCATGTAAATTACTTATGCAAACTTGCAATGTGCTTGACAAACTTTGCATATTTGTGGATTTTGGTATGGATTCACAAGGATCCTTGTGAATATGCATATGGAAATAGTGAAATTCATTTGTTTTTTGAGTTAATTGGGGTTTTGGTTTCCATTGGGCATGGGAATTTTGGTAAATAATCAAAATTATTTAATTTTTATTGTTAAATAGGGGAATTGGCTTCAATTGGCCAATTACATCGGGGTTCTTGTTTCCATTGGTCAATTCCATTGGGGTTTTTGTTTCAATTGGCCATAATTTAATTTAATTTGGTTTAATTTTTCAATCTAGGGCAAATAAATTGATGAACAAAGAGAAAAAAACATGAAAAGAAATGAGGAAAATACCTCACAAATAGGAGGCTTATCCAAAGGTGGAGATGGAGGGCTTTGGCACACCCAAAAACGCGTTCGCCTAGTTGAGATTTGCTCCAACGTTGTCCAATAGCCGCGCGATGAGGAGAAAAAGACGACATTGGCCTATTTAAAAAAAAATAGGCTTTCCAAATCGCGCCTCCGTTTTAGTGAACAAAATCACGGACGCGATTTTGTTCACTAAAACGAAGGCGCGATTTGTTTTACTATCCTAGTTGGCATGCCTATTGGCAGCCTTGGGACTAGGCTTGGCAGGTTCGGGATTGCTTGGGATGATTTCTTTTTTTTGGATTAAGAGTGATTGATTTCACTCCACCATTGCATCTAAAAGGTCCCTCAACTTCTTGCACACAGCCAAGATCCTGATGTATTTTTATTTCAATTCGAAGTACTTTATAGAGGATATGGTTATTTTTCTAATGATCAAAATTTGAATGTGTTTCCCCTTACTCTAAAAGGAACAACCCTCCGATGGTTCATGAGCCTCGGTGGGAATTGTATACAAACTTGGGAAGAAAGAAACATGTATTCTTGAAAAGGTACCAAGATTATTGCAAGGTCAATGAAGACATCTTTGAAATGACACAAGGAGAAGAAGAGAGTCTGGAGGAATACATGGAACGATTTCAATATAACCTCCAAAGATCCAAACAAAGAAAACTGGGGAAGGAGACCTTGAAAACACTCCTACTTAAAGGAATCCAAGATGAATATTTAGAAATCTTAAATATGATGGGAACAGGTAATGTATTTCAGTTAGCATATGATGATATTTGTGAGTTATGTAGAAGCTATTCAAGAGGAAACTTCAAGACTGGTAAGAATTATAGTAATCATTATTTTCAATCTTTGAAATCTGCTGCAAGAACAAGAGTTATAGGAGCTGAAATCAACAATTTTTTTCAAATTCCTAAAGTTGATTCACAATTGGGTGTTTTGCAGGATAAGGAAAAGCAGGAGGAAATAAGAGAAGCAAGGGATTTCCCTTTGGATAGTCTTGAAAGTTGTGGTATATGTGACTTGAAGCATTCCACGGATTGCTGCCCCTCCATAACCTGGATGAAAGCAACATATCAGAGAGATCTAGGAGTTGCAGCCAACTCATTGCAATAGTCATGTTAACCATGGCCTATATGTATGGTTCAAAACTCTATCCCTCCATTTCCTTACTTTATACTCAGTCATTGAATACTCTTCCACCATGGCAGTTGTTGCAACCTCAATTTAACTCTTATCTACCCTATCCACAAAGTTGGAATGGCCTATCTTATGATCACATGGCCACTCTCCCTCATGTTGAAACACAACTTGGTCCTTCGATATCAACCTCACAAACTAACCCTCTACATCAGTCACATCTATCTTCTCATCAAACTCCTTGGTATCCAACATAATTTCCTGGCCAATCCACCCTCCACCCTAGCCATAATAAAACAGTACAGTATGCTTACAGTGCTGAACTACAAAATTTTCCTACATTTCCCACTTGTTCCACCTCGCCTACATCGCTGCAAAAAGACTCTGTGTTGTTGCAGCAAATCCATACGAGGCCTGAACATGTTTTAAATCCAAGACTTGGAAGTGAAATTTCTTATGATCATCAACAAGTTAACAAGATCAATAAATTTGATGAAGAATAGACATTGGAACCAAAAGCATCATTCACAACATTAGATCCGAATCTCTTATGCATTGAGGAAGACCAGTTTACTAAGGAGCTTCATGGTGTAACATCCATGAGAAATCAAGGGAACAAAGATTATATTGAAGCTTGGTTTCAATCTGTCATCGGTCTGCAACATCATTCCATACTTCACCAATTCTTGGCACCATCATTTCAAGGGAAGTTGATCTCTTATATCCTAGCATTCATAAAGTTATACTTTTCTGTTGGGAGTATGAGCATACTTGAGTCACTTCTTCGAAAGTGGATCCATTGGAAATATGCATACACTTGAACAATTTTTATATTTCCAAGTAGAATAGGGTAGGATAGAATAACAGAATAAAACCATGCTTTTGCTTTTTATTTTTTATTTTTGAATAAGTATGCTCTCTTCCTGTGCCTTTTTGTAATCTGGAAGATCAGAAAGTAGAAAGATAAGGAATGGGTATGAGATGTTTTCAGGAATGCTTTGGAATTGTTGACTATTTGAACAAAATGCTTAAATCATTTTTGTCTTCAATGTTCAAAATTGAATTTGTCTCTATTTGTTACCAAAAAAAAAAAATCTTGAAAACAAAATTACAATAATTAGGGAAGGTGAATGAATGATCCAAAGGAAAATGAGCCAATGATTATGGAACCCTTCAAGCTTGAACTTTGGCATGAATTTGTTAGATTCGACACCCAGCTGTGACAGTGAGCTGCAACACCCAACTGTGACTATCGGTTGTGATAGTGAGCTGCAACACCCAACTATACATTGATGTAAAGCTGTGACAGAAAAGCTGTACTTTGTTGTAAGTTGTATTTTGAGCTGTTATTGATGATCTTAGTGCTGTTGAAGCAAAGAGTGACACTCCCCTACCTTCCCCATAGTGGTATTTACATCACTAAAAACATTCACACCTATTTCGATCACTTTTGGGGGGCAAATTTCATTTATTGAATTTTTGTGGCATTTTGGCTTGAAATTTTTACATAAACATAGTCAGGATAATCCATTTTTAGGAGACCAAATGGACTTATTTTTAAAACCCGTTTACATCCCAAATATCCCTTTCAATCTAGTTTCCAAAACAATTTGAATTTTTGATATTGGGCATCAAACGAAGAATTTATGGTCAAAATACTAACGGGGTGTCAAGCGGGAAGCTTAGGAACAGAGCTGGGACAATCACTTTTTGGATGCCTTATTGAAAATATATTGAAAACCTGTTTCATTGGTATATCCCTCTATGAATCTAGTTTACAACGCAATTTGAATCACTTCCATTCCAATATCGTATGCAAATTTTATGACCAAAATATCGACTGCCTATCAGAAATCAACATTCCTAAAATTATGTTTCCTAGACTGTTCATTGGCTTATTTGACCCATCAATTCCTATTGGATTCAAAACCTGTTTCTAATAGAGATAACTACATGAATCTACTTTCATCTCCAATTGGAATCACATCAATCCGTTATCAAACGAAAAATTTATGCCTAAAACCGTGACTATTGGTCTAGTCCAGAATTCGAAAAACACCTTGTCATGCAGGTTGTTACTGAGAAATTTGGAATATCATTACATAGAATTTTTAAAGCCTATTTTAAGGGACATAGACCTATAAATTTAATTTCATTTTTATTTTTAATCACTCAAATTGGACGAGGAACGAAGAAATTATGATAGAAATATTGTTGGTGAGTCTAGATGGTCATTGCTCTCCCGCAAGTATAAAGTGGATTTTGCTTCATTCATTTTTCTTTGGACTTGTTTTATAAGTAATTGCTTGTTTTTTTTTCGTAAGTGTTGGGTGAAGAGAGACCAATCATCTCTCTTCTTCCATCATCTCATGTTTTATTGCAGGCAAGTGCTAGGTTTTTGCAGGTCCTTGGAAGAAAAAGGTCAACACATGTAGGAGTGACTCTTGAAGACTTTTTCTCAATTTGCAAATGGATTGAGAACATAACAAAAATGGAGAGATTGATGTGCAAACCATATGAATACCAATGTTTCCGAAGTCAAGTCCCATTACTACATGCCAAGAATCCTTTTAAGACGACATTAAGCTCTTCACACTTGTCATACCAATTGCTACCAAAAGAAACCTCTCAAGAAGCCAATTGTGCTATGGTAGATTCATTTACCCTCCTCGTTTCAAAACCCTAAGAATCCATTCATGTCGAAGTCCCACTTTTCATTGCTTATGTATTCAACCTTAACCTTTTTATTTTCCATCACGACTTAACATATACTTTCCACTTCTGAATTTCATGTTGGTTCTATTTTTCACTATGATTCTTCACAATCATTTATTTTGTACTCGTATTAGATTATGTGGAATTCATTAAGGTCCAACTTCCAATGGTCTTGTCCCATTGACTCCAACACATCATTTGGGATCGAGATTAGAGTTTTTTTAGTTCCCTGGGATCTGCATGAATCAATGGCAAATTTCCTTGCTGTTAATCATGGGGATTCATCAATGCCTCTTGATTGACAAATCTTGAAGGTGACTCGACTCTAGCAAATTCATTCGTACCTATCAATTTGCACTAAGGTACTTTAGAGCTCACTGTCATCAAAGGTTAGTTGCTTCACACTGGTTAACGACATACATTAATGGCCAGTAATCCAATGATTTATTTCCATGCTCGACTTCAGAACATTCATTCGCATGGTAAGATTTGTACCTCAGTTTTGTAGCAACTGAAGATTATGTGATCTAATGGTTTCAACAATGACTTGAAACATCATTTGTTTCAGTAGTTTTCCAATTCCTTTCCATTTTCTTCCAATAGTTAGCAGTCTTAGATGCATCCAACACAACATCATTTCATATCAGATTTAGTCTCAAATAGTTTCAACTCTTAGCTACATCTCTCTCAGTAAGAGTTTGGCCTACATTGCTCCAGCATCAGCGCATTCATGTCAACCAAGGATTCCAGGGAAGTAAAACTTGAGGTAAAATAGCATGAGTTTTTTTATTTATTAAATATTTAGGAATATGTCGTGAAGAACCACTAAGCATTATCCATTTCTGGTTTTTATATAGCATTTTATGTCCATCCATTTCCATCCTTGCCCACTCAATTCTAACACTTCATCATTCATGCACATCCAAAGCAAGTCCCTCCCTACATCTCCTACATCCAAGCATAATAAGATGCCTTGTTGCTGCCACACAAGAACCAGTAGTGATCAAAGATGCTTTGTTGCCACATAAAAACCAACAATGAGAAGAAATAAAGCAGTTGATACACATGCTAAGGAAACTGGAAAAAAATGACAAGTTGGCCACAAGAACCTACAGTAGAAGAAGATATTGTGAACAAAGATTAAGCTGAGATTACTCTAAGCCCCCACATACGGATCATCATGGACCTCATGGTTTCCTTTTCACTCAAACATACACCAAAACATGGTATTTTGCTTCATAATTTTATGGTCATAATATTGCTTGAAGGTTGTTCTTTCCAGATTTGGGAGTTTTTATGCATGTGGGCACTACAAATCTTCTATGGCTGCAAATTGAGGAAATGATGCATGAGGGCATGCTTTGCATTCAATTTGGGGGGAGATGGATTTTTGTGCACCAATAATGGTATATTCACAGATTGATTAAATTTATTGCATGGATCATCGTTGTTCCATACTCCTTCATTTATCTTGACTGCTTTTGCAATCAACATCCACCAAAACAGGGTTTTGAAATATTTTTATGTCAATAGCAACATGCATGCGTACTGTAGAAGAAGTATGTGAATTGCTAATGTAGTGTCCATAGCAAAGTAGAACCAACTCAATCACATTTTGAGATAACAACAATGGATTCTCAAAAATTGGAAGATCGATATTCAAGCATTAATGAGGTATTTACAACCAACGGTAAGAGGCGGTGCTATAATAATCATTCTGCAACAAGTTCATGACTAGATTCAAGGTTTGCATATTGTTTTCCCATTAAAAATGTTCTCTTGAAGTACAAGCATAAATGATTGGGGAGTATGATGGTGATTGAGTTGTATACTTGAGTAATGAGTATTCTGAATGTTGAAATATTGTAACTTCGAAGAATATTCTTTATGTATCTTTTGTGGTCCCCGATGGTCCAACCGAGAGAACCACTTGTATTACATTGTACCCCGATGCTCCGAATCGGAAGAACTAATAAGAGTCATGAGGTAGTCCCCTCTAATTGTAAAGGTGGGTCATCAGCACCCCAGTGTGGTTACTTGAGCCTACATGTGTAACTCGAGCCTACATGAGTTAACTTAAGCCGACATGTTAATTGAGTAAACTTTAAGTAAACGGATGAATATAAATAGAGGTGTAGTGCTCCTCATTTGCGACACACATTCACTTGGAATAGCGCACTTGTGGAGGAGAGGAGTTGCTAGAGAAGGAGGAGAATCAGGTTTTTGATCTCCTTGTTGGTTTTACCTTTTTCCCTTTTTGGGGCATCTATATTGAGGAAGCTTTTGCTGGGTTTTTCCCTTTAGGGTTTTCCCAGGATAAATCTGTGTTGTTCTTGTGATACTGTTTCTTTCAGTGATCCTGCTTTATATGCTTTTATTATGAAAAATGAAATGATATACTTATGTCTTAGTTAAGCATATGAAAATTCAACACTGAATTCATTAATTATCTCAAGAAGCAAAGAGACCAAGAATCCAAATTCCAATTCAGTGGTGAAGAGAAACAAAAAGAAAATACATTAAATGAAGAAGAAGCACATGGAAAGTGTATGATTTCTTGTAATCGGGAAGAAATCACATTCACAGTATTCAAAGGACAATTGTTGTTGCTCTCGAGATGTTTTCTTCATGATTGTTGGGACATGTTATTATGGTCTTTGTGCTCATAAGATCTACAAGAATGTATGAGAATGTTTATCTTTTCCAGTAGTATAAAAATTTGATGGACACAGTTCATGAGACTTGGGAAATCAACTGAGATAAAATGAGATCTTTCATTAGTCCAAAAATTACTACCACTCATGCTTCCAAGTAGTGATATGCAGATTTAAAAGTACTCAACGATGATTGACTTCTTGTGCATTTCTTTTGAGAGTGTGTTTAAGTTCAATTTCATAGTGCGGCATGAGGAAATGCTATGGAATGAGCTTGGGGGAGATAGAGGTAGTTGTACACTCCATAGGATCTCAAATGTAATCAGATTTTCAAAGGGCAAGAAATCTTTTGTGATAATTTACTCACTTTTTCATGCATATTGTTCCTTATATAAAATGCAGAATTTGAATTGAACATATCTCACAAAAGATGCATTCGATCATCGTTATTTTTGGACAGGAAGTGCATTATATCAAGATGAACAACTCTGGTAAGTTTCAGCCCAATCCAATGCACGGTTTTTGAGAACATAGTCATCATCATCTACAGCCATTTTGTCAATATCTCGAGATCTGTGCATCAGATGAATTTGATCTTTGGGGAGTAGAAGCATTATGCTAAGAGAAACATACTCACAAATTTTCAGTAAAAATAAATAAAAAAAAAAAAAATTCTTCATGGATTTAGAGAAAATGACCATCATCATGTACAACCAATTTGCATTTTTCTCGAAATCCGTGATGTGGATATCTCTAATTTTTGGTGTGGAGATGCATTGGACTTGTAGAAACCTACTTGCAAACTTTTAGCTAAACTCAGTTCGTTGTTTGGGAGAAAATGAATTCAGAAATTTTCTGCTCAAAAGGTTCTGATTCTGCTAAATTTAGCGCTCTTTGGCCGTGACTCAGCTAAATTTAGCGCTCTTTGAGCTGCGACTTCGCTAAATGTTCCTCCAAATTCTCCTCTAAATGAGTTGTGACTACGCCAAATTTTTCGCCAAATTCTCTGCTAAATGAGCTGCGACTCCGCCAAATTCTCTGCTAAAAAGGCTGCAACTCTACAAGATTTATCCTATGTACAGCTACGACTCTGCTAAAACTTTGTCTATCCTTCTACTTTTCGCAGCTGCAACTCCACTAGATTTATCCTATGTACAACTGTAACTCCGCTAAAACTTTGCTTATCCTTCTACTTTTCGTAGCTGCAACTCCACTAGATTTATCCTATGTACAACTACGACTCTGCTAAAACTTTGCCTATCCTTCTACTTTTCACAGCTGCAACTCCGCTTGCATAGTAAAATGAAAAGCAACAAGTGAATGAGTTCTTATAGTTGGATGTTGCATAGGTATTGGGTTGCATGAGGACATGCAACAAGTTCGGTTTGGGGGAGATGTTGGGTCACATATTTGTCCATATTTTCATCACCTATTGACATATATTTATGATCCAGGAGGATATTGGTGGCCACCCACCTATTTCCCCTGGACCCCCACCATTGTTTCTTTCAATTTTCTAGTTTCCTTAATTGTAGCAGAATTTACTATTTTTGGCAGTTTTCGGGTCCTAAACTTCCGGAGCCGTTTTGAGGCCCTAAACGACGTCTTTTTGGCATCGAATGGTTCGACAAATATGAGTTCATTCTGGATTTGATGTTTGTCATTTATGGATCTAGTCCTTAAGCAGATATTTCTAACGATGTATCATGCGCGTCAAACGGAGGTGGTATGCTAAAGTTACGACCCCGGGAAATTGATGTACCATGTTACCCAACGGGGCCCACATTAAGGCGTTTCACCTCCTAGGGTTAGGTTTTTGGATGTGTAGCGTTTCCATTGTTTCTCAATAATATAGAGGCCTTCGAGCCTCATTGTAACACAGAGTTTAGAGGCATGTAGCTGCCACATCTCTTCTCATAGATAAGCTACCAGCACTCTAGCTAGTTTATTTCCATTTTGTATGTAAACCAGTTTCAGTTATTGATTAATGAAATGAAGTGTTATTTCCACTGCATATTTGTTTCTATGGTTATTTGTGTATTTTGTTGTGTTCCGGCATAAATCTGGATCAGTGGTATCATAGCAATCTGCTCTTTCTCGATCCTTCTTTACATGTCCCCAACGAGGGTGGGTTATAAAGAGTTAGGGTTCGATCTGGTTGAACCTTTGTAAGATCAGCCTCGCAAATCCCGACGGCCAACCATGGGGGACGGAAAGAAAGATGAGGGCACAGAAGATCCTATCAAAATGTTGCTTGAGGAGGCCCTTGAAAAACAAAGGAACGTGATGATGGATAACTTCGCCCAGATCCTTCAACGACTTCCCACTGGCGGCGCATCTGCATCTAGAAGCCACTCTAAAGGCACAACCCCTTTTAAGGTACAAGTAAACTTCGACATTCCCATATTTGATGGTCAAATAGATGCAGACACCGTAGATAGATGGTTGAATCTATTAGAAGGGTATTTCTCGGTTCATGACTTTTCTGACCGGGAAAAGATTACTTTTTCTCTACTTAAAGCCACCCCCCATGTCAAGGACTGGTGGGAAACCTACTGTGCGAGAAAGGACGAGGAGGAACCCTCTCTGTTCTCGGCTGTACCCACTTGGAATTCTTTTTGAGATGCCATAAAGGGACAATATTATCCATTGGGGAGCTACGAGGACAAGTACATCCAATGGACTACGCTGCGGCAGCAAAGAGATCAAGATGTGCATGAGCTAATGAATCTGTTCCATACCCTGCGCACCAAGTTGGGTATCAAAGATTCAAAGAAACATTTGGTGTTGAAGTACCGGAGTTGTCTGCACATATACATTCAGGAGGAAATGGAGTTCCTTGACATCTCCTCGCTTGGTACGGCATATCGGTATGTTGCCAAAATAGAGCAAAAATTCAAACAGAAAAAGCGAGACTTTGGATCTGTGAATCAGAAGCAAGGGAAAGGTGCCCCCAAACCACAGAACCAAGGACACAGCCAAGGCATGGCGACTCAAGAAAACTTGCCAAAGCCGTAAGCAAAGAGCAACACTGCAAAGCCGAAGAAGGAAGCAGGAAAGTGGTGCGAGTTCCATAAGAGCCCCACTCACAACGCAAGTGAGTGTCGAGCTAAGCAGTCACTGGTGGCCGAGATAAAGGCTTCTGAATCAGATGCATACTCCGACACTGAATCAGAACCCGAGAAGGGGAATGACAGAGGGAAGAAGATTATCGATGCAGAGCCCAACGCCACCGTTGCCACCATGAAGATCCAAAAGGAAGAACCAAAAGATTCAGAGGAGGAGGAGCGTCTTTTCCACTCCCAGATGTGGGTAAAGGGTTCCTCGCTACAGTTCATTGTCGATAGTGGGATCCAAAAGAACCTGATTTCAGCAGAGGTCGTGAAGCAATTGGGTTTGCCGACCACAGCACACCCGCAACCATACATCATCGGGTGGCTTCACCAAGGACAAGATCTTCGCATCAGCCAGCAGTGCCACCTTCCCTACAGCATCAAGCCCTTCACCGATGAGGTATTATGTGATATTGCTCCTCTTGATGTTTGTGATGTATTATTAGGTCAACCATACTTATGGAAGCAACATGATGTGTATGAGTCCCAGCCTCGTACTGTTATTATTACATTGGGAAATAATTTATACAGGATACAAGAGGTACCCCCCCCTGCCGCTATCTCTTTGGTTACTGCAAAACAATGCAGTAAGCTCATTTCCAAAACTGGGAAGTTTGTTTTCTTGATGATCTGCCCTCGGGGCAAGAAGAANAGATCGTGGCCACAACCTCCAGACAGGGCCCCTCTGCATGACAACAACAAATAGACAAGGTTGTGGAGGAGTACCTGGACATATTCACCTCACCCACCGGGGTGCCTCTCCATTGTCAAGTCAAGCACCCCATCGATCTAACCCCAGGTGCACCACTGCCCAATGGACCGATCTATCGACGCTCTGTTCTGGAGAATGATGAAATCAAGAGGAAAATTTAGGAGCTGCTATAGAAGGGTCACATCCGGTCAAGTTCATCGCCCTGTGGGAGCCCGATCGTGTTGGTACATAAGAAGGATGGGACTTGGAGACTCTGTATTGACTATCGGGCACTGAACAAGATCACTGTCCGGAATAGGTACCTGATCCCACTGATCGATGACCTCCTGGACCAGCTTAAAGGGGCAAAATATTTAAGCAAGATCGACTTAAAGTTTGGGTATCACCAGGTACCGATCGAACCGACCGATGTATGGAAGACTGCCTTCAAAGCAAAGGAGGGCCTTTTCGAATGGTTGGTCATGCCTTTCGGGTTAACGAATGCTCCTACAACCTTCATGAGACTAATGGACGACATCTTGCGGCCATTCACCAACTCATTTGTAATAGTGTACTTGGATGACATTCTGATCTTCAGCCAGACTTGAGAAGAGCACCTCCACCACATCCGACAGGTCCTCCAAACATTACGGCAGCACAAGTTGTGTGCCAATTTGGACAAGTGCACTTTTGGCATGACCCAGGTTCAGTATCTGGGATACATTATTGATGAGTGTGGGGTACATGTGGATCCAACCAAGATCCAAGTCATTCGGGATTGGCCAGCCCCAACTACTCTAACAGAGCTTCACAGCTTTCTGGGCCTTGCTAATTTCTATCGCAGGTTCGTGTTGGGATTCTCTCATATCACTTGGCTCTTGAGTCAAGTCACCAAGGGAGGAGCGAAAGCAAAATTCTTTTGGTCGAAAACTCAGCGGAAGGAGTTTGCAGAATTGAAACATTGCCTCTGCTGTGCCCCAGTGCTCACATTACCAAACTTGCAACAACCATTTGAGATCGAGAGAGATGCTTCTGACTATGCTATTGGGGCGGTCCTTACTCAATAAGGGCATCCAATGGCATATCACAGTGAGACATTGTCTGACACAGTCCGCAAATATCCCACTTATGACAAAGAAATGTATTCCATTGTACAAGCTTGCCGACAATGGAAGCATTACATTTTGGGGAAGGAAACGATCATCCACACAGACCACCGACCCCTGCAGTTCATGTAGACACAAGGGAAGTTACAGAACGATTGCCACCACATATCTACAACAGTTTCATTTGAACATCAAGTACAAGAAGGTAAGCACCAATAATGTTGCAGACTGCCTCAGCCGACCACCGATCATGGCGATAACGATTGTGCTCAACTCTTGTGGGCACGAGACTTATGATTGGCCGCTTCTCTATAGGAGTGATCCAAAATTCAGCCACACATACCAGACGCTCCTGGAGGGAAACCCGGTTCCAAAATCACCTCTAGGATGTACTACTATGTCACATGGGACACCTTTGTGTTCCTTCAAGCGAGCATGCCAAGATGATTTGGGAAGCGCACTGCAGTCGGGTTGCTGGGCATTTCGAGGTCGAGAAAATAGTGGCAGTACTGTAGAAGTATTTCTATTGGCCGAACCTTCGACAGGACGTCAGGAAGTACATCCGATCCTGCACTGCCTATGCCATTTCCAAACCATCCATCAAGAAGCAAGGCCTCTATAATCCGTTGCCTACCCCTAGTCGACCTTGGGAATCCATCTCCATGGATTACATGTCAGGCCTTCCTTCTACTAAGCACGACAACAACTGTGTGTTTGTGGTCGTTGATAGATTCTCAAAGATGGCCATAATGGCGGCCTGCAAGAAGAATATCACAGCAGAAGCCACTGCTAAACTCTTCT
>LPNX010649838.1:1268169-1283818 GCA_001517045.1 Pseudotsuga menziesii
ATATAATCTCGGACTGGGACAGCAGGTTCCTTAGTAAATTCTAGTCTAGCCTATGGTCAATGCTAGACACCAAGCTCACAAAGTCCACATCTTTCCATTCCCAGACTGATGGCCAGACATAGGTCGTCAACAGGATGATCGTACACATTTTGCGCATGTACAACTCAAAGCATCCACGCACATGGGATGAGAGCCTCCCCTATGTACAACACAGCTATAATCAGGCCCTCCACAGCTCAACCAACCATAGCCCCTTTCAGGTGGGCTTGGGATTCCATCCACTATGTCCCATTGACGTAGCCATGTCGTTTGTAGCTACTCAGGCTAATTCAGCTCATATCCAGTCTGAAGTTCCAAAGGCAAACAGCTTCATTGAGCGCATTCAGCACATTCGCCAATAGGTTCATGACATATTGGACAAATCCAATGCTAAGTACAAGCAGCGACATGATCAACATCGGGTGCAACACAACTTCCAGGTGGGCGACAAAGTGTGGCTACATCTGCAGAAGGAGCCCCTCACTGGACCCCACCACAAGCTTCGCTCGCTCCGATATGGGCCCTACACCATCACCAAGGTTGTCGGGGACAATTCCTTCGAGCTCAGTATTCCACTATTCCTTGGTCTGCACCCAGTGTTCAATGTGGACCGCCTTCGGCCCTACTTTCCACCTCTACTGGACACATCAGACGTGGCAGAACAACTCACACCAACAGAGTTAAACCCCGACTGCATGGAACAAGCCACAACTGATTGGATTATGGACACATAGGTCAAGAACACCAGCCAGCAGAAGATCCAGCTATATCGAGTTGTCAAAGCAGGCCAACTTCTTCACCAGGGAAAGTGGCTCAGCATAGACCAAGTTCAACAGAAGTTTCCTCGTCTCATGGAGGAACTCAATGCAATGGGGACCATTGCTTCCTAAGGGGGGAGGAATGATCCAGGAGGATATTGGTGGCCACCCACCTATTTCTCCTAGACCCCCACCATTGTTTCTTTCAGTTTTCCAGTTTCCTTAAATGTAGCAGAATTTACTATTTTTGGCAGTTTTCGGGTCCTAAACTTTCGGAGTCATTTTGAGGCCCTAAACGACGTTTTTTCGACATCGAATGGTCTGGCAAATATGAGTTCATTCCGGATTTGATATTTGCTCGTAACGGATGTAGTCCTTAAGCAGATCTTTCTAACGATGTATCATGCACGTCAAACGTAGGTAGTATGCTAAAGTTACGACCCCGGGAAATTGATGTACCAAGTTACCCAATGGGACCTACATTAAGGCGTTTCACCTCCTAGGGTTAGGTTTTTGGATGTGTAGGGTTTTCATTGTTTCTCAATAATATATAGGCCTTCGAGCCTCATTGTAACACATAGTTCAGAGGCATGTAGCCGCCACATCTCTTCTCAGAGATAAGCTACCAGCACTCTAGCTAGTTTATTTCAATTTTGTATGTAAACCAGTTTCAGTTATTGATTAATGAAATGAAGTGTTATTTTCGCTGCATATTTGTTTCTATGGTTATTTGTGTATTCTGTTGCGTTCATGCATAAATCCAGATCAATTTCATCCCTCTTCTTCATATTATTATACATTTATCATTCCATTTTCCATCCATTTGCTGTAACTGCCCGTAAAATACCATATTACTTCGATTGATGCTTTAGTGGTTAATCATGGTTATTTTTCTTTATTTTTAATGAATTAGAAACTATTATGCATAATTTTACTAATGATGGTTTGTGGAGTTATTTTTCACGGACATGACACTCACAGCTATCGTTGTTATAGCCTTAACAAAAAACGCATGCCAGTTAAGAACACCTTGATTCACATCTCAATTTGCAGGCATATGGAAATGAATCTCAAAAATACGAGACATGGGTTTTGTGCGTAACGACCTCATTTACTTGACTAATGTGGAAATCACCAAACAAAGCTACAGTTTGAGATATACAGGTGGTTCTTCGAGAGGCTATTTTCCAGATTTGCAGTTATGGCCGGTTTTCCAAATTAGCAAATTTGTTGAAACATATCACTAGTTGGGGATTCAATTTCTCATTCTCCTGAGAGAATTTTATGTATAAATATTTAATCAATCTCATGAGAAGGGGAGGAGAGAAAGTAATGTTATGCGGTAGAATTTGATCCCGACTCCATTGTAATACTTTAATTCTGATAATACATGCTGGCAGTTTCTTAATTCTTGAGTTGTAGAATTTCATTGTGGAGATCCAGCTCTGCTCAGTGGAGGAAGGGCCCTCTTCCCTGAGCAGATGTTGGTAGTGTTGATTGTAAGTGTTTTATTATGTAGATTTGCTTATTATTTAGTTCATGCTTTCAGTCATTAGATTTATCATAGTTATATGCTTTCATTCATTAGATTTGTCATAGTTGTTTTCCTGTTAATTCGTTTGATAGATCGTTGACCAACATAGCATTTCTTTTAGATTTATGTAGTTAGATCTTGCTTCATAAGAATTGATTTTGTTGAAGTGTGATTAGATTTATAGTTTGGATTTACGAATAAGATTGGGGTTTGTTTTCTTCTCAAGAAGGTGTGATCTAGTTTATAATGAGTTTTGATTTCATACCAATAGGTCAACTGTGCCAAGTAGAAATTGTGTTTGCATAGATATTGCACGATAGCTTTCAAATAAAAGACTTCCTCGGGTTGATAATTTATGTTCTGGAAGTTCAGTTTTTTATTTAATTAGACAATTAATCTGACCAACAACATTTAGTTTGTTGGGATGGGAAATGATATATTTATCATTTGTTTAAACCTTTTGATTTGTAGTCTAACGATTTTAGTATGCATTTTTTGTAGCATGTTAAGTTTTGCTATGGCTCAACAGATTTTCCAATTGTTTCTATTGATAAAGATCAAATTGCTACAAATCTTATCAAGAAACGACCCCTTTCAGGTACTTCATAACATCTATGCATTGACCCCTTTCAGGTACTTCATAGCATCTATGAAGAATCTGATGAAGAATGCGCCTATTTCATTGTTATTTTCTTATAGCATTATGACACTTCTATTGTAGAAAACCTATCCAATTTAGCAAGGACTCATTTTCTATCTGCCAATGACATTAAAAAATAGTACATTGACATCAAGGGAAATTTGCATATTTTTTTATATGAGTTTGAGAAATTAAATTTTGATTGCTTTATAAGTTTTAGCTTTTGAGTCTAAAAGTGTAATGTTTTGTTCAATTCTTTAATTGATCATCATTTTCCAAGAATAGGCAAGTCATACAATCGTTTTTGCCAAAATGAACAGGTAATACCCATGCAAAGAGTTAAGATCGATCTTAGTGAATATAATGAAGATGATGATGTCCTAGGCGCTATTCATACAAATAGGTTGCAAATCCTTGATACAAAGGTTCACTCCTACAACACATTTTCAATAAGTAGGATTTCTGAATAAGTAGCTAGCACTTGCCAAATTATATTTAATTTATGAACTCTAGATGCCGAAGGTTCACTCTTACAACACATTTTGAATAAGTAGTATTTATGAATAAAGAGTTAGCACTTGCCAAATTATATTCACTTTTTGATTTGTAGATGCATACGTTTATTCCAGTTCAGTTGTGGTAGTTTGCTTTTTATTCAGTTTGTGGGAGCATGTTTCAGAATTTGCATTCAGTAACATGCTTATATTGAGCTTGTATCTGCATAGATTCTCTGCTATTGGGTTTATGTTAACTCGTTTTTTCATTATGAGAGTAATTACTCTTTTTTTTGTAAAATCAAATTATTTAATTCCAAGAACAAACTATGTTAAAGTATTTCGTATTGAATTTAGTCTTTTGATGTTTGATTACAATTGTAGTAAGATTTCTTTCTCTGCAGGTATCAAAGAACAACTGCAATTTCTTCAGGTTAAAATGTTAATCTTATTAACATGTGAAATGTCTTTTGTCAAATGTGTTTGATTTGATCATCATGTGTGTTTTGTGCAGTTGCCCCAATCAATTATGCACACATATCTCCAAGTCAATTGTAGCAATTTCCCAAAGAAAAGGATTCAGAAACAACTTTACAATTTGGAAAAGGGAAATGGTCATTGCCATTTCGGATGACGAGGATACAATGTCCATATACCTGAACTCCCTATGCTAGCCTGAAATTTTTCCAACACCATTTTTTTCTGTTGAATCCTACACATGATTATTATTGTTTATTTTGTACTTTGATTCGTATCAAACATGTTTTTCCTTTTTATAGTTGTTATACCATTAGTTATAACAACACATTGGAGTCTTGTTTTTTATGAGATTAGTTTTTGCCATGCAAAGCCAAAGTGTGATTTGATGTTCATTGTAAAGACTAGTCGGCATTGTTCGTTTTTTGAAAAGCAAAGAGACATCTCTAAAATATGCTATCACATCCCATGCCAAACTGTAATGTGATGTTAATTGATAAGACCAGTTGACATAGCTCTCTTTTTGAAAAGCAAAGATATCTCATACTTGCTATTTTTGTAAAAGTGTTAAGTTCAATAAACTTGTTATATATTCTCATTTGGATTATTATCTATCTTTTGAGAAATTGCAATGTTCCATTTATCAATCTATTGTTATTTGAATGAAATAGTTATAAAGGTCTTTTTTTTGATGTAGCTTGATTACCAAAGGCCATAATGCCACTCCCTTCCCATTTCAAGTTGATTGCTTATCCTTCTGCAACTCTTGTCTCGTTTTATAATCAATCATTCTTGTATAAATATAGCTTAATACTTGTTCCTTCAATACATGTTATAAATAAATATTTTACTTATCATTTTAATGTTTAGAATGTTTTCACATTTTTTATTTTTCTAAACCTTTTACCTAATTTTTTTTAGTTTATATGAATCTTCTTCTTTTCTTGTCAAACCATGTGTTCCTATGCACCTCCTCTAGTTGTAAACGGGCGTTTACTTACTACGAATGAAAAAAATAAAGGTAATTGTTGAAATGATTCTGACAAATTTTAAATTTTGTTCACCCAATATAAAGAAGGTAATAATTTACCATGATCTAAGAGAAAGAATGGTGATGGTTGAATTGATTATGACAAGTTTTAAATTTTAAAGGCTCTAGGGTTTACTTGGTGGGATATCGGGATAATAGAAAAATGCTTCTGGGATTGGGATCGGCAGTGGCAGCAGCAGGGTGTTCTTCTATACCTTCCCAATTTCATTTACGTTGGCAGCGGCTTTCACACAATTGTCGACTGCCACTTCGATTACCATTTCGGTCTCGGTCTTCTTCTTTGTTCATGTAAGTAAATATAGATATGGAAAAGTTACTAACTCTCCATTGCGAATGCAATTTCCATTTCCATCTCAACGCTTGCATTTATCTTGTATTTATCGTAGAGAAGGAGAACATAGATGTTGAACTGTTCTTAGATCTGTTTCATAGATTGCGAGGATTACATTATCCTATTAAATTTTTTACCGGAAATTGTTCTTACGCACGCATGGGGAGGGAATAAACAATTGCAATTCTTTAGATATAATTGTTTCTTCTTTTCGATATCCCCTGTATGATGTTTGAACGAATAACGCACAAGAACATGGCTTAAAGCCATGATTTCAATTAATAGTTCATCCAGAAGGCTATGAAAGACCAAACTTCCAGGGGAACGCTCTCGTTCTATAACCGCGCTTCTGAAACGTGTTGCCACAAAAGTAACACCCCCTGCCCTCGTTTCCTTTAGCCTAGGCTTAGGTCAGTAGGCGAGATGGTTCGCCCAGCTTCATCTGGGCTTTTCGGTCTCTGGGAGGTTGTGAGTTCAAGTCTAAAGCGTGTCGAGCTGGCTGGCTCTAAATGCTCAGCAGCATGGAGGTTTCTTGGTCTCGATGAATGCTATGGCCTTGGTCGTGAGCTTGCCGCTCGGATAGGTTGGAAAATATTTTGTCCCAGCCCCTGATGGCTGGCTGGATTCCTCGCTGTCAATGGAAAAAAATAGACGTGGAGAGGCATTCTTCCATGATGGCGGGGGGATGGAGTGAAATCCAACTGAAGGTTGAGTCTTGATGTTTTAATCTTATGACGAAGGGAACAGAGCTTGATCCTGATAAATGTGCAATTGATGCAGATCGACCAATAGAATATGCTCCTAACCTTGATTCCGATGGCTTGCTATCCATTTGATCCCCAAGTAGGTCAAGGGATGACGTTCATCCTTGGAAATTTTGGTTGATACGTTTGGGGAGCAGCTGCCAAGATTCGACCAAGACTTGCTAGATTGTCTCGGACAATATTTTGAGTTTTTCTTTGTTTTATATTTGTTGAGTCTTTCCTAAGTCTAGTTGAGTCCCAAGTCAATAGAGTCTTTTGCCGAGTGTGAGTGTGATAACTTTGATTTACATTGTTGTACTCAATGAATGTTCCATTATCTCGATTAATAAAGTGCTAGCACATTGATCTCTCTGATACCAGTGAATTTATTCTTTATGAATTCTACATTTGTGTTATAAATATTTGATGTTACATCATATTGTTGTTACGTCACCTAGTGAGTGTTTGACTCTTGCTGTGAGAGGGATACATTATTAGGACAGAGTATCACGAGGATGAATAGTCTCATGACCCATTTCATAATTATTTTTTTGAGACCTGGAGTTGCGTAGACTAGGGGAGTGCACCACTTAAGTTGTGGTGCTATTGCATAAAAATGTGTAGTGGGTGCTTGGTATGTGTGGACATGTATATACCGTGGTACATGTCGGGTGCACTATTTGAGTTAGTTACTTAGAGAAGTGTGCTTGGCACGAGTTGTCATGTAACCACTTATCCTTAGCGCATGTGAGGCGCATGAGTTGGTTAGGGTTTAAATGGACCTTATCTAGGGCGGAGTGCTCTACTTATGGGCCTGTTCCTTAAAGTGTGCCTAGTCTAGGGTTTTTACTTGTAACTCTCTCTTATTCTATATAAGGGAAGGAGGGGCATATTACTTCTAGATGTATGAGATCTTCTAGATGTACGAGAACTAGAGTGAAGAGTAGTGTGACGTGATAGCTAGGGTGTTCTAGTCACAATGTTTTCATTAATGAGCTTGTGAGAATCTAGTTGGTTTTGCATTGTAAGCTTGGGAGAAGCTGATTTTCGTTCATGTAATCTTCTTTTCCAGGTTAGAAGGATACATGATTGCTGGTGCATATTAAGTATGCTGATCTGATTTTTCTAGTGTTGATTTCTATTTACAGTTGCGTTGGTGTTGCACTATCTGATTTATATTCTACTTAATTCTAGGTTGGCGTGGAGCTGATTTAACATGCTAATTTGATTTATATTCTACTTAATTCTGGGCTGGTGTTGAGCTGATTTATTAGTCAGATGTTAGATCTATTAGTGGTTTGTTGTTATCATAATCTAACTTCTTAAAATGCGGTGTTTACACTCTTGAATCTTCCATAAAACATTTTGGTTTATGCAGATTTGAAGTTTGAATAGGTGTTTCAAAAGTTTTCAAATTCAATTGTAGGGTTTAAATTCTATAGGTGCAGACTTGTTGTCATGAGGTGAAAGTCTAACAATTATTGTTGAATTTTTGTACCTAGGAAAATGTTCCCCTAATGACTTTGTGCCTATGTCACTAAAAGAGGACAATTGACATGACCCTTGTATTAATTACTTGAGATGAGTAATTAATTCACTTTAGAGAATAAAGTGACTTTCTAAATAAATTTAAGTGGGAGTTGAGAGAGAAAATATTTAATGGAGAGAAAAGTGATTTTTCTCATCTATTGATGAGAAATCACTCGATTAAAAGTGGTCCTTGATCTAGTGTCCTTTCAGCTACCCCAAGAATAGGAAGTGAAAAGACAAGGGAAAATGATAAAAAGGCACTTCATACCTCATTTTCCTCACTTAACCAAGAGAATTTGAGAGGAGGTTTACTTCCTGAGAAGAGGAGCAACAAAGAGAGAGAGACTGTGGCACACATTCCTAGGCACTTGAACAACGGTACAACAACACAAAAATCGAGGTGAAGGTACAGCAACACAAATTCCAAGGCTGTTGCCATCATTTTCGAGGAGTAGAAATGCAGCATTCAGTACAGTTTTGTACGGTTCGTACAATTCCGTACAAGCACAAATTTTGAGGCTGAGATATCACGAATTTCGAGGCAGAATTATTGCTGTCACCATGGGCACAAATATTGAGGATATCTGAACCTAGCATAAAATTCAAGGCAGAAAACAGATTGTGAGAAGCAGTTCGTAGTATGTACAGTGTTGAGAGCACAAATGTCGAGACTGTTAATGCACAAAAAACGAGTTGAGAGAGAAAATATTTAATGGAGAGAAAAGTGATTTTTCTCATCTATTGATGAGAAATCACTAGATTAAAAGTGGGTCCTTGATCTAGTGTCCTTTCAGCTACCCCAAGAATAGGAAGTGAAAAGACAAGGGAAAATGATAAAAAGGCACTTCATACCTCATTTTCCTCACTTAACGAAGAGAGTTTGAGAGGAGGTTGACTTCCTGAGAAGAGGAGCAACAGAGAGAGAGAGGCTGTGGCACACATTCCTAGGCACTTGAACAACAGTACAACACAAAAATCGAGGTGAAGGTACAACAACACAAATTCCAAGGCTGCTGCCACGATTTTTGAGGAGTAGAAATGCAGCATTCCGTATAGTCTGTACAGTTTTGTACAGTTCGTACAATTCCTTTACAAGCATGAATTTCGAGGCAGAATTATTGCTGTCACCATGGGCACAAATATCGAGGATATCTGAACCTAGCATGAAATTCAAGGCAGAAAACAGATTGTGAGAAGCAGTTCGTACAGTGTCGAGAAAGCACAAATGTCGAGACTGTTAATGCACAAAAAACGAGACTGTTTTCAACACAGTTTTCCAGGCAACGTTTATTGGTTGTCTTTGGTTGAAATAAGTTGTCCTATTAGCTGAGTATTTCACTGCTGTAATTTATTTTAAAGAAGAAATAAAAGATCTCTCTCTCAAACAGGTTTTCCCCTTGTGGGTTTTTCCTGGCCAAATTGGCAAAAATTGTTGAGTCTGGAATTTTTATGTGTGGCTGTCATTTTAATTCTGCTCTCAGTATTTTTGGTAGAATTTTCTTGTGCTTCTAAGTTTAGACATGTTTATGAGTTAATTTCATTTGCAGCTGAATGTGGAATGAGATAGTGCATTAAACATAGAAAATTTGAGTTTAACTTGAAGCCAGTTTGAGAAGTAAAAATCTACATGGTATCAGAGCTAGGTTGAAAAGAGTAGGGCAGAATTATTTACTATGATTTTCAGGCTTCAGAGAGAGACTTTCTTTTGTTCAGTGAGCAAATTTTTGGACTTACATTTTTCAGTGAGACGGCTACCAGTTTGAGGTTGGAAGACAGATTGGATGGGGCAGCGAACTTTGTTCCTTGGAAGGCAAGGTTAGTGTTCATATTGCAAGAAAATGAGTTGTGGAATGAGGTGGTGAACCACACTCAAGCTCACCCAATTCAAATTCCCGCAGCTACAGATGCAACAACATTGTAGGCCTTTAGCAAGAAAGACATCAAGGCAAATAGGATCATCCTTGATGCAGTGAAGGACCATGTGATCCCTCACTTGACCACTAAGACTCATACTTATCTTATGTGGGTGGCCTTAACCAATTTGTACCAGAGATCCAATGAGAATTGAAAGATGGTTTTTGAGGGAGATGTTGAAGAGTATAAAGATGGAAAAATATGAAAATGTGACCACTTACCTTACTTGGATCACTCAGGCGAGGGATGGGCTTGCAACCATTGGGGAGGTGGTGGATGACAGTGAGCTAGTGCGGACAACCTTGAATGGCATGGCCAAGCCATGGGTTGTATTTGTGGAGGCCATTGTTTCCAGAGAGAACATGTCTTCTTGGGACCATCTCTAGGATGACTTTGTGCAAGAGGAGACCCGGAGAGGTTTTGTGCAAGACAACTTATCAGATAGCAAGGATGAAGAGGAGAATGTTTCCTTGTCAACCACAAACAAGAAGTCTAAGTAGTAAGAAGGGCCCTAAGGGAAGTGAGCAGAAGAAGGACATGATCAGAGTTAGGTGTTATGCATGCAATGTGTTTGGCCATTATGCTGGCCAATGTCATAATAAGAAGAGGGGCAAGTAGGAGAAGGAGGAACATGTTGCATTTATAGTTGAGATAGAGAACTACGCTGCAAAGATCGAGAAAGAGGTCTCTTTTGTCACAGTTGTTTCAATTTGCAACAGTAGTAGACCTGTGGATGCAGGGAAGTGGTTAGTTGAGAGTGCATATTGTGAGGAAATGACTGGGATGCGAGATGCATTCCTCACTATAGAGACTATTCCAAAGCAGCTCGTACAAGATGGAGAGGGCATAGTGTATGTAGTCAGAGAGGTGGGACGAGTACGGTTCCAACTAGAGTTTGGAGAGCTTCTGGAGGTATCAAGAGTGCTCTATGTTCCATGGCCGAGGGATAGTAGACTCTCCATTCCAGCCTTGGAGGGTGCAAGGTATGTAACGGTGTTCAAGAGTGAACACATTTTTATTTATCCAGTGGGAAGATTGGTTTTCTTTTCCTGCATGTAAACACTAAAATTGTTGCTCCAAATCAATGGCACCAAAAACTAACAAGATGGAGAGGATGGCAAAGGACAAGATTCATTCCAACTCCTCCAAACACAAGATCAAAGATCAAAACTTAGAATTGGTTTCCATTATTGCTGAAAATGGCCAAAAGTCCGACAAATGGTGGCTCTCTCTCTTTTATAGAGAGAGGGTGAGCAAAATCCCTAGCCATGAAGAAGATCAATGGCCGAGATTAAAAGATGGATACAATGGATCAATGGATGAGAATATTTCTCATTTATAATTTTTTATAATGCTGAAAATGACTATCATGTGTGAGGGGGGCGAATTGCCTCTATGAGCCCATTTGCTTTACAAAAATTGATAGGTGCCAACTTGTTTCACATTGTTGGGGCCACTAAGGGATCCCCTTAATGGTCCTTTACACCCTTTACATCGTTCATATCACCTAAGCTATGACTCTCTTGACTAAGTGCACCACCATGAGAGAAAGCTATGTCGCATGGTTCGGGTTCGAATTCGAGTTCGACAACCTTGAAATTTGTGTCGAATTTGGCTTTTCAATTGAAGTTTGACATTAGGTTCGTCCATGTATATATTTTCAAAATATAAATTATATTCTATAATATATTTACATATCATATATATAATATATAGTATATACTAAGTATAATACTTATATTATATATATGGTATATACTATAAAGTATAGTATATGCCTAAAATAACTCATACATGTTAAAACCTACGAACTTTATAAATTATATGGAATAAAGTACACTAAATAACCTATCTGCTATTAATATTATCTATTCGATCTTATCTAAGCAAGAGCCCTAAGGGATTGTCTTGGTCGTTAGGTCACAAAGAAACTTATACACCGTCGTCCTAAAATTATATATAATGACCAATCCGTAGTCGAGAGGGGGATGGATTTAATTGAAGGTGATGAATACAAGCCATTTGGAAATTAATATCCCTGATTGAAAGAAGTAATGCACTCGCTGATAGCACACAAAATGCAAGTGCTGATAGCAGGCCGTCGAGAGGGAAAGGAATGCGCAGGCCACCGAGAGGGAAATAATCCGATTGGGAGAAAACCCATGTTAGGGACACGCTGATAGCAGGCCGTCGAGAGGGAAAGGAACATGCAGGCCGCTGAGATGGAAATAATCTGATTGTGACAAAACCCTTGTTAGAGTGGATGAATTTAATGAGTTGAACTGAAACGAATTTGAAATTTTGGTTGAAGTTCGACGAATTTTGAACTTGAAAGAAGAAATCTGCCGAACCCTGTGACTTAGAGAGAAAGAGCGCCCCACCTTGGTGGGCCTTGCTAGAAAACAAGTTGAAACATGTTTTGATGCCAAGGAAATGACTCAAAAGTGACTAAGGGAATGATTAAAGGTTACCCAAGTCAATACTTTATTTTTTTGCAATCTTGCTGCTATACATAATAAACCATGGTATTTTTTAAATTAAACCTTAGGAAAATATTTTAATAATTCCATATTAGTTGGATCTTTGCCTTGCTTTGCTCAAATTGAAAATTTGATGCCATGGATGAATTCCTTGACCTTGAAAACCATAGTGTGAGTTAAATTAGTGCCAAAATCCAATTTGCAGTATGTCTTTTAAAGCAACTCCAAATAATTAAATTAAACTTATGTTAAAATGCTGAACTTTGGAAAATAATTCCATAACTAGCTTACTAATCCAATAATGTTGCAAATAATATTTGGAGGGGTCCAGTTGGCCTACAAAGGCTGAAACATGATAAATGATGACTGTGTGAAGATTTCAGTTGGTCTATGTATTTGGAGGGGTCCAGTTGGCCTAAGTATTTTCTGCATCTACAATGGCTTGATGTTTGGATAAGTCCTAGATAAGATAAGATAAGATATTTTTTTTAATGTCCAACTAATAACCACAAATGCAGGTCAATAAGATTGCTGATTTCAATGATGTCATTACAATGTAGGAGTACCAAACAGTCTCCTATAAAAGGCAGAAGATGGGAAATGAAAGTATAGTAGAGCGGGGCGTGAAGTCTATGCTAGGTCATGAAAAGCATGGATAACTCTCAACTGTGGGCACAAGAGACCGATCAGGGGGGTTTTTGGAGATGTATAAGAGTAAAAGATTTAGGAAGGAAACTCAAAGTAGTGTGCTGTCTAGAGGAAGAGTTGGTGGAATATCTAGGTTTCCCATTGCATTGTTGTCGAGTGGAGGTGGCCCATCGTTGAGTCTTGGGAGGTCTCGTCTACCTCAAGTGGAGGGATCTGACATTGTCATGCCACTGAGATAATGGGGGATGGGGGAGGGTATCATAGGTCCACATTGATTTGGAGGTTAAAATTGTACTACTATCGGATTGTCTCTTGGTGCCCCTTCTTGAGGGTAGCACTGTGAAATAGGAAGTAGTTCGCTGGGTCAAATGACTCAAATCTGGTCGGGCAGAATGCTGAAGAATACGAGCTTGGAGCTTGAGATTCTCTTGCATGTATTAAACCAAGCATCTTTGATCGAGATATCGGAAGAAGCTGGTGAGAGTTTGAGTCCCCTTGAAAAGGCAGTTGAGCCTCCCTTTGATCTCGTAGTACACGGGGTAGCGGAAAATGTAATGCTCCTATGTCTCGATCTCTTGAAGATGGCACAATTGGTGGATCTTGTCAGAACGGTTGATATGGTGGTCCTTCTCTACTCAAAGTTTGTGAGAACCCACTTTGAATTGTTTGAGTGGAATGCAAAGAACATGTAACCAATGGTGGAGGGTATACTGCAATCAAATAATGAGTACGTCTCTAATCTCCAGAAGTACACAACATAGAGGGCCATCTTAGGGTGTAATCCACCCTGAGGGTTAACCCAAATGTTCCAGATAAATTGCTTGTAAATCTCATCTCTAATGATTTTGTTCAATTCTTGTCTAGTAGGCAGGAGGGGGCCAGGTGCATTTAAAGAATATCAAGGAGGGAGTTAGTCCACACTAATCTGGAGGTTACAACCGAATTGCTATCAGATTGTCTCTTGGTGTCCCTTCCTGAGGGTAGCACTGTGAAATAGGAAGTAGTCCACTGGGTCAAATTTGGTCGAGTAGAACTCTGAAGAATACAAGCTTGGAGCTTTATGGTCTCCTGCATGTATAAAGCCAAGCATCTCTAGTTGGGATATTTGAAGAAGCTGGTGATGGTATGAGTCCCCCTTGAACAGGTAGTGGAGCCTCCCTCTGATCTTGTAGTAGATGGGGTAGGTCTAGAAGGCTTGTAATATATGTGAGGAGTATTATGTAATGTAGTATGTACCTGACTCCCACTGCCACTGGTAGATACTCTATCACCTTGTGTGATCTATAATTTGTTTTGATCTTGCCCTGGTTTATCTCCCAATTTGTTTATTGGAATTAACACCTCTTTTTGGCCTTTAGCCAAATCATTCAAAGCATTGATGAGACTATTGAAATCTATCTTGTCATCCTCTTCCATGGTTCCCATTCCTTTGTCTGTCTGTAAATACGTCATATCTCTATCCTTTGATTTTGTGTCCTCTAGATTTATTTCCTCTAGATCTGGATCTTCTATGTATCTACCCCTTCTCCTCCTATATGTGACAATTGTAGTGTCTTTTGGATTCATATAACTACTTTTTGCATGTTCATGTCAAGCCCACACTTGGCGAGGAACATGCTCTGATACCATTGTAATATCCCAAACTGATATTTTGTGCTATTGTACTGGTTGTTTGAGGTATTTGTTATTGGTTCAGAGTTTCTTGATGCTTACAACTTGTAACATAGATTTGCTCGTGTTTGCATGGTAATGTTCAAACCCCCGAAATAGTAAAACTCAGATCTAAATTGAAATAAGCTTCAAATACAATGCAAAGACATACCAATAATCATAGCTTGAATAATTGAATAAGATGGAAGAGGCATGCATGCCATGCACCAGGTATAAGGCAGGAAACATGTTGCTCCAATCAATTCACCCATGCAAGAGAGACACATCCTTCTTCTTTCTTCAATCACTTGTAACTGCTTCGAGAAGAGGAATTGAATGTCCAGAATCAACTATAAGGCTAATAGACGTCTTTTGAAGAGACTGTGTGCAACATACAAAGCTTATGGTAGCTGCTGATTGTTCCCACCTAAGTTGTACTTAGTGGTTTTTTATCAAGTGAGCCTGGTGAACCGGACAAGGATAACTTGTTCGGACTTCAGAAGACCTTCAGTCTTGCTTCTAGGAAGCTTTGTTGTACTATATCACATGTTCATACCCCATGGGGGAATTGTAATAAATGTTCTAGCATGATAGTGTCTGTAAAAGACTCGGTCTCTTAGACTTTATTTGTCAATCCGATCAGCCCAGGGTGTTTTTTCCCTTGGTTATTATTGGTTGTTGAATAAACGACTGATAATTTCTGAGTTTTTCACTCCATACCTCCAAAGTTGGGGTGGTCAACTTGGCATTTAGGCCTATTGAGGTTATTAGAGTCTATGTGTCAATGTATAAACATGCTAGGCATCATGGTCGAGTCATATGAACATGTCTAAGTCACCCTAGGTTTTTTCAACTTTTTTAATTTTTTAATTTTTCAGTGTTTTTTATTAAAATTTAATTTTTCCAAAACTTAGGCTATTTTTTTAATAGTTTAATTGGAAAAATTGATTTTGTAATAAAAGTGGACCAAATAATCAGTTTCAGTCATGTAGGTGCTCATTTTCAAGCTAAGAGCACCATGTAAACCCATGGACCCACTATTTCCTAGTTTTGAGTGATTTTCCATCACTCAGGTCAGAAAGCCTCAAAAAATCATTTATTGATTATTTTAATTAATAAATTGATGAATAATGGAGCAAATCCAAAATCATAGATCAATGGATTCTCAGCCGATTTGATTGAAATCAGTCAGATCTGAACCAGATTGACTGGATCTGACAAATCCTTGACTAAAGGAGGTGATCAAATCAGATCCAGAGGTGATCTTCAGCATCCTTTATGGGGAATTTCGCCCTCCCTCTCTCCTCCACACGTTTGGGCTCATCTGGATGAGTTTTGGTGGATGCTTCAGTCAACAGGT
>LPNX010649838.1:1283853-1311747 GCA_001517045.1 Pseudotsuga menziesii
AGTGAGACTCGGATTTGGCTCAGTTAGACACAGATTAGGCATTGATGGACTCTCCTTCAGCTACAGTGGTCTATCTCCTTGGGATTTGCGCCCCCCCTGGGCTGGATCTCTTGGTTTTTGTATAAATCAAAGCACAAGCAGCCTCTTCCAATCTAGTTAGAACTGGGATTGAGGTGCTGTTGCTCTTGTACTGTATTGTTTATTATTTTGGAATAAAGAAGCTTTGGAGGCAAGATTTATGGTGTAATCTTCTTCATGTGTGGATGGTGATTGTCAAATGCGTATGAGGTATAATCTATGTTATTTATCATTGCTTTTGCTGGTTAATTGTTGGCCTTGAAGGAGAGAGCTCCCTCCTGTTAGGGTAAGAGTTTATTTTAGTTTGATTTATGCTCTTACTGCTGCTTGTTTTAGATTTATTGGAGTTGTATGTATTTTAAGTTTAATTGCATGCTTTCCAATTATCTCTTCCAGCAGCACCTATGTTTTAACCATCTGTTTGTGCAAGGATTTCTAAGTTGCAGGTGATCTCGCTTGTAGAAGAGGTTGAGCTGGTTTGCATCTTCCTCATCTTCAAGATCTTCTGAATGACATAGTCCCTCGGTGTTCCACCAAAGCAGAACCCAAAGCCCAACATTCCCAGGCTTCAAACACTCTTTCTCTCTCTTCCTCCTTCAAAATCTTAATTTCTCTTCAAATTGGTTACTTTTAAAGAGTCTTATTGCTTAGATCTGTCTCATTAAGAAAATTACATATAGATCTAGTTAGTAAGATCCTTTCTTAAGTTTAGATCTCAGTTCCGTTTTGCATATAAAGTTATATTTTAAGAGATCTAGCTGAAATTATCCTCTTTTTGCAAGCATTTTAATGAAAATTTGTAGCTTGCTTTTTAAGGTAGTTTCCTTTGCTATACTTTAAAGTTTCATATTTTGCAATAAAAGTGCACATCTCATTGGCTGCCCAAACAACAAGACAAGATCCCAAGGAAAGCTTGATTCCTTTCCTTGGTTCCTTTTTTGCAAAACTAGATTACCCCAACTTAACAAAATTTTACGTAAGTTTTTTTTCGGTAACTAGTGTAGTGACCCAAAACACTTTCAAAGTGTGTTTGGGCACATTTGATTTTGATTGCTCGCTGTTTTTTAGCAGGTCTAACAAAAAAGAGAAGGAGACTCTGCCCAATTTCCGACTCTTGGACGAACCGGAGCTTCCCAGAAGCTTCCTCCACCACTGTGTTTTAATTCTAGCTTGTTACAAGCTTGTTGTAAGCCTTTGGTTCCCAGATAACAAGGACCAAAGTGCATCAATTTTAATTTGCTGATATTGTAAATCGCTGCTAATAAAAAGAAAAGGTCCTTTCGAATAGGCTCTTTCGAGCCTATTCACCATCTCCCCTAGGGGGATTTGTGTCCGTGTTTTCTTTTTGCTTTTCTTTCCTTTTTTGTTTGCAAACTAGCATAGTTCTAATCTGCAGGGTAGTATACTTTGATTTATTATCAATTTCATATTCCATATTTGAGATTTCAAAAGTAATCTTAATACTTACCCCACGACTTCCCGATTAACCCGAAAGGGGAAAGAGATGCGTGGTAGGACTAATTAGAAAACCGGAATTGTGTATCTGTGATTTCCTTTTCATCATTTGTTTCATCAACTATTATAAAATTAACCCCTCCTTGATTCCCCGATTGAGATCCACTTGGATTGAAAGAGGTTCCTGGAGGGTTTTCTTTTTAACAAGAACACCCATTTCAAAATTTACTAAAATTGACAAGACTCCGGTGTGTATGCTCTGTACTTGGCTGCGGTTCGTCTGCTTAGTCAAGCTGTATCAAAAGCACTCGAGTGACTAGAATAATTAGGATTCACTCTCCCAAATTGACAAACCATCAGGTGAAAATTCAACACCTAGATCAAACCATTACGGTGGCAAAATACCCAAAGGAAGCGGGAACTCTTGAAAAGTGACCTTGGGGCGCCGATCTCTGTCACACCCTAATGGGTGCGTTATGAACAATAGCCCCAGAGACTCCATTCAGCCCACATATTCTTTGCGGGTAGCCGTGACGGTTTAGTTTTGGACATACTCCAAGTACTCTTGGGTATATCTGGAGTCCCCCCCCCCTTTCGCCTAATTTTAATCAACTCATATTTCACATTAATTGTTTTTTTTTGACTAGGGGAATCGGCAACTGGGGACGGGCTGGTACTTGCGTAACACGGGGTCTAGGGATCCAATCCCACTACCACTATAAACATAGGTGAAACCACAGCGCCCTGAACCATGGCCCACGGGTTAATTTGGGGGGGATTTGAACTCATGACCTTCCATTCACAAACAATTCCATTTACCACTTGCTCTGCCCCCCCACGGGCCACATTAACTTAAAACATACCAAGAGGCAATTGCAAAACATTCACTCCAAGCACATGCAAGTACATTGATTGTCTTTTGACTCCATTTTAAGGCACTGGTTATTTTCTTGCTATATATATATATTGTGTCTCAGCATTTCAGCATTGTGCTTTCGTGCGCTCATTTTGTATCTTGTCATCTATGGTTGTTTATGGTTAAATTTCAAACGTTTAAGTAATTCATTCAGTTTAACATCACCATACTAAGTAATTAGCCTTAGTAACTTAGTAGGGTCTACCCCCCTTGGCTTCATTAGGAGTTGAGCCTAAACGGAGGAGTCAAGAACAAGGTGACAGCCTTGACTCGAGACTTGCCCCCAAGGACACACCGAGTGGCTTGAAGATTTCTGCCACGTGACCCAGGTGTGTGAAAGGCGGCAACACTGATCAAGATACGAATGGCTCCTTGAATGCCAATACGCCCGTGCAAATAATACGCCCTCCTCTGTTGTCAATTCAATTGTAATTGCTCCATGGATGTAAGAGAGATATCCAAAATCAATGAGTAATGTAATATTGGCCTTTTGAAGAGATTTGATGAAATATGCAGACCATATCATGTCTTCTAGATCAAATACAAATTGCTTCTTTGGTATACAAGCCGCATGTTACGCTGCATCTATACCCAACGCACCTTCAGATGTGCCCCAGGGAGAGAGAGCCATTTTTTCGACCAGGAGGGGTGTCATTCAGCAGTGGTGGTCATGGCCGGGCCCTTTGGTCTTTCCTTTAGGAGTACTATGGCTTAATGGCACTGCTAACTGCCCTTTGTTGGAGTTTTTAACCCCGGGGTTGGTGTCTGGCGCTCCTAGGGGTTGATCACTGGGTCACATGACCCCACACCTTGTTGGCTTGCTCTGGTGGCTTTTACTTCAGCTACGAGACCTTGGTCTCCCTTCACAACCACCTAGGACACCCTCCTGGCCTTTAGCTAGCTGGCGCCTTCTCTCCTGGGTCTCCTTCCTCAGAGGACGCTATCTTCCATGCCATGCCTTCTTGCTGCTTTGATGAGGGCGTTGAGGGATTTTATGACATTCTCGGGGTTAGATGGGGTATAACGCCCTTGCTCCAGCTCACTTCAGCGTTTCTTTAGGAGTGATTCGCTCATCTTAGCATTTTTTTGGCACCTAGGGGAAAAATACCCCAGGTAGCCTACTATAGGCCTACATTAGGCTATTTTTTAAATTATTTTATGTTATAATTTTAAGTTGACATTTTTATAATTTCAAATGACATTTTCAAGGCATGTCGGGCTAGATAGTTTTTGTAAAAGTGAGTGTGAGATCATATAAATAGATCTCCTCACTTCACTTTTAAAACAAGACTCATGGGATAAAACATTATGTTACTTTTTTACCCTTCTTAGGGCTCTTGGAGTGATGTGCACCTCTTGAGGAGACTTCTTTTTCTGGTTTAATGGCAACCTCTTGAAGTATCTTTGGTTCTTGCACTTTGCTAATGTGATGCTAGAATTGTTAGCTTAACACATGCACGAGGTATCTATGCTCGTCTTGATTTCTCTTTGTTAAATGTTGATGGATGGTGCTTGTTTATGGTTGAATGGTAGCCATTAGTGCTGCATTTTGTCTAAACTAGGTCATTTTCAGCCTTTTGTCACCATAGTATTGTAAAGGACGTCCTCTAGAAGAAGTCCTTATAAGCTTGGGCCTTAGGTCTCTGAGTTTTGTCCTAGCTAGGCTTCCTTTAACGAGCTCTTGTGGTTGTTGGAGGATGCCCTAGCTTGCCAAACTTTGGAAAGACCTCTCAAGAGGAAGGCTTGTCACCTTCCTTGATGCCCTAGGGTTAGGGTAAAACCTTAAAACCCTTGGTTTTATTCTCATACAATTTAATTGCATTTCATATGTTTATATTTGCATTTTACATGGTAGATTAGGGTAATTTTAGGTCTGCAATTTTATGTCAGAAACCCTAAAAATAAAAAATTTAATTTTTTTTTGCACTTTCAGGCCTCCTTAAAATTTCGGGCCCTAAAATTCCGTGGCTTAAAATTCCAGGCCTTGGAATTCCGTTCCTTAAAATTTCGGGCCTGCTTGAAAATTCTGCGCCCTAAAATCTCGAGCCTGTTTGAAAATTCCGTGCCCTAAAATCTCGGCCTGAAATTTCGGCTACCATAAATACTTGAATAGATGAGTGATACATGTTACTTATACTGTTGTACATGTGCATTTCTGATTGTTTGACAAATTACTTGTACTTTGTTAATATCTACATATCATACTATTTGCACATCGGTATTCATTAGATACACAATTGGCTTATCCTTGGATGAACTTGCACAATTCATATGCATGCTCATAGTACATCTATTCCACTTTTTGATTGACTCCTTTAGGCACTGGTCACTAACCTTGCACACATATGAGATATATTTGGTGTCTAAGTGTCGTTTGCAGAGTTACATAGGGCTCTCTCCTAGGAGGTTTCGACTTTTGAAGAAGTTAGGAGAAGTGACTAAGGTGACAATGGTCACTTTATCCACATATGTTTGCCGGTGGCTTGGATTGCCATTTCAACTAGTAACATCGCCCATGCAATAACACATCTCCCTTTGTATGATGAATCTCTTTGTCTTGCTTCGCGGAAGGAAGAAAATGTAATTAACACACTGCAAAAGGAATAGGATTGGATCTCTGAGGGTTTTGGCTGTAGACACGATCTTCACAATAGATGGTTGTTTTGCCTAGATACAGAAACATTAGAAACCCTTGCGCCTCCACTAGTGCAAACTCCCTTGTGCCTTGGATATAATAGATCTTTGATGATTACTGAAGAATCTTTGAAGTGCTGATTATTGATTAGAGTGACCTATCCCTAGAAGTGATTAGGGCAGATAGATTTCGCTGCCGAAAACACCTGTTAGTCAAGGACTTGCGCCCTTAACCCCAACTTTGCTCGTCGAGCTCTCAAACCTGTTTCTCAAAAGTGAATAATAGCAGTAGATACCTTTAGGGTTCAATCTATCTTCTTTTATAGAGTTGAGGTTGCATGACTTGCTTTTGCATGCATGCAACTTAATTGCCGCATGTCGCATGCAAAGTGAAATAAGGCCCGCATGCTAGTTGATAACTACTCTGGTGGCCCCTTTTTATCCATTGATGACTTAATAACACGGTATTAATGTACTCTTTAGCTCCATGTATCATTAGTCCTCAGTCAATTCCCTTTTTTATCAGTACCCACTTGAACCTATGGGAATTAAATAGGTTAACGGGTATTTGTTGTTGCTTACATTACAAAACTTATCACTCAAGCAAAATATCAACAAAGAATGTCATGTGCCTCATCATGTGTCACAAGGATGAGTGCTCCACCTAATCAAGGCTCAATAACCAAGATAAACATCTCCAAGTGTGAAAACTAGCCAATAAACAAAGACATTCCCTATGCAAACCTCCGATCAAGTCAAGAGAGGGTCAAACTAGCTGTTAAAAGACTGCAATCAACCTCAACATGTGTGCACAAGGGGATCACTCCATCTAAACCATAGTCCCTGCCATAACGAAGTCTTACATGTGTCAAATACATCAATATATCCTAGGTTGCTCACGCTAGAAAGCCTCCAGCTATATGAAACCACCTTAAAATATATCAACATGTTGGAACCATGTGAAAAGGGGCCAATGTTCTAGGTGCTCCACAAGTGAGTGATATCAATCATGTAAGCATGCCATCCTCATGTAAAAGTAAACCCCATATGCTAGGGAAATCATCCCCTACACAACCTATACCACCTCAACATATAAATCATGTTGCACCACCTAGTCATGTGATAAAATAACAAAACATAAGAAAAGCAGATCATGTGGAACAGCCGCTCTTAGTGATAAACAAATATACCATCACCATGCTAGGATATACAACAAATGAAAGTGATCCAAGTCTCAACTCATGATACGATGGAAATTCTGCTAGGCTCTTAGGGCATAAGCAAATAACTCTGCACTAGCCACTCTTCTCTAGACATCACACACCCACCGTTGAGGCAGTGGTTGGATGTACCATAAGGGCAATGCGAGAGAAAGTGTGTGCATACATAGTAAAGCCCCTGTATCTGTCAAATGATCTACAGTGTCATCAATAAGTGTCTGTCCTCCCCCACTATTTTCTTGTGGTCAGTCAAGAGAAACTTTCTCGTTTGATTTTCTATTTTACTATTAAATTCTTACAGTTACTGAAAGTAAACATCTCCTTACATTAACTTCAATTTTCAACATTTAAAATTAAAAGTGGGACCCCTCTTACAGGATGTTTCATAATGGTTTCAGATTCCTGGGACCTCACACAGAAACTATAAATTGTTTTTTCTTTCCAGTTTCAGTAGACTTGACAGGTTTTAATGCACTTCCTATCCCCAGGAATATGAATTCCCGGAAATCTGAATTCCCGGAAATCTGAATTCTTCAAATCTTTCACTGTGCATTTACTGCATCCAGTTAGTTACCAAGTGCATCAGCTCTCAAGACATATAAATAAGGGGTCAAGGGACATCCCTGTCTAATGGGGCGATGAAGAGTAATGTGGTCTTAAATCTAAGTTATTCAAAACAACTATTAATAGGCATAGGTCCTAGTATTTTGCATGGAAATAATATGGGTATGTCTTTTTGAAATGTAGATTTGTCTTTTCTTTTCTCAGATGTTAGTTTATTATTTTTTCATTTCGATATATATTGCATATTCCAATAACTAGTTTATTTATTTGCGTTCAGCGGAAGGCAAACAACTCCTGTTGCTTCATTGATGGATTTGGCTGCTACAGAAAAGAACAACTTAGATTTAGTCATTGAGCAGGAGTATGATCACCAGGCAAAGTTGCTTCAGGAATTTTATGAAATTCCAAGCATCGATAAAGCATGGGTTTCCCAGTCTTGCTTAGGTATGGTTCTCTTACCCATTCCTTTGTGTTTGTACTTGGTTCATATCTTTTTATGCCAAGGTTTGAGTCCTCAGTTTTCGTAGTGTTTTGTTGTGTTGTGCTATTTCATGCTTGCTATTTAGTATTCTTTTATTGAATCTTTATGATTTGCTACTCTTATCATCCCAAATTTAACCACATAGAATGGTTCCTTTGTAATTTAAAGTTTTGTGCTTAAATTACTATGGGGTCATATGCATTGCTACCTTTAGATTTCTGTTTTAAGACAAAGATAGGTTGGCATCTCTTAGTATTTCATCTTATAACTTGTATAAACAGTCCTTGATGGTTAATTTTGTGTCAGTCACTATCATAAGAGTATGATATCTTTTTATTATTATAAAACTACACTTGGGCATACTAGCTAGTTTGATTTCCTGATTCCTTTTTATTGTTTCTTTGGGCTATGTGATTTCCCAGGCAATGGCTTGCAAGCAATGATTTCTATGAGCCAGATGAATTTTCCAGCAAATAAAAAGAGAACCTTTTTCCTTTCTGCACACATCCCAGAGGAAGTTGGCAATCCTGCTAACTGCCACTGGTCACCATTTCCTGTTGATCAAACGGGTGCCTCACTGGTTGTTCCTTCACCTTCAGGTTTGAATGTCCTTGTTGTTCGAAATGGAGAATCCAGCTCAAAAGATGCATCTCCTCCAGTACAACTTGAAATTTGGGGTCCTGGTCAATTGCGGAAGGAAATATTTGTTCCTCAATCTGTGCATGGTCCTTTGTATACAGATGGATGGTAATTGATTGCTTCAAAGATCAATCGTTTCCATTTTTTTTATATTTTTAATGAATATCTGTCTGTTATCTCAGGGAGCAAAAGCTACAGTCTTTTACCTGTATCATGGGCATATTCAGCATTAAATAATAAGTTAGATTGAAGATGGAATTATTTTATGAAACGACATAGCATTATTAAGATTTAATGCCTAAACATATCCAACTTTCTGTTTCTTTTTGTTAAAATAGGTTTGAAGGTGTTTCATGGAGTCCGGATGAGACTTGTATAGCTTATATTGCAGAGGAACCGGCAACCCATCAACCCATATTTACTAGTTCTGGTTGCAAGCCAGTAACTTCAGGTGAAAAGGAGCCGGGAAGTTGGAAAGGCCAAGGAGATTGGTTGGAGGATTGGGGGGAAACCTACTCAGGAAAAAGGAGACCAGCACTATTTGTTGTCAACATTAAAAGGTTTTAACTTGGTTATCTTTTGTATGAAATGGGGATGGTGTATTTGTGTATGTTCTTTATCACACATCTCAATTGATTAACCTGTTCAGTGACAGTGGGACTGTGCAGGTTGTTGAATGCATCCCGGACAATTTAAGTGTCGGACAAGTTGTGTGGGCACCACATGTTTCCACAAATGATTCTCAGTATCTAGTTTTTGTTGGATGGTCAGTAGATTCTGGTGATTCCCACAACCCAAGAAAGTTAGGAATGAAATACTGTTACAATAGGCCATGCGCTCTGTATGCAGTTAGAGCACCATTGCCAAAATGGTAAGTACTAAAAAGATAGCGTTGATGTTCCATTAGATTTGGTAAACTTTGATTCAAATGTGGATGGATTATGTTAATTCTTTGTGGATCAGAAAATGCTTTAAGATAATTTTTTGTTCATTGTTTTTTTTCTTTTCACTTTCATTCAAATATTCATTAAATTCTGGCCTTTGTTTGCAGGGATTCCTCTAAGGAGATGATAGCAGCTCAGAAGCTCACGGAGAAAATTGATAGTGCTTTCTTACCACGCTTCAGGTTATTGCATGAACCAAATCTATCAGTAGATGTGGAAAACACTGAATATATATCAATCTCATGCACGTCCATGAATATCAACAGTACAGACACTGGGGAAAGGCCCACCACCTTTCTGGAAGAGACTGATGTGAGGCAGTAGTGTTCAATATGATGTCATATACTTTAGCAAGTAGCCAAATAGGTATCTGAATATGTGCTGAGAATCATGGATCCAATGTACAACCAAAGATATGCAATAGACTCCTCTTGGCCACTATACAACATTGATACACTGGCACTAGATACACTGTAACTCTGAAAAAGACCTGATGAAATCTATGTGGCATTGAACTGAAGTTGTACTATGATCAAAGTTTTCCCTGGTGGACCAACAACAATGGGTGTCCACATGGACAAGTACACATAGATGCACATGATCATCAAGTTGAGTCATTATATAGTTTTTTTTTTTTCCAAGAAAAAAAAGCGTAATTTCATTCATCTTTCGAGATCAAAATTACATTCTGAATATTCACATACATGTGAATTCCGTAGTCCAAAAAACTGGATCCAATAGATAGACTGATAAGTCTTCTGTAATATAAAATCAAGGAAAGCATACACAGATGCTTTTTCACAAGTAGCTAGATAGATCATTACATTAAAAATTTCCACAAAATAGAGAATCATATAGATCGGCCTGTTATTCACAGCCTGCATTAAACCATCATTAGATTTCTGAACCCAATAATGATTCACGATCGGCCAAAGATATTAGTCGAGAGCAAAAAAGACCGGTTCTTATAAACTGGAATCAGCTGTCATGTAAATGCTGGAAGAGCATACACCTGTTATCAGAAAATATGTGCGAAAACAAAAAACTTTAGCCATACAGCAGTGTTCTTGTAAAATTTTTAACCAAGTTATCAACCCGTGACTAGAAACAGCCGCTATTTAACCATCAAAAAGTTCTGTCAACTCAAAAATTTTCGATGAACGGCCTGTGATAAAAAGCCTGTACAGTGCCTTCACTTGATTCTTTCACTGCCATGTGCCCAGTGCCAGCCTGAACCCTTCCTTGGAAGCTTTGTCCGCTTCCTTGTTATTTTCCCTGTATACATGCCGGCACGAAAAGGAGTCAAATCGAAGGAGGAGCTGCCGAATGGAAGATATAATAGGTGCTAATCTCAAATGTCTACACTCTTGAGTCTGATTGATCCAATTTATAACATTCAAAGAGTCACCAAGAAAATTAAGTTCAGTACACCCTTTCTCCAAAGCAAACATCAGCAGCATTTTAAGGCTCATTAATTCGGCAAAATTGTTTGTGCCTCCCCCAAGCCCCAAAGACATAAACAAAGAAATGGGAATCAGTTAAATAAAGAACTGCACCACCACCACACAGATTGTTCTGGGCTGCCCCATCAAAGAACGCCCACGGAAGAGATCTGTCTAGTTCTAATGCTAAAATCCTTCGTTCTCTAACAGCCCTTATATGTTCCGGATAAGAATTGAAAAAGCCCACTGACAGAGCACCGGTGATAGCCGGAATGTTTGGGGCATCCTTGAAAATAGCCTTGTTACGTGCCAGCCAAATCCCCCAAATGACCAGCAAAGGTAAAATTTTATGCTGTTTCTGGGGTGTTCTTCTCCACCAGGTTTCCCATGCTTCCCCAACAGTTTCCCCTTCCCACTGACAGTTGAAACCTACCAAAATGGTAACTTCCCTCCAGACATCAATTATGTAGGAACATGTAAGAAACAAGTGAAGGGTAGATTCCAGCTCCCTTTTACATAACGCACACCATCCCGGACCTGAAAAGAGCGCTTCTGAAGGACATCCCACGTAGGAACCTTATTATTCAGAACACACCACATAAACAGCTTAGTTTTTGCTGGGCATTTAAGCCTCCACAGAGGCCTCCACCACCAGGCTTCTTCCCTTTGATCCAACCCTACACTAAGAGCTAAATACCCAGCCTTAGGAGTGTAAACTCCCCCCGGATCGGCCTCCCACACCAGAGAGTCTTCTTGTTCAGAAAGTAGAATGTTAGCCCGAACCAGCTCCCTGAGGTATTGATCCAAAATGCCGGTCTCCCGTTCCCCCAAACCAAAGGAGATTGCCCTTCTCCATAGTTGAGTCCACGGTTCAGTGGGCCTTGGAACAGCTAAGTGATTAAGCGTGGCGACCCCTTGTTGACCTAACAGCTCAATTACATCAGGAGGAAGAAGGTGTTGTTGAAAGCTGCCCATCCATGGATCCCTGCCGATCAAAACACTTTCCCCGTTGCCCACATCCCAAGCCAGATTGTTTTCGATCAGATCAAAAGAATTAACAATTGCTTTCCAAATCACCAAGCCTCCTAAGTGTGACTTCCTGGGATTTCTAATCCAATCCAGGAGACTCTCTACATAAAGATACTTCTGTTTTATCACCCGGGTCCACAGGCTGCTGGATTTCAACAATCTCCAGCCTCCCTTTGTAGCCAAGGCTTTTGAAAATAGAAAAATGTCCTTAAGGCCCCATCCTCCCATTCCTTTTGGTACAGCAATCCTTTTCCAGTTGACCCAAGGGGTAGTCTAATCTTCCTTATGACCACTCCAAAGAAATCTAAAACAGACCCTCCTAATCCTTTCAAGGATCCCTTTCGGTATCCAAGATAAAGACATCCAATACACCGGAATTGCCTCCAAAACAGCTTTGACTAAAACTAATCTGCCTGCTCTAGAGAGCCACTTGTGACTCCAAACCATTAGGCGTTTCTCAACCTTTTTAATCAACCAAAACCAGTCCTGTTTCCGATACATGTTTGCTTTTAGAGAGAATCCAAGGTATTTTAGACCTTCCTCCAGACCTGCTGTAGTATATGGAAAAAACCTCATGATTTCGGCCTCCTCTTCCAGTCTTAACATATGTGTAGTCAAGGAAGATTTACCAGCGTTAATCTCCATACCTGTGGCCTTTGAGAAAAGGTCCAAAATCTCCTGAAGAACCCTAGATTCTCCTCTAGTACCAGAGCAGAAAATCAGTACATCATCCACAAAGAGTAGATGTGTAATATTTAAATTCGGAGATATCTGGATCCCAGTGAAGCGACCTTCCGCTCGGGCTACTCTTAAAGCCCTGCTTAAACCTTCAGCAACCAAAAGAAAGAGGAGCGGAGACAAAGGGCATCCTTGTCTCAGCCCTTTCTCGGCATGAAAAAAGGGGGAGGCCGCTCCATTAATCAGTACAGAGAAAGAAACAGTAGTTATACAAGACATAATCCATCGTATAAAGTTGATGCCAAAACCTAGATGGGTTAGAAGCAACCTCAAATAAAGCCAACTAACTCTATCATAGGCCTTAGAAAGATCAATTTTAAGAATAGCCCCCTTCAGCCTTCTAGCTTTTAGACTGTGAAGGCCTTCCTGAACCACCCCGATTGCCTCATGGATTTGATGACCTTCCAGGAAGCCAAACTGTTCGGCAGAGATGTGTTCTGAAAAAATAGCCTTCAGTCTTAAGGCTATAACTTTTGAGATAATCTTATACACACAGTTGCACAAGGAAATAGGCCTGAAGTCAGAGAGGGATCTGGCATTGTCAGCCTTTGGGATAAGAGCTATGAAAGTAGTATTGAAGCTAGCCGGTATCCAACCAGACGACCTAGAGTCTTCAATCACCTGCAACAAATCCATCCCCAGAATATCGAAGAGAGCCAGAAAGAAATCTATCGTCCATCCATCTGGCCCTGGGCTTTTATCTTTCTGAAAACTGCCCATAACCACCTTAAGTTCTTCTTCCGTAACTTCCTTCATAAGGTCCCTATTGCCCTCCTCATTTACGAAACGAGGGAACATCTGTGCCACTTTAATAACCTCTTCAATTGTGGCCTGAGGTGGAGCTTTGAACAATTGTTGAAAATGATTCACCCCACATCTGGCCTTTTCTTCAAAAGAAACAAATGAAGTACCCTCCTCATCCTGCAGGCTCTAAATGGTATTTGCCACCTTCCTTCCTCTGGCATAGGCATGAAATTTTTTTGTGTTATCATCTCCACTCTCCAACCAAATCGCTTTGCTTTTAAGTCTCCATGCTTCCTCTTTTTCCAACAGTAGAGTATTGCGCCTGCCCTCCAGCCTTGACAATGCTTCTTTAGACTCTTGTGAAAAAAACCCACCTCCTTCTCCTTCATAGATCAGTAGAAGATCTGCTTCAATAGTCTTCAGCTCGGCCTCATCTCTGTTTCTCTTTGATACTGCCCACTCCTTGATAAACACCTTAAGACGTTTAATATTGTTTGCAAACTGTAAAGCAGCCGATCTGTCATTTTCCCTCCCAATAGGGTTCCAATGTGATAGAAAAAGATTTTTGAAGGTCTCATCCTGTAGCCAACTTTTATTGAATTTTAAAGGGCTCGGAGGATTGTTGGGCCCCTTTTTGATTTCAAAGAAGATAGGGAAGTGGTCAGAATGTCCCCCACTGCCCACCCATTGTCTTACCAAGAAAAAACTGTCCACCAACTGCTCTGCTGCCAAGAAACGATCAAGTCTTTTAGCCACCCTAGCATCCCCGCAACGATTATTTCTCCAAGTCGGTTCTAATTTTACAGGCTCAATATCCAGCAAGCCCTTCTCCATCAATTTCTGCACAAAAAACCTCGCCAAGGAATCCACCTGAGCATGAGGACCCCAAACCTCATTATGCCCCAGCGAGAAATTAAAATCGCCACCCATCACTACCGAATCATCGTTAACCAGAGGGTTTTGTAGCAGTGAATCCCAAAAAGGAGCTCTGTTAAGATAAGGTCCATAGATATTAATCACTAAAAGAGAAATCCCCAATTCTTCAGAAAAAACCTCAACACCCAGCACTGCCTTAGATCCCCAAGAGTTAATCATCTTCACACAACTATTTCTCCAACCCACCGCCAGTCCCCCTGAACGTCCTTTTGCATCCAAAGTCACAAAAGACCACCCAGGTATCCAGCTTTCCAACCACCCCTGAATCACCTCTCCTACTCCTAAAGTCTCTTGTAGCATAATCACATCCGGGTGTTCAAGAGTAAGCACCCTGATGAAGGCTGATTTCTTACCAGGCCCAGCCAGCCCCCGACAGTTGAAAGACGAGCTTCATAATCGACCTTTCTTCTTGGCCATCTCCGCTCTAAGGGCCTTTTCAATCGAAATTTGTTTTCCTCCCAGTAGATCCTCCTTGGCTCTGGACTGGGCCTTGAATAGATTTGTCTTTCTGCCTCGACCTCTTCTCACAGTCGAAGAACTCTTACCCAACCCTGATACAGGTTTGTGACAGGATCGTTAAAAATAACCTGAATCCATAGAGTCTGGAGGGGAAGGACAGGACTCCTCAGGACAAGAATCAGTTACAGGATCCACAACAGCAGAAGGGGATGCTTCCAAAGTAATAGGTTGAACTGGATCAAAATCAGTAATGGTAGCAACAGGTTGTGAACCCAAACCCGTAAAGACCTCAGCTGATACAAAGGGCAAAGAGGGGCCATGCTGCCCCGAGAGTGAAAGCTTCCTCAAGCCATCAATCCAGTCGAAACCAAGAAAGGAAACATTATTCAAGAACAGATTAACATTAGACAACAGAGGTAAAGCAGGGTTACCCGGACCAGAGAGATCCCCAGTAGCCGTGTCATCAACCAGAATTGAAGCCTGAGCTGGCTGAAACAAGAGTCCCTTCGTCCACCCCGGGAGTAGGAAAAATCAAGTCTTCAATAGGCGGATCACTGTCCAATTCGTCCGCAGAGGACTGTGCAGAGCCAGATACCACATGAGGCTTCTCAGAGGGTTTGTCTCACGCAACCCATTCACCTTTCCTGCTACTACCAAAGTGAGAACGCACCTGCATCTTGCATGTCGCCGCCGGGTGCCCATAGACATGGCATCGTCTACATCGAAAAGGGACATTCTCGTAATCCAGTACCTATGGGATGGGCACCGGTCCCCATTCCAAAATAATAGATTCTGCCAATCCCTCCCTTAAATTTATGTTCACTAGAATTCGAGCTACCTTTTTCTCCTTAGTTTCGAGGAAGGATAGATCCGCCTCCAGAAAGGTTCCAAGAATATCACCAATCCTCCGGAAATGATACATATCCCAGAAATGGAGGGGAAGTGCTGGTAATCTCACCCAGATAGGGGATACGTCCACCCTCTCTTTGCTAGCATCAAACAGAGGGTTCCATGGTTTCAAGAGGACAGGTGAGTGATCAATATGCCAGCTTTTGGTTTTAATCCATCGAAAGTCCTCCTCTTCTCCAGATTGATGACAAACCAACCTCTATTCAACATCTCTACCTCCGGAGCATATCCAAACTGATTGCCCCATGAAGCCGCAGCCCAATCCTGTACGGTCTTTTTAGCAAAATTGTGCCCCATAACCTTCCCTACCAGAGTACACTTCGCCATCTTCAGCATGTTGTCCCAGGCTAAATCTTCTCCAACCGCATAATTCCGAACCAGCTTCTTTTTGATCCATTTCTTCTGACGACTCTTAGAAGAACCATGAACCCCAGCCTGTCTCCCTTCCGACTCACCTGAGTCCCCTAGATCATCAGAGAGATCCCTTCTGGGAGAGCCACACCCTCGATGCTCCGCAGCATCCAACGGCACCCTCCAATCCTCCTCCGAGATATCACCGCTTGAACCCTGCCCCTGCAAAACCTGACCAAACACCCCACTTAAAGACGCCTGAACACGGCCCTCTTCAGCCACAAGCCCTCCCTGAAAAGATGACGGCGGAAGCCCTATGTTTTGAGACAAAGAAACCCCCTCTTCCGTCCAGCTCGAGGGCCCCAACAAATAATCAGAAAAGGGATCCACAAGAGAAACTGCCGGAACATGTTCCATCGGTGAAGAAACAAAGTAAGCAGAAGGGGAGGTATAGTCTTCCAGCCCCAGCAGCTTAAAACTAGCCGGAACCTGTTCATCCTGACCCAGCCTAGGGATGTCCACCAGATGCTCCATCGACCCTCCCCCTGGCACCGCCCAGATGTCAGTGCTCTCCAGCCTGTCACTGGAATAATCAACCACGTCCAGATCCTCCATTGCTGCTAGATAGAGAACCGTGGCAGCCAATAAATCCTACAAACTTCTTCAAACCTCGAGAAAACCCTGCAGCCTGACACCGTGACAGAAGGCTACAACAATTAACCGCGACCTAGGGCAAAAACAAAACCTAATCAGAAAGAAAAAACCACAGTCCAGGTCAAACCACTAGCCATGGCTAGTGATCTTGAGCGGCCGTACCCCATGCTACCAGCCTACGCCATCACCATCACCGCCTTCCAGAAACCTCTGGCCATTCAAGAAGTTTCAAACCCTTCTAGCCAGGGGAATCCTTCTAATTGTCTCATCCAATTGGTAATGAGTTATTAGGAATAAAAGTTGTAAATAAAAAAAAATCAGTCATTATATAGTTAGTCATGATAGACATGATAATATACCAAGACTGCAAATACCTTCAAACAGGTTTCTAAGAAAGATGATTTACAAATGGACCAGCACCATAATTGCATGGACAATTTTTTTTTGCGGGGTGGATTAGAGATGGTATAGACTAGGTTAGTTAAGTGAAGTTTTGGTCAAAGGTGACTGATTGACTCAAGATGTAGGATAAGGGAAAACTCTGTGATTTTCACCAATAGGGAAAACAATAGGAAGTGTCTCACAAAGGGGGGATGTGAATGAGGTGCCACCCCCTTAACCTTGGCAATTAGACTCCCCCCCTTTTTCTCTTTTCTTTGCTAGCTTGTTCTTGGACTTGTCTTCTTTGATTTCTTGGACTCTTTTATTCTTGTACTTCTTTCTTTTGGACACCTTGGCCTTTATTTCTTTGGAGGCCCATGGCAAGTAAGATTTGGTTCTTTCTTCTTTGCTTGATTTTTGCTTTGACTTGGTCTTTTTTTTCTTTTTGATTGTAGGTACAAGGTGTCTTGGACTAGGAGCTTTTTCACATGCCCTTTTTGAGGCATTGAAGGGGAAGAGCCTTTCATGTTTTAGGTCTAGGGAGAAGCATTGCTCCATGTCAATTCTCTTTGCTTGATAAGCAATTGACCCCGGGGATTAACAAGGAAGTCTCCTGAACCACCGTAAGATCATTGCAACACAAACATGCTCGAGACACAAAGGATAACTGAGAGGTCTTCATGGTGAAGGGTTTGCACAGGGAAGGTCAAGAGTTAGTTTATCAATCTTTAAACAAAGGATGCAAACCAAAGTATGATGGTAATGGATGAGGCGGAGATGGCAAAAAATGGAGTTGAAGTAGGGGGCAAAAGTCCTTGCAAAGAGAAAGAATCACCTTGGTTCAATGCGACATAAATAAATTAAAAATCTACTACCCTTGTCAACCTGTGGGTGGTACTGCTAACTATACTTCAAATAATCAATACATCAAATATGGCAGTATCAACATAGAGTACATCATCACAAAATATATCATCATGGCATGTCATAGCCGTGGAAAAATGGTATATATCACATGATCATTGCATCATCTCATAAAAGGAGGCCCAAGAGCAACAAATATGGGTCTCAATACTCTGGAATGTATAGTGCTCTGAAGCAAAAGTAAGTCTGAAAAAATATGCCCGCATAATGTGGCATAACAGTTACCATGAATTATGGGAGTAGATTGAGCAAAAAGCAACAGGTATGCTGACAAAATGCCCAACAACAAAATTCGCCCAACAATTCTGTATAGGCACTAAGAACTACAGGGCTTTGATACTTTTGTCACATATATAGTAGCTGGGTGTAATATCCCAAACTGATATTTTCTAGTTTATGGGTATACTGTAGATGGCTAATAGATTTACTCCTTAATCAAATAGGAAAGAAAACCCCGAACTTTAAAATAGGGGAAATCAATGCATGTACATACCAGTATATAGATCAAATAAATAAGCTGCTGCTGGGAGCCTGGATGATGTGCTTGCTTTGTCTTTGATCACGGTGACACGGTGTGACGGTGAATCCCTCTAGCTGGATGAATAATCAATCTCCCGCAATAATTGCTGAATGTAACCTGATGATGAACTAGTGCTGAACCTGCATGATCCAACCTGATGATGAACTAGGGTAGATAGATTTCGTTGCCGAAATACACCAGTTAGCTGAGCATGCGCTCAACCCCAACTTAGCTCGCCGAGCTCTCCAATTCGACTCCACAAATCAATTATCACATAAGTATCTTCTCCATTCACTTTATCTTTCTTTTATAACTTTCAACTGCGAAAACCCTAACTTTTGACATAATTAGGTCAGTTTAACTTCTAATTTGCAGTTGACTTGCATGCATGCGCATGGAGACTTAATCGGGTGCATGTGTCATTAAATAATGCTCAAATGTCATGCATGCAGGTGGCCTTTGGCTCTGGTGGCCCTCTTCGACCCAATGGTGATATAATATTGATGCCCTAGATCTTCTGTAGATGGCATCGGTCTTCAGCTGATTCCCTGACTGTCAGTACCCGCTCGAATCCACAAGAATCACATAGGTTAGCGGGTTGGTCCTCAATGCTTAGGCAAAAGAGGACATTACAGTCCTCCCCGCTCGAATTTGCTTGTCCTCAAGCAACTGTAAAGCTGGGTGTTGTAATACCTATTCTGCCTCCCAAGTGGCCTCCTCTATAGGCAGATCTTTCCATTGAACCAAGTAGTCTTTGATGATTTTATTCCTCAGTTTCCGCTCTCGCACCTCTAGGATGCGCTCCAGAATCAGAATCAATTGCCCATCATCATCAAGGGGGGGGCAGCTCTCAAATCCCCTATCTGGAGTTTGACCTACTGGATGGTCTCCGAATACTGCAGGATGTTGTGTGGCCTTATCTGGTGGTTTCCTGAAGGTAACAAAACACTCTGCTGCTCCCTCAATATCCCCCTGTCAGAGTATTGCCTCCCTGTGTGATGTTACTGGTGTGGGAGGGTAGGTATTCATCCCTCTCAATTCTACCTTCTGTCCCTCTGCTCCTGTGAACTCCATCTCCATGGTTTGGTAGTTTGTGGAATACTTCCCTAGGGAATACATCCACTGAACTCCTAATACCACCTTCATGTCAGAAACATCCACCACATAGAATGTCTCCATCACTGTATAATTCCCAAGTGTTACTGTTAATTAAGGAATCCTCTGACTACACTCCATGGTGTGACTTGCTGCAGCTACTGAAAACCCATCAAAACTCTTAGTCTGAAGGTCTCTCCTTTTAACCCATGCAGCATTAATAAAGTTGTGGGATGCCCCACCATTTATTAGCACTCCCACTCTGTGGCCCTGTATGGTACCTCTGATTCAGAGAGTGTGGAATCTAGGAACCCCTGTCATGGTTAGCAGTGGTACCTCCTGAGGGCGGCAACTCCCTAACTGTCTCTGGTGTCTCTCTCTGCTCCTGATCCAGATAATCATCATCCTCCCCATTGTTAGAATAGGGCTCTATGTAGTAAGCCTTTCCCTTCCCTGAACATCTGTGACTTGGTACCCATGGTTCCTGGCAAGTGAAACATAACTTTTTTCTTCTAAGGTCCTGTCGGGTATTATTGTCCATCCATTCTTTCTTGGGCCATTCTTTCTGGATGGGTTTCCTCTCTTCATCTTCAATAGGGAAATTGGTTTTGGGAGGAAGCCTAACCTTGGGTACTGCATCCTGTAAATCTCTAGTCCGTCTGATGGCATCTACTAGGGTGGTGGGCCTATAAGACTTGACCCATCCCCGTAAGGGTTCAGTGAGAGCCTCAGTGAACAACATAATCAACTTGCTCTCTGATATATCTGTCACCATGACTGCTATCCTCTGAAACTCTGAAATAAATGCATCTGCACTACCTGTCTGCTTGAGCTGTGCCGACTCTCTAAAGTGTACCTCGGGATCTTTCCGATCAAACCGCTCAATAAGCCTCTGTGTAAAATTTGGGTACGATGTGATGGTGTTGTGACCCAGTGTCACTAATTCGTGATACCACCACTCATGTGCTTCTCCGTCCAAATGCAAAGTAGCCAATTTAATGGCATCTGTCTCAATCATGGGGTTGAGCTGGAAGTATGTATCCAACTTTTGTATCCAATTCTTGGCTGGGCCACCCCGAGTGCCCTCAAAGGTAGGGATAGTCAGTTTCCCTACGGTGCGCTGTAACTCATAGTTCTGGGTAAATGGCCTATTGTAAGCTTTGAGTTTGTTCTTACTTTTAAAGTGGCAGAAGTCAGTGAAGGTCATAGTTGAATGGAAGTCATCTCCTAAAGCTCTATATTCTCTCAGATAGGCACTCATGGGTTCTTCTGGTTCTGTTTGTGCTAGAGGCACTACAGCTGGACTATCTAAGAATTGAGGCATGGTAGGTCAGAAGGGCTTGTGTATATGGGGATGGCTTTGCATGTTGGTATATAAGTACTCCCTACTACTGCTGGTGGATACCCTATGACTGTTGGGAAATAAGGGATTGTGTGGGGTGGGCCCATTCTTTTCAGTCATTTGCCTGAAGGTGCTCCTCATTTCTTTTTGCCTAGTGGTGAGTTCTTTTATGGTTGATATGAGACTATTGAAAGCTATTTTATCATCATCGGCCATTGTTTCTTTGCCTTTTTCAAACTGATACTTTCTGTTTCCCAAATCTATGTCCTCTAACTCCTCTTCTCTATACCTCTGTCTCCTGTGAGTAATGTTGTATGGGTCTCCTGGATTCATTTATAATTTTTGCATGCCCACAGCTAGAAAGACTGATGACATATAATATTTCAGACTAAAATTGTAAATCAAATGTAACCACAGTACCTCCACTTTATATGAATAACAACAACAATATATGGAGAAATCAGGCCTGGAATATATGGATCACGAAATCAGCTCTTCAAAAGGGATCATGATTTTCTCTTCTAGGTGCTCTCAGCACACTTTTCTTCCTCCATGCCTATGCAAATCAGGTTAAACGATGTGCAGAGATGACTCGGAAGTTACGTTTCTTTAGAGACCAAATAAATAAATCTGGCTTAAGTCCGTCTGGACCTCCTCATGAACTAGCAACTGATTTTGACGAGCTTGAGTTTTTTTGTGCTTGCAGGTCCAATTTGGTGAATATGAAGTTGAACTCTAAGAAATAAATGAAAACAATGAAAAATTGCAGCGTACCTACAATGAACTTTTAGAGTTTAAGCTCGTGCTGCAAAAGGTTGGGTTCTTACTGTCCACATCTACCAATGTGGTTGACGACTCCACAAGGGCTCGGTTTCTTCCCCAAAAATGACGGCTCCAGCAAGCGACCCACACGATCTTTCTTTTCACGAGAGGGGAGGATTGTTAAGAAACGCCCGTTTAATCGGCTTCTTCAGGCGAATTTGCAAGCTTTTGTTCCTTCGCGTGAAACCCGTGTTCGTCTTCGATGGTGGAACTCCTACACTCAAGAGGAGAACGGTAATTGCCCGCCGGCGACAGCGCGAGAATGCACAGGCCAAAATTCGAAGAGTGCCGAGAAATTGCTCTTAAATCATCTGAAGACTCGTAAACTAGAGGATCTTGTGCAGCAAAGTCAGAATCCTAAGACCAATGAAAATTCAGCCGACGGCAAAAAAACATGAAGGGCGTGTTGATATTGGGGAGAAAGGAGACGCGGGTAGCAGCTTACTGGCAGTCAACTTTGAAATAACAGATCTGGTATACTTGGGTACTCCAACGTGAGACAAGAGCCTTGACGTGGAAGCGTGCTATTTTCCAGACTGATATGTGAATATTACTTCTCTTGCATGGGCGTCTATTACATTGTCTCTCACTTTATTAAGACCCAACCTTTGGTATCTGACTGCTCCAATGAAAGCACGATTTCCTCAATTCACTGCTCAAAAGAGATCACTCATTGCTAGTTGTAACCTGACCTCTTCTCGGGTGATTGCACCCCTTCTATACGCAACTTTTGCCCCTAATATCAGTTCAGATCCATGCTATAGGATGGTCGATTGTGATCCTAATTTCGCCTTCATCAACCACTGGCTAAATTTCGGATTCATGCAGCGTTATTTAAGGAGACGAAGCGAGTTATTAATTGGATGGGACGGAGCCTCGTGTGGGTAACAAATACAGATTCGGTCGCAAGATTGGTAGTGGCTCTTTTGCTGAGATCTACTTAGGTACTAATATCCAGTCCAATGAGGAAGTGGCCATCAAGTTGGAAAATGTGAAGACATGAAAGGGAAACCCTCAATAGATTCCCACTCAGGCTGGCAGGAAAACCAGCTCTGATACCACTGTAATATCCCAAACTGATATTTTCCGGTTTATGGGTGTATTGGAGATGGCTAATAGATTTACTCCTTAATCAAATAGGAAAGCAAACCCCGAACTTTGCATGCATGCAGTTGCATGCAAATATGTGCCCTAGATGGGGCCTCTGACGTACATGGATGGGGCCTTTGACGTACATTTTTGATGGACATATGGTGTATGGGTACTCATTCCTAGTAGATTTGGACATTTTGAGTCCATTGATGCACCTGATTTTCAGATTCAGGGACCTGCAAAGGAGTTATGGGTCATTTTATCAGTTTGCAACAGTTTGGCCTCGAAAAAATCAAAATAAAATGCTTTGCAATTGATGGTTGGATCTTCTAGGGCGCCAGCAGGGGCACATAGAGTGTAGCCAGTCGTTATTACCATATTGCTATGGTGCCGAGTCCATTCTTTGCAGCGAGTTGACGTCCAGTATCAGTCACCAGTGAGATATGAGCAGTTTTATGTTCTCGATGCAGTATTTTGATGATGGAAAATTACTAATAAAGAAATCGATTTGGGAAATTGAGGCAAGGAAATGGCATGGAAATGGTTCGAGGCATAGTGTTGGGGTTACCTTCATCCTCCGGCATCAGTTTCACTCTTCATGGGGTCCACATTTCCTAGCATTCTCCACTTTGGAGCATTTTTGATGAATTTTGAGGAGGGCGTCCTAGTGATTTTGATCACTCCATGTTATATTTGATGACTATACCTTGTGATTGTGCCATGGGGGCATTCTAGAGAAGTATTTGTGTCACCTCCTAGCCCCCACCATGTGCTATGTTATATTTTGTTCACTTTTCATGTGGTCCGCCCCTCCTTGGGCGTTTTAGTGAGTGCGCCTCCTTCTATGATTGAGTTGATCCATGTTTGTGATATTCGGCTAATCTTGGCCGTTGATTAGAGTGATTCTATCTTTTGATCTTGGCCCTTGATCTTTTTGGATCTAGGTTTTGTGTATTGGAGAGATCTATATATTGAGATGCTCTCTCATTTGTAAAGGGGGACATTTTGCTCTTAAGCTCTTGGAATAATAGAATATTTTTGCAAAAACTCTTGGAAGCTTTGTCGAATATCTTGTATGGAGATTGGAAAGTCTTATTCTCTCTAGCATTCTTGCAGATATATGCTTTTCTAACACTTTTTGCAGGGTGTCGTCCTCTTGGTGAAGGAAGCAACTTGGTTGTGGGCGCTATTGTGACTGAGTTCCATAGCATTATCCCAAATTGCCATTGATTTAGGGAGTATCTTTATTGCGTCTTGTGGCCATCTTGATGTTCTTTGATTCATTTTCTTCGTCATTTCATCTCTCTTTTTGCAAATCAATTCTTAATTGTAGATCTCTTTTGTAGAAGGAGGGAGCACTTGGCATCATGGAGTGCCAACGAATTCACTTGGAGGCATAGAAAACGCTTGTAATTGATCGGAGAGGCAAGATCATCGTCATACGAGGTTAGTAGCAAGTATTTTCACGTACATTTGCATCTATTTTTTTTTTGGGCTTAATCCAATTGTGACCATAAAACCCTCTTCTTCCAAACCCTAGTTTTGTAGATCTGATAGATCGGGTGCTTATTTGATGACCACGATCAAAACCCACTTAGGAATAATTAATTAAACCCTAGATCTAAAGTTTCATTTCAATTCGACTCCATTTACCCTTGGATCTAACACTAGTCTCCTCTAGGTGGTGCGCCCTACATGGGTTGTTGGTCAACTTTTCAGATCTATCAGTTGGGTATGCTTGAACCTGCCTTAAATCAATAGATCTACTCTTCAAGCATCCATATCTAGTCATTTCTTGTCCCGATCTACTTTTTTGGGTATACTTCATCCATAATTGCATAAACCCTAGGTGGATCCAATTAGGGTTTCCTCATTTAGACTAGATCTATCTATACCTACATTATTAAACTCCTTGTGGTATCTTTCATTATAAGTCGGGTAATTTTTCTTATCATTAAGCCTCCCCAGCTTTGACCTAACCTTGCCTACCACATTCATCTCCTAGATCTAGATTTGCTTACTTATTTACTCACCTCACACATCATTTGTCTATCCTGTAGGTGCGCTAGCCTTCATAGGCTAGTAGGGTATCCCCCTTGATCATTCTCCGGAGTGATCTAATAAAGTGACAAGAGCCTCTCTGGCATGACAACTACCTTTCATTAGTAGTGGACGAGGCCCTTGCAGTGTCATCGGTTAACTACCTTACCTCTACCATCCCGGATGGGATACCTTTAGTGGGTAGCTACACTTTGTGTGATAACATATACCATTGTTAGAACACTCAGAAAATCGTGAATGCATATTTTCCATTAAGATTATACACATAAATATAATGATGTGACCCTTGGTTTTATATTCCAAGAGGTCTCTTGGACTCCTCATGGCTCTTCCTATTCACATGTGACTCTTCATATTCACCACCTATAGTGAATGTGAATAGTAAATACAGATAATATCTCTAACCCTAAGTATTAGTTTCCATCAGTACGAAAACCTAACTTTATTCTGTAACAACGGCCTTAGAACTCTAACACAAAGAAAAAAGATGAAAGAAGCTAGATTCTATCCCTGAATGCTTTTGGGAGTTGAGAAATTGTATATGGTGTTGTGAAAGCCTTGCTGAAGGAGTGCCGGAAGTGGAGTGAAACTGTGATTCCTGAAAGCCTTGCTGCTGTTGAAGTGAAGGCCTTATTGTTGCTGGAGTGTAAAACCTGCTACCATTGCATAAAAACCCCTAGCTGTGCATTCCCTAAATGACTAAATTGGTCCTGTTGTAGGATTGGGAGAGTTGAAGAGAAAGTCTAGAAGTTTACAGAGGTGAAAATGAGCAATAACAACTCATTTATGAGCTTTATAGACAAGGCAGGTAGGTTTTTACATTGGTCAATGCATCAAACTTGTTGACCTGTCAATCATATGTGGTACCTTCCAGTCAAGTCAAACTCACTAAACAAACTCTTTGACTTGCTGATGCATCATAACACCACGTTTTGCCAACAGACTGGGTTTGAACTGCGAGTCCTGTTCAAATTCGATGGGCCTGGTAATTAGCCTATATGAAAGCTAAGTCACTTGGTTCGAGTTCGTGTTCAAATTCGGAGACCTTGAAATTCGACAAAAAATCGGCAAAAAATTCGGCATTAAGTTCGAGTGACTACAAATATTAGAAATTTAAAAAATTCCATTTTATATATAAATAGTTAATATGATAATGATATATTCAATTATTTACATGCTATATAATTTATTTTCATTTATACAAATATTGTATAATTTGTTTTCATTTATGTAGTTTATTTTTATTTATATAATGTTTAAGAAAATGTGGTTTATTTTAAAAAACAAAGTTTCACATTTAAATATATACATTTAAACCAAAACTATTAAATTTTTAAATATTTAGAGCCTTGCGACTCATGGGTAGCTAAGGTATACTTCTGTCGCCCCTTAAGCATATTGGCCCGGGTTCTTCCTTCTTTGTCCTGGTTCCATTCCCGTTAACCTTATTTTGCATCTCGAACCCTTTAAATAAGACGGTAGTAAGGAAGAATGAATATGGCAAGGTGGTAATCAATGCGTATGTCATTAATCACTGACGAAACGACATGGGTACGGGACGCGATGATTTCAGAATCCGACAGTACAAAGGCAAAGCATAGAGGCAGCCGACTTCAGGCACCTAGGCTTCACATCAATAGTAAGACCATTTCATCAACTTCACTCATGAATATTATCATCGAGAATCAGCGGCTCTACTAGATGGAGATTTTGCGCGCAAAGGTAGTGTTGGTAAGGAGAGTAGGTTTCACCCGCCAGCCTCGAAGAGGGAAAAACAATTTTTGAAGGATTTTTTGCCAGTTTATAAAAAAATCGCCGAATTTAATCGATTTAATTCGGCAGTCTCAGAAAATCGTCGAATTTCGATTTTCAAGGCGAAAAATCGCTGAACCCAGTGACTCTGTATGAAAGAACACAACTAGTAATCCAGGGTTGGAAACTACATATTAAACTTCTGTATTTTAACAGTAAAGCCCTTTCATGGTAGGGATAAGTTTTCACATGTTTTATTCATTCAAATTTGGCTATGGATTTTGGTTGATACTGTTTCATTATATTTTTTAAAACAAATTAAACCATCTTATCATGTATTGCTTCATGGATGTGAGTCTAAAAGCTAGACAACTCTCTGTAAAATGTTTGGTAAGGAATTTAATTGTCGACATAAAGTGCCACTAAAAAATATTTTATTTGTTCAAATTTGACTATGGCTTTTGGTTGATACTGTTTCAAAATATATATTTTTAAAACAAATTAAACCATCTTATCATGTATTGCTTCATATGTGAGTCCAAAATCTAGACAACTCTAATGCTCTAAAATCTTTTGTAAGGAATTTCATTATCAACATAAAGTGCCCATGCATTATGCCTGCATTTTAAACTACTGTTTGAACATATTTCTTAAAATATGTGTTTGAAATGATTGGTTGTCGATGATTTGTTGATGTTTCTATTCTGGTAATGGGAATATTTCTGTTTTAACATTTGAATTGACTATATGTGAAACTATTCCTTGCTGATATGTATTTTAGGGAAATTAATATGCTTGTGACAGAGGTATGCAGCACATTTATATTGCAGCTTGGATTATTTATTTTGAACAGAAAAGATGACCTCCAATGTTATTGATAAACGTCCTCTTGTTGACCGGTGTTTATAACTATGATATGATCCGCTGTATTTGCAGTCCAGATGGGGAGCTGTTAGTCTTTTTATCTGCAAGCGCTGCTGTCAACACTGGAGCCCATTGCGCTACCAATTCACTCCACAGTCTGCATTGGCCCTCTGATGGAACAATGCATCCAAGTATTGGAATGAATGATGTGGTATGATAGTACTTTGTACGCTGTCCTCTTTTTCTAGAATTAGAGTACAATATTTATGCACTGTAGGGTTTCTACTTTGAAGTTTGCAGAAACATTTTGCATTATTTTCTAATATAAGGGCTTGTTATTTTCCTGTGGTTTATTTTTCTTGTGTGAGTGTCTTGTCTTTCTACTAGTCTCTGTTGATTTTTGTACCTAGTCAGGAGTTCCCTAAGTGACTTTATTTTGCCTGAGTCACTTAAGAGGGAAAATGTGACCCTCACATTAAAGTCACTTAAATGTGACTTTATGACTAAAGTCACTTTTTATAAAGTGAGTAAGTGAGTGAATTTATTTATGAGAAATAAATAAATGAGATATTCACTCTCACTGTGATGTTATAAAAAGGAGTGAGGGAGGCAAAAGTCAAATGACTTTTCATTTTACAGATGAAGGAGCTCAGGAGGTCGAATTGCTCAAGGAGGTCAAAATTCCAAGTTAGGGTTTGAAGTTGAAGTTTTCAGCAAACTGCCTGCACAGTTCCCGAGATAGTACGACTGCATTAATTACTGGTGTACGGCCACATTTAATGCATTGTACGGCTGCATTTATTGGCTCGGATTTCGAGGAGGAAGTACGGTCAGGTCTGCACGATTCC
>LPNX010649838.1:1325984-1425578 GCA_001517045.1 Pseudotsuga menziesii
TTTGCTTTTTCCTCTATTTATAAAGTTCAACTGCGCAAAACCTAATCTTTGACCTAATTAGGTCACTTTATCTTCTAATTTGCCGTTGACTTGCATGCATGCAGATGGAGACTTAAAGAGTGCATGTATTATTAAATAATGCTAGGATGGCATGCACGAAGGTGGCCTTTGGCCCCGGTGGCCCTTCTCGACCAAATGATGATGCCCTAGATCTTCTATGGATGGCATCAGTTCTTAGCTGATTCCCTAGCTGTCAGTAACCGCTCGAATCCACAGGAATCACATAGGTTAGCGGTTTTGGGGCCTTAAGGCCTAATTGGAAGAGGACATTACATAAAACCAATTCTCAATAATGAATAATAACAATCCATCCCCTAAGAAGTCGATTTGCTTTTCTTTATTCTTTTTGACATGTGCATGATGCATGCAACTTAACTTATGCATGCATGCAACTTTAATGACGCATGTCGAATACATTTTGATTTAGGCCTCACATGTCATGCATGTCGCTTAATCCTGCTTAAGTGGTCCTCTTCATTGTTTGATGACTTAATATCAATGCTAATTGTGCGCTTTTATCACATGTGGCCTCAGTCATTAGTTAATTCCCCAGCTCGTCACAAACGAAACATTACAGGCTGGGGGAAGGGAATGGGAGAATATATAATTGTCCCATTATCTTTGCCAATTCCTAGGGGTAGATACCCCACTCCCATAGTGGAGATTTGCTAAATCTCGCGGAATATACTCCCATTCACTGGCAGTCAGATATAAGCGTTTTCTAGGAAAAATGAGCCTGAAAGAATGACAACGGAACTTCATGCGGCAATGATTCATAAGATTTCACCCACATGTGCCTTCCAACCCTATAGTGCATGAATGTCTTGTTGATGTAGTAGCTGTATGAGGCATCCTCACCAAGTCGGCCTCAGAAGAAATGTGAAGACAACACTTATTTTGCACACTAAAAGAGAAGTCGGCCTAGTAAAAGAAGACAAGTCGGCCCCACTTGGAAAGTAAAATTGTCAACATGATAAAGTATAAATAGAAGACGCCCTCACTCATTTCTTACTAAGCAAGTTTGCTCCAAGCAAGAGAAGCAGTAAGCTATAGCAACAAGAAGACTATTTTCTGGGGTTCGCTATATTGGAGGAGTTTCTCCTTTTGTTTCATGGGGTTTATCTTTCTGCTATTTGTGACTACTATGTATTTGGAAGTACATTGCTCTTTGAACTGATTATCTCTATTAGAAGGTTGTTGGGTTTTCTCCCTTAGTGGTTTCCTAGATCAAAATCTTTGTGTCTATTGTTTCTGTGCTTGGTTATTCATTTAGTGATCCTATTTATTTATGCTGCAAATTAATATTATACTGCTATCTATAAAAACTAACTGTTATCACATATATAGTAGCCGGGCTACCATACACTATTTTTCAGCCAGTTCCCCTACATATGAGATGCTGAGATGAGCATCTATGATGGATCATGATTTGATTTTGGACTATAGTACTCTCCCATGCCATGACTGAGTCTCAGGACACTCAGATTTGAGGACTGATGTAGTCATTTTAGCCATTTGCAGAGTAGTTATTGATGCCCAGAGTTGTATCAGTGTTCTCTCATTAGACTGATGTTGGTTCAGATGGATTATTTATGATTCAGCTTATATATCTTGTGTTATGGTTATCATTGCTCTTATACTCATTCTTGTGACATGTATTAGTATTTAGTGTCATGATCTGGCGGTCATATAAATATGTGGACTTGGATGTATTGTTATTATGTATTGATGTCTTTACTTAGAGCTGGAAGTTCTTGATCTATACTCATTGGTTTTACCCTCCTTAGGGAGAATAGAGGTAGTCATTCCCATCATACTTTGGCTTGCTAGTGTTGGTTTCATTATTCATTTTCTCCACCCATCCATTACCTTCCAGTTATGTTCTCAACCCGACCTACTACTTGACTTATGGCATGGAGGACCTTTTCCCCACTAGAGCTTTTGTTGGACAAGCCTCCTTGGTATTTGTGTCTCGGCTTTGAGTTGCCTAGGTTGTGTTGGCTAACCTGAAACAAGTAGCGCTGCCATCAATACAATGTATTTGGAAATGAAATGAATATCTTATGAATGAAAAGTAGTGTTTTTAAACATACGTGAATGCAAGGCTAGCCTAATAAATTGGCTTTGAAGTACAATGAAAAGAATATCTTAAAACATTCATGAAAAGTAGTGTTTTTCAACATACATGAATGCATCAAGCCTAAATAATAAAAAAACCATGTAATAAAAACATGGGCAAAGGCTATGGAAAATCAAAGGCCCAAAAAAGCAATGGTTCCTAAAGTTATATCTAAGGATTGCTGGCCTTGTATTGAGTTGGATTGTGAGCATTTGTCAAGGTGAATAAGCACCTTTGAAGTAACTCACCCATTTGTCAGACACTTCCATCCCCTTTGTTGTTGCTTGTCTGTCATATGCTAGAGTGATTATCCCCTTTCCACATTCGAAGTGTCACAATGTCAAGTTGGTAATCACCCTTTGCCCTAGCCGTGTGAATTCCAACCCTCACCCTTCACTAGCAAAATGATTACAACTATGAAGTGAGTATGGTCTTGAAAGTCTGGTTTGAGTTATAGTTAATAAATGAAATCCTTTATATATGGTTGATAGATCGCCAGTGAAATGATTACTACTTGTTATAAGTGTTATTTGAATGATTTATTGAGCATTTTTTGACTTATGAACACTTACAGCAGATGGATGCTAGCCTGAGTTGTATTACTCATTATATGGTCATTTACAAATTATTATTTTGTCTATTTGGATGTTGTAGATGATCATATAGAGACCTAGAGGGGGTATGAGTACCTTAGATGGATTTGGACTCTTTAAGTCCAGTGAGACAGCTGGTTTTTAGTTCCGGGCACTTGCAGAGATGATTTGGCTCAGTGTACCTTTCTGGTGTAGTTTTGCCATACTTGATGGCCTGTATGAGCAGGGAGATATCTTTTCTGGATCTCCTAGGGCGCTGTATGAGGGATAGGGGGTCCAACCACTTGATTGTAACATATTACCCCGCTCCTAGAGAGGCTGGTGGGCTCAGTTGGATAACGCAGGCACCCTAGGAGGCAGTTTTTGGCACTTCACGTTTCCTGAGGCAGATAAAAAATAATTAAAATGGCTACTGAAGAATTAGATTTGGGCTACTGAGGCAATGAAATGGCATGGGATGAGTTTTGATGACGAGGGTGATGTCTTCCACTTCTTCTCCAGCAGTTGCAGCACTTGGATGGGCACACATCTATTTTCTGGGCATATTATATTATTTTCTAGAGATTTTGGAGACTCACGATTTCCACAAGGAGGCACAATTTCACAGTTTAAAAATTATATTATTTTTATTGTGCCATGGGGACACCCAAAGGGAGTTAGTTAACATTCCCTAGACCCACCATGTGCCTCATTTATTTTTTTGTTGAGTGGGATCCCCTCTCCTTCGTTGATTTGGTCCATTTTTATATTATATTGATGTATTGATCCATGTACTCTATGTTGAGCTCATCTCAACCATTGATTAGAACATTTGTATCTTTTAATCTTAGCCACTCATTTGAAAAGTGGTTATGATTTTGGTTCTCTCATTCCTATTTAAAAGAGAGAGGTTCTCATTTGTAAGGGGTCTTTGGCTCTTGGATCTGGATAATAGAACAACTTTTCTTGTGGATATTTTTGGATCTCCTTTGCATTTGGTGTTCTTCGATGGTGATCGGAAAATCTTTTGCTTCCTAGCATTTGGGTATTTGTTTTGAGATCTATATATTTTTTGGGAAACATTGTTTGGTCTACAGGAGGGCGACTTCAACTTGGGCGTTTTTGCAAGGTTGCCTCAACTCGCTTGGCTTGGATGCGTTTTGTATCAGGGGGTTTTCATTAGCATCAATGCGATCTATGATTTCATCTTGCTATTTTTCTGTAGCTTTTGCTTTTTTCTCATGATGCAACAAATTTGGTATGGTTGATGTTTGTTGTGGAGGAGAGAGGGTGCAATGGCTTCTCGGGGTAAAACGTTGAGCATAGAACTCATTCAAATCTTCTCAAATTGATCGGGATAGCAGGGATCATCATCATCAAGGTATCTACAAGGTTTTCAAGGTAAGATCTACAAGTTAGTTCTTCTCTTCCAAGATCTCAATCCATTGGCATCTGTATTTCCTTTTTTACCTAAAAAACCCTAAATAATAAAAAACCAAAAATATTAAAGATCAAACTGCTTGATCTCGGGACAAACCTTTTCTGGGTTTCATATATCGGGTCATGCCCTAAGAGAATCTTCCTCAACGCTGAGCTAGAAGTGACCAGGTTGCCCTAGATCTGAAAAACTGGCTTCCAAACCCTAGCGCTATCCTCCATGCTGCCAATTTTTTCAGTGATTTGATTTTTTCGGCAAAACACCTTTTTGGGTTTGTAGATAGAGTTAAATCCCAGGTGGGTCTCCTCCAACGTCGGGCAGAAAGTGACTCCATTGCCCTAGATCTAACAGGCATTGATCTCATACCCTAGCACTACCCCCTCTTTTGCCTCTTATTTTGACCATTTCCTGGTGGCTCGGGTGCTTTGACATTGTCATATCTTCCTTCGAGTCTATCCATCAGTACTAGATAGCCCCAATCTCGTTCTCACCTCTTCTGCATTGGTCACGTTTCCTAAGGTAGTGGATATCTTCACCTGTTGCTAGTACCTTAACCCCAAATTGAGTATTTACCTCATAGGTCACCTGTGTCCCAACTTGGATCAATCTTCATACTTCCTAAGCCCTAATCCAAAGGCTTGGTTTACCTAGTGACGTCATCCATAGATCTAGGGTTTCCATCACCTTATACCTTACGTATCTCAAGTCCATTTGATCTGATCTGGTGTCTAGGTCTGATCTCTCCTGTCAGGAGTAGATCTGGGTCTCCCCCATTGTTGTCTTGGGCTAAGATAACATAAAGTGAAGACTGCCTCGATTGGCATGACAACCATCCTTTTGGGAGTCGAGGCAATCTTGGTTCCACCTCCGTAGTTGCTTGTCTTTCTACCGTCCATTCTAGATTCACCTCACATAGGTAACTACAAGGTTGGTGATAACATTTTGGCATCGTTGCTGGAGAGGTAGAGGCCTACCTTGGTTCGACATACCTCACCTTTCCCTACGACATATCTCTTTTCGGCGAATTACTTGAGTGGTTCACCTGGCGACTCCACCCCGCGACTCCACTGAGGACCATACCCAACGTATAAATCTTAAGTTCTTAGATTGTCTTGTAAATCCTGAAGAGATCCCTGCAACCTACACAAGGAACCGTAGACAAACTAAAGAAAGCTCCTCAAACTTTTGTTCGAAGATTTCTAGTCCTACTGTGAGTCATCTTTTAGGATCTCCTTCAGCTTCAGCTAGTCCAATGGCCGGAACAGACACTAGTGGAAATCAAAATGTTCCTCCACAAAACCCCAGGATTTTTGGAAGAAAGGCTAAGGCATCTCCTTTAGATTTCTCCTTGATCCAGGGAGCCCCCCATGACATGCCTGATAAATACTTGAAAAGGTTCCCAAGTTTGATGGAGTGTTAGCTACCTCCATTGAAGATCACATTGACAAAGTCTAGGATCATATGAAAGCATATGGAGCTGTTGATGAAGATGTATTCATGAGAGGCCTTCTACATTCTCTGGAAGGAGATGTGCGGAAGTGGTTTGACAGATTACCTGCCTCATCCATTAACGGGTATGACAATTTTGTTACAAAACTTAATAGTGATTGGTCTCACAAGTTAGATGGGAAATTCCTCTTGCATCAACTGTTTGACATCAAGAAGAGGGAGACTGAAACAATCCATGAGTTTAACCTAAGATTTGACAAGATTGTACGAAATATCCCAGATGAAATTAGACCCAAGGACCAAGCAATTGTTATTCATTATTTGAATGCTTTTGATGGTTGGTTGGGGTACAACTTAAAGGATAAAAATCCCACTGACTTGAAGACTGCCCAACTTAATGCCAAGATGGCTGAGCAACATGCAACATCTATGGGTAAGCAAAACTTCTTCAATCATTTCGCCCCATCCACTTCTAGATCTGACCCTAAGCTCCGAAAGCCTAAGGAACCTGTGAGTGAGCCAAAAGACTCAAAGGACACGTTAGAAACCATGCAAGAGATGATGAGACAACTAACTGTCCTTACAAAAAATGTCGCTAGTCTTCATGATCCTGAAAGACATAGAAACCCTTATGGTCCTATGCCCTACTGGAACAATAATAGGAGGCATGAGGGAGATTGAAGACGACCCGAGTATCCAGAAACCTCTGAGAGGAAGAATGCTAATTGGTGTGATGAAAACGAAGAAGAACCCTCTAACACCAGTTATCTTGATGACCAACCAAACGACATCAACTTTATTAATGACTTATCCTTTGATGATGGGTTTGGAAGAATTCTCTTGGAAGAAGAGCCATGGGAGCATGAAGAGGACTTTGTTGATCAACCTGAGCCCTCATGTTGTGCCATAGATATCCCTGAAACAAAGGAACGACCACAAATCAGAATCTATAAACGAAGAGATGATCCCCAACCTTCTTTCCTAGACAAACACAAAAAAACTAATGAAGATAGAAAGGAAGAAGAAGATCTTGCCTTATAAGATTTTAATTTGAACATTGATACAAAGAAAGAGTTAAGCAAGATAATGTGTAATGTCCCTGTCACTGAGTTGATGAAGGTCCCCTTAGTAAGAAGCCAAGTAGAGGAGTTCTTTGATAGCATTGGCCAAGAAAAGGCTCTTGAGGTGGTCTTAGAGTCTTGTCACATAGAGAGTCCTAGTGGGGTGCAACCTAACAAAGATGAAAAGGATCCACCTGTTAACATCCAGTTTGCAATTTATGAAAGAAAGAACGGTGGTCATCCTCCCTTTTACCTATCCTTACACATTCAAAACATGCTCCTGCATAATTGCATGTTGGATTCCGGAGCAACCATGAATGTAATGCCTTTGCATGTTATGAAGGAAATGGGATTGGAAGTGACTAGGCCCTATGGGAATGTCTGTGGCATAGACTCTAGGTGAGTGCCGTCCTATGGTTTAATCAAAAACCTTAGAGCTGATCTATTTGCATGCTTAGACATCTCCACCATGATGGATGTAGTTGTTATTGACTTGCCCCCAGCATAAGGAATGCTTTTATCTAGAAAGTGGGCAGCTGGTCTAGGTGGATACCTCATGATGGATTTATCGTACCTTTGTGTTCCAAACTCTGATGGTGCTTTGATTAGGATTAATAGAGAACCTTGTTATGAAAAGCATCTAGAGACTTTTGAGGAAGGGATTAAAAACACATATGGAGATGAATTGTTGAATAATGCTAAAGCTAATATTGTGGAAGTTGAAAATGAAGTTTGGGAATATGGGCAACCTGAGAACATGTTCATGGCAATGGAAGACTCTGATTTTTCTTTTGAAGAAGATCAAATAGCTGAAATTGCCAGGAGGATTGACTTAAAGATGCTTAGGAACGAATGCTCGGAGGAATTAGAGGAGTTGAGAAGAAGTGAAAATCAACCTCAAGGTCAAGAAAAAAATAATGCAATAAATCAAGAGCAAACAATGGAAAATCCTACACTTGAAGTTGATGAAATAGTTCCTTGTAGAGTAAGTGAATGGTTTGCCTTGATTGACCATAATAGAGATAGGGAAAGCCAGGGGCTTGAACCTATTTACCCATGGGCAAACCATTAGGAGTTAGCCACTGTAGTGGAGACTGGTGATGAAGCAAATGGCTCCCATTACTCTGATGTTGCTAGGTCTTTATCTCATTTATCTTTAGAAGACGAGAATCTGACTCAAGTCCATGATAACTCCTTAAGCTGGGAAGAGGATGCCTTAATTAATGATGCACCTGAAGGAGAGTTTAATCTTAACAACCTTGCTATATTTCAAACTACTTCGGTTTTTTCAAACAATGCTTTATCTGCATATCATCTCATCCCTAATTTCCTTCTTCCACATGAGTCATCTAGTCATCACACTCATGATCTATCTCGCATTCCTATTTCTTCGGTATCTTAGTCTGAAGTAGTCCCAACAGAGTCCGGAAGTATGCACCTTTATGTTCCTACAGGGGAAGGCTCTAGCCATTATACTGTTATATCCCATATGCATCATCCCTTGGAAGAAGATAGAGACTTCTGGATTGTGGGTGAAACTGTCAAAGATGTAATGTCTCCTCGTGATGAAAGGACTAGTGCAAGTATCCAGGAGACAAGGAGAGAGATTAGAGAGATCTTAGTTGGTAGGGTAGCCATTCCCATTGATGGTGGTCCACCCAGATTTGATGCAGTTCCTTTCAGGAGGAGCTCAAGGATTTTCACCCCGCAACCATGAAACCTTGTTGATGTCCATCCCATTCCCATGCGTAACATTGAAGTTGTCCCTAAATCAGTGAATAGGAATAGATTTCCCATAGGAAGTCAAGTCCTTATCCCGAACCACTTACTGCATATTTGATCAGGGCAAGCTGATGACCTTTGGGTTGGACCTTTTTCCGTTGAGCGTTGCATAGGTGACATGTGCTTTCTTGTTACTAGTATTGGACGACAGATGTTACTCCCTATCAACCAAAGGGATTTAAGGGGTTACATCCCCGGTCTTACTTAGCTTTGAGTCATGTCTTTCCTAGCAGGGTAGAGTAGGTAGAACTTGAATAAGCCCTTGCTGGGCAGTTGTGTAGCCTGTCAGTCTTGCACCTTGTCTTTTCCTGAAGATTTCTTTTTCAAAGCTCTTAGTGTAGTTTTCAGTCTTAGCTTTTCCTTTCCTTGCAAAAAAAAAAAAAACAAGCTTTTCTTAAAAGGTTATGGTTATAGATTAGATTTACTTTATGCTTTTCAGTTTCATCTATTTCAGTTTGAGTACTTTATTTTATTCACACAGTGTGCTGACGACCGGTCTGTGAGTTTGGTATAGCTCTGGACATTTTGCAGCAAGTTGGTGACATTTTGGCAGCAGTTGCAGAGCTGGAGGGATTGATTCAGGATACTATTAGCAGAGTGTGAGGACCAGAGATTCTGAGGTTCTCAAGCGCTCTATTTAGCAGAGCATTTGTCCTAGCTGGAGCCAGATGTTATCACATATATAGGAGCCGGGCTACCATACTCTATTTTTTAGATTCCAATACATTTTTCAGCCAGTTCCCCTACATATGAGATGCTGAGATGAGCATCTATGATGGATCATGATTTGATTTTGGAGTATAGTACTCTCCCATGCCATGACTGAGTCTCAGGACACTTAGATTTGAGGACTGATGTAGTCATTTTAGCCATTTGCAGAGCAGTTATTGATGCCCAAAGTTGTATCAGTGTTTTCTCATTAGACTGATGTTGGTTCAGATGGATTATTTATGATTCAACTTATATATCTTGTGTTATGGTTATCATTGCTCTTATACCGATTCTTGTGACATGTATTAGCATTTAGTGTCATGATCTGGCTGTCATATAAATATGTGGACTTGGGATGTATTGTTATTATGTATTGATGTCCTTACTCAGACTTGGAAGTTCTTGATCTATACTCATTGGTTTTACTCTCCTTAGGGAGAATAGAGGTAGTCATTCCCATCATACTTTGGCTTGCTAGTGTTGGTTTCATTATTCATTTTCTCCACCCATCCATTACCTTCCAGTTATGTTCTCAACTCGACCTACTACTTGACTTATGGCATGGAGGACCTTTTCCCCACTAGAGCATTTGTTGGACAAGCCTCCCTGGTATTTGTGTCTCGGCTTTGAGTTGCCTAGGTTGTGTTGGCTAACTTGAAACAAGTAGCGCTGCCATCAATACAACGTATTTGGAAATGAAATGAATATCTTATGAAAAAAGCCCATTCATGAAAAGTAGTGTTTTTAAACATACGTGAATGCAAGGCTAGCCTAATGAAATTGACTTTGAAGTACAATGAAAAGAATATCTTAAAATATTCATGAAAAGTAGTGTTTTTCAACATACATGAATGCATCAAGCCTAAAAAAAAAACATGTAATAAAAACATGGGCAGAGGCTATGGAAAATCAAAGGCCCAAAAAAGCAATGGTCCCTAAAGTTATATCGAAGAATTGCTGGCCTTACTTGTATTGAGTTGGATTGTGAGCATTTGTCAAGGTGAATAAGCACCTCTGAAGTAACTCACCCATTTGTCAGACACTGCCATACTCTTTGTTGTTGCTTGTCTGTCATATGCTAGAGTGAGCATCCCCTTTCCATATCCGAAGTGTCACAATGTCAAGTTGGTAGTCACCCTTTGCCCTAGCCTTGTGAATTCCAGCCCTCACCCTTCACTAGCAAAATGATTACAACTATGAAGTGAGTATGGTCTTGAAAGTCTGGTTTGAGTTATAGTTAATAAATGAAATCCTTTATATATGTTTGATAGATCGCTAGTGAAATGATTACTACTTGTTATAAGTGTTATTTGAATGATTTGCAGAGCATGTCTTGACTTGTGAACACTTGCAGCAGATGGATGCTAGCCTGAGTTATATTACTCATTATATGGTCATTTACAGATTATTATTTTGTCTATTTGGATGTTGTAGATGATCATACAGAGACCTAGAGGGGGTATGAGTATACACCTTAGATGGATTTGGATTCATTGAGTACAGTGAGATAGCTTGTTTTCAGTTCCGAGCACTTGTACAGATGGTTTGGCTCAGTGTACCTTTCGGGTGTAGTTTTGCCATACTTGATGGCCTGTATGAGCAGGGAGATATCTTTTCTGGATCTCCTAGGGCGCTGTATGAGGGATAGGGGGTGCAACCACTTGATTGTACCATATTTCCCCCCTCCCAAAGAGCCTGGTGGGCTGAGTTGGATAACGTAGGCACCCTAGGAGGCATTTTTTGGCACTTCACATTTCCCGAGGCAGATAAAAAATAATTAAAATGGCTACTGAAGAATTCGATTTGGGCTACTAAGGCAAGGAAATGGCATAGGATGAGTTTTGATGACGAGGGTGATGTCTTCCACTTCTTCTCCAGCAGTTGCAGCACTTGGATGGGCCCACATCTATTTTCTGGGCATATTATATTATTTTTTGGAGCTTTTGGAGGCTCACAATTTCCTCAAGGAGGCACAATTTCACAGTTTAAAAATTATATTATTTTTATTGTGCCATGGGGACACCCAAAGGGAAGACCCACCATGTGCCTCATTTATTTTTTGTTGAGTGGGATCCCCTCTCCTCGGGTGATTTGGTCCACTTTTATATTATATTGATGTATTGATCCATGTACTCTATGTTGAGCTCATCTCAATCATTGATTAGAACATTTGTATCTTTTAATATTAGCCACTCATTTGAAAAGTGGTTATGATTTTGGTTCTCTCATTCCTATTTAAAGGAGAGAGGTTCTCATTTGTAAGGGGTCTTTGGCTCTTGGATCTGGATAATAGAAAAACTTTTCTTGTGGATATTTTTGGATCTCCTTTGCATTTGGTGTTCTTGGATGGTGATTGGAAAATCTTTTGCTTCCTAGCATTTGGGTATTTGGTTTGAGATCTATATATTTTTCGGGAAACATTGTCTGGTCTACAAGAGGGCGACTTCAACTTGGGCGTTTTTGCAGGGCTGCTTCAACTCGCTTGGTTTGGATGTGTTTTGTATCAGGGTGTTTTCATTAGCATCAATGCGATCTATGATTTCATCTTGCTATTTTTCTGTAGCTTTTGCTTTTTTTCTCATGATGCAGCAAATCTGATATGGTTGACGTTTGTTGTGCAGGAGAGAGGGGCAGTGGCTTCTTGGGGCAAAACGTTGAGCATAGAACTCACTCAAATCTTCTCAAATTGATCGGGATAGCAAAGATCATCATCATGAAGGCATCTACAAGGTTTTCCAGGTAAGATCTACATGTTAGTTCTTCTCTTCCAAGATCTCAATCCATTGGCATCTGTATTTCCAATTTTTACCTAAAAAATCCTAAATAATAAAAAACCAAAAATATTAAAGATCAAACCGCTTGATCTCGGGACAAACCTTTTCTGGGTTTCATAGATCGGGTCATGCCCTAAGAGAATCTTCCTCAACGCTGAGCTAGAAGTGACCAGGTTGCCCTAGATATGAAAAATTGGCTTCCAAACCCTAGCGCTATCCTCCATGCTCCCAATTTTTTTCGTGATTTGATTTTTCTGGCAAAACACCTTTTTGGGTTTGTAGATTGGGTTAAATCCCAGGTGGGTGTCGTCCAACGCTGGGCAGAAAGTGACTCCATTGACCTAGATTTGACAGGTGCCGATCTCAAACCCTAGCGTTATTCTCTCTTTTGCCTCTTGTTTTGACCATTTCCTGGTGGCTCGAGTGCGTTGACATTGTCATATCTTCCTTCGAGTCTATCCATCAATACTAGATAGCCCCAATCCCATTCTCATCTCTTCTGCATTGGTCACGTTTCCCAAGGAAGTGGATCTCTTCACCTATTGCTAGTACCTTAACCCCAGATCTAGTATTTACCTCATAGGTCCCTTGTGTACCAACTTGGATCAAACCTCTTACTTGTTAAGCCCTAATCCAAAGCCTTGGTTCTCCTAGAGACGTCATCCATAGATCTAGGGTTTCCATCACCTTACACCTTACGTGCCTCAAGTCCATTTGATTTGATCTGGTGTCTATGTTTGATCTCTCCTGTCGAGAGTAGATCTGGGTCTCCCCCAATGTTGTCTTGGGCTAAGATAACATAAAGGGAAGACTACCTTGATTGGCGCGACAACCATCCATTTGGGAGTCGAGGCAATCTTGGTTCCACCTCCGTAGTTGCTTGTCCCTCTACCGTCCATTCTGGATCCATCTCACATAGGCAACTACAAGGTGGGTGATAACACTAACATGTCCATCCAATTGTCTTTACAAATACATGTAGATTGAAATGTAATTAACACTATAAAAACGTGAGTAATTGCAGCCGTTATCAATAGATACCCTACATAAATAAAAGCTAAAACAAGTTCGAAACCCTCACAGTACACAAACAATGAACAACTTCTTGTTGCCTTAGGGCCACAAAAATGCCGAAAAAATAACAAAGACATTGTTATCATGAATCTTGTAGTTTCCCTGTAATATAATCCTTTACAGGAAGGCAGGGGGGACATGCAACTAAAGCTGCAAACTACGAAAACCCTATCCACCAAAAGATGTATGGTTGTCACGTCGGTTAAGACTTCCTTCGCTTTATGTCACTAAAGCCCAAGTGACAAAGGGGGAGACCCAGACCTATTCTATACGGAAATACCCAAAGCTAACCACCAGATCAAAGTGAAATGCATATAATACGTAAGGTGATTGCTGGGAACCCTAGATTTAAGGATAAAGCCACAAATTAAGGAAAGCCCGAGTTTTTTAAGGATGTTGGAAGTGTTCTCGGGTCAAATGGTTGAGTGGTTGGCAGATGTGGTTACTAGATCTAGAATTCGTGTGCTAACTCAAATGATCAAATCTAGGACCCTGGGGGGATTTAGATGAAAAAAGGGAGAATACCCAAAGTTGGATTTGTTAATTAATTAGGGATTTTAACACACTTGATTTATTGCTTGGATGACAGGTATGACAGTGTACAAAATCCAAACAGAACCAGGAATACATAAAACTCAGAAAATGACTGGCAAGACGAGATAGGCGTTTTTCCTAGGGATTAGTGCCACTTTGAGATGGGCAGATGGAGTCAAAAGGTGACGTCTAGGAGAGAGGGAGAGTTTTGGGTGATCACCGTCAAAACCCAGATCACGAAATTTTGTTTTTCAAAGTAAAAGTATCTCGGTGATTTTTCCTAATTTCTACAGGGGGTTTTCAGTAAAAATGGATGACGTGTAATGCATGAAAAAATAAATACAGAGAAAGAAGCTGAGAAACTTGGAATTTTTAGATGCTGTCCTGGATGATGAGGATTGCCCCCTCATAGATCAAATGGGAAATCCGGGTGAGTTCTCGATTGTCTTGCTCTGCTCAATGACCCAAGCGCCCTCCTTTCTTGCAACACAAAGGGAAAACCAATAAGTGAAACAAGAAAGATCGAGATCTGCAAAAATAGAAGCAACGAACAGAAAGATGAAGAGTCATAAAGAAATGACCACTCCCTGTCGGAATCAATCCGAAGTAAGACGTCAGGGTAAGTTCCCCCACCAATGCGCCTTCTCTTCAAATCGCCTCCTATGCCTGTAGAACAAATTGGATACCATAAGTACAAGAAACTATGTCGGAATATCCTTAGTGCAAGAGAAAGACAATTTCAATCATCATCACATTTCGTTATCCACAAGAACACAAGTATTGAATCCCATAAAGATCTCTTTATTCAATATTCCAGTGCTAGAGCTCATGGCTTACAACGAGGGGGATCACCTCTCTTAAATTGCTTGAGAGTGTGTCCACATTTTACTTAACTATCATCCGACGGTTGAGATTAAGACATCATCAATGATAGAGATCACAAATACGAAGATAAACACATGGATTAAGTTGACCACTTAAAAGAGGGCACACTTTTGCTCAAAGGCGCCTCCCTAAGGTGGAAAACACAATATAACATAAGATATAACATGATAATATATGAAAAGGGGTCACTAGGGGATTAATTCACTCTATGCCCCATTACAACCTCAAAACATAAGATATAACCATACAACACATCATCTAGCCAAGTTTAGGGGCACCCCTTCAAGAGGGACGTCCTCACTGTATGAGCCAAAAATAAAATAATCTGGACCAAGTGCTGACTGAAACTGCTTAAGAAATGTTTGGGGGAGCCAAAATACATCGTCCGATAAGTTTCCAAGCCATTTCCTTGACCCAACAGGCCAAATCGATTATTTTAGTGAATTCCCTAGTTCATTTTTTGGTGGTACATCCTATGAAACTAATAAAAATCATCATAACTCTGTCCGGGATGAGAACTGGGGCAAACTGACTATACTAGATGATCTGAAGACACAAAAGAATGGTATAAGTGACTATTCATACCCCTTGGAACACTACAATGCTCTAGGAGAACCAAAATCACTGCCATCTGTGATAAAATTTGATCATTTGGCCAACAATAAAGTGATAATAATCACTGATCATGAGATCTGGGGCCAAACTCTCAAAACTGAAACCGTAGTATTGGTCTTGGGCATATCTAAAACAAATATAAGCAATGTTGTTTTTTGAGTCACTACCTTGGGAACTGTGTTTGACTTGGTCAAATGGGTTGACTAGGTCAAAGTACCCAAAATGGAGGTGAGACACTGTACCAATATGATCTTGCATGCATCCAAGGTAAGAAATGCTCCAATGGTGTATATCAAAACCCAACTTAAATCATGTTATTTCATAATCACGGTGACAACAATAATAATAGTAAGTAAGATATACCTGTGCCTTTGAAAAATCTTGGAACCTTCTGGAAGTATGTTGTGCATGCCATGCTTGCAAAGTTTAAACAATGTGCTAATGCCGGGTGTGTGTGGAAAACAAGGCTAAGATAAAGGGAGATGACTTGTAGCTAACTTTGACCATATGATTTATCAGAATGATGACAATTACACACGACCACAGTGACATGTACATGACAGATGAACATTAGGCTAAGTTGCACTGAAACAGATATAGATACGGGGAGGGAAATGGATACGCCAAATTTTGAAAAATGTTGGATACGATACGACAAGGAAACGACAACAGACTTATATATATATATATATATCAAAAAGGCCATGCGACATACATACTTTAGATAACCATTCATCAATTAGATTTAAAGGTAGTCATGTCATTTATAACAATTAAAATTAGCAAACTCAAATATTGTCTTAAACAATATTCTTCTATCTCAAGTGCCATAGATAAGTCACCCACTGGCAAGCATTTAAACAAGAACATGTCAACTACTTCTAAACATCGATTTCAAACCCTAAAGTTACTTGATGGATGTATCCAAATGTTACCATCTAACAAATATTACACTAATTGTGCCTCTAGAAAAGTGTTGAAATTTGTGATTAAACACAATTTTTGATGTAAGCCAGAGACTCGACTATGTTGTATTTGGGTTGGTCCACTTACTGACGAGACAATCAACTAGGCAAGTGAGATCCGATTGACCAACCGACTGGTTCAAAAAGTGACTAGCCGACTGGCTCTTAAAGGGCCTAAATTCACAAGATTGTCTATAATTTGGAACCGACTTGGATATTCAAATTTGACATAATCAACCATGTTTTAAGGGGATAAATTAAGCACTCAAGTATAAATAAGTGAGCTCATGTTTTAGTGCAACTTAGGTGTGACTGTGATGACATGCATTATTGAACTCTATGCCATAATATCTCTAGACACCACTAAGTTCCCTTGGATATGTTGTTTATGTTTTATGGTTTATACTAATAAAAATGCTTGAAATAAGATTAAAATGTCACATGCATATCATATGGAGAACTGGGTAAACGACGCACCATCATAATTCTCTCCACGACATAACGATAGGGATATGAGTGTACTAGCAATGGAGTAAGTAAGGCCATAGGTCAAGGGTTCATACTAATTCAAAAAGGAAAAGAAGAAAACTGAAGCTTGTTGGAAGATTATTGGAAATATTTGATGGTTTATGTAACCCTTCATCAATGTAGTACACTATTTTGTATGGCTAATGCTGCCATTATATCAATTTTGATATGCAAGTTGTTTTATCACATATGCAAGTCATTGGGGTTTATTTGAAACGAAGTTGTGAGGAATTGGCAAAAATATTGAAAAAAAGTCATTGTACTTCTACACTAGGCTGTGAAACTAACACTACAGTAGTCAAGCATTTGATATAAAATGAAATGTCCATAGATCAATTATTTTTGAACCAACAGTAAGCCTCTATCAATTTTGGAAAATTACAATGAAACAAAATCCATGAGACATAAAATGTCAGATTACCGTTCACCAATTTAGAATTAAGGTTTTGCTCTTGATATATAAGCTTTGAGGCTTTATATCTAAGTTTTGAGGTTCAATTTAGGGTTAGGGTTTTATAGTTTGCCTTTGGGGTTATTTATTTGTTTATTTTCATGTCAAAAAATCACTATTTCTAGTCAAAAACTTGCTCTGTAGCATCAGAAATGTTTTTGAAAAGTTAAAACCAAGAAACGACTGGAAATGATTCAGGAAACGATTGGAAACTTTGGAAAGGTTTCTGGAAACGACTTGGAAACGTTTCTGATTTTTGGATACATCTTGGAAACGTTTCAATGCCGTTTCCAAGCCATATCCCCTCCATTTCAGTTTTCGAAACAGGGAATGACGTTTCCCCTCCCCTTCCTAGACGCTTCCAGTATCTTAGACATTAGGGGATGGTGGTGTCTCACAAATGGATGGGATAATCTGAAAAGAGCCCATTCAACTCTAACAATATGTATACAACTCACATCCAAGCTAAGAAACAAGCTCCATGAGGATCTTTACTAGGACCCTTGTGTTGCGTACACAAGAACTGTAATGCATAGATCCTAGGGGACACTGTGAATTAGCAGTCCCTTGCCCCATCTCACATCAAAATCTGCAGTCTCTGTGAGGAATTAATCATTACATTTCAATAGTGGCCAGCAGTCTTTAGATTTAGCATTTGTTTATCTATTGCTTTTTCTTTAGGCCTTTCACAATTTTACTTTATAACCCTTTTTGAGTTGTGTCTAAAGACACAATTTGCATTTATTTGAGGGATTTGCATTTATTTCAACAAATATAATTTACAGCACATAATGCATGTAATGATGGTAGACACATTGCTTCAAGTTTTAGCTGACACTCTTCGGGATAACTCAGAGTCGAGACACAACAAACATGGGATCCATCATGCATAGGGGTCAAAGTGGGGAAAGTGATCTTCAATCTCATAGGTCTTGATCAAGCTAAAGTCATGGGGTAAAGATTAGTCATGGATGAACTGGATGGACGAGGACAAATGACACATGGAACCAACATAGCACCAAGGCTAACATTTGTATAAAGCATGGCATGAACAACAATCTTCAACATTAAGTCCTTTGATTAGTCTTAGCTCAAGTTCAAGCATTATTATACATATATAAGCATAGGTCACCATGATCATCCTAACAAGACAAAGCCTAGGTGTTTAATATACATCATAGAGCAAAAATCAAACCAGGGAAACATATACCTGATCTCATTATATATACCTTTTTCCATATGATAGGGCCCCTCTGTAACTATGTGTACCATATATGCTTTGTTACTCTGCTCAAATGAACTAGGTCATCAATGAAAGCATCTCCATGGACTAATGAATATCAGTCCATGAACAAGGCTCTGAAATGGCTAAGGCTGTAATGATCCAAGATAAAACCCCATGTGAAAAATAGCTCGGAATAGAATTAGAGATAGATTTGTATGCTGCATCATGGTATCCCAGCTACAAATGTATAGGTGATAATAGACATTCACCAGGTTCTTCAAAGAGTCAAAAATCATGTGGGAAACATCAGAGATGCATCATATAACAGGTCATGAGCAACACCACTAATCACATCCCCTGAGGTGCAAAATTCAGAAACAACGTACACAAAAAACCTCTTCTTGGGATTTAAGTCAGTTGTGAAAATGTTCAAATAGAATAATATGCCATAGTTTATATAATCACCCAAATATAAGAACCATTGAGATTTGGGATTTCAGTCAATTGTGAAAATGTTCAAACAAAAGAATATACCTTAGTTTGTATAATCAAACAAATATAAGAACCATAGAAAAAAATTATTTCTAAGAACTCCGTTATTATTACACTATTTGCAAAAGTTAGAAGAAACAAAACCATCCATTGAGAACAAAACGAAAATTAGAGTAGGGTAGAATACGGTGTTGAAATTAATAACACAGTAAAATGACTCTGCAAGAAAGATGAACATAGAGAGAATCCACGATGAATGAAGCAAATGAATACCTACCTGAAATCAATTGACATAATTGATGGCAAATGAAGCAATGAACACCCACCTGAAATCAATTGACATAGGCGGTGTCTTTGACACTGTCTATCCCTTGTTGCTCCCAGACTGTACAGGAAAATATCCAGAGCACTTGAAATCACAATGGAAAGTAAGGAAGAAGGACAATAAAATGTATTTAATGAGATGCAATAGGCGGACGCCCTGTGCAAACGTTGACACGTGTAATATCCCAACTGATATTCTACCCTTGTGTTGATAATATGTTTGCAGTTTATGTGTTTCAGGTGTGTTTGAGATATAATTGATTTTGCATGCAAAATAGATTACGTGCCAAAAAGCCCTAAATATACCAGTTCTAGAGATAAAATAGGAAATATGATTCAGAAAGAGTGTGGTAACCTAACAAGATTTATAGCTGTGATAGTCCTTCAGTATATAGGAGACATGCATGCCATGCAATCAAAAGCAGGGTGAAAATATTTTGCTCTTCAGTAGTTGACGTCCATGCTAGGAAAACATCCCTCTCTAGTGATAATCTTCACGTGGGAGATCCAATATGTTGCCGATGATGCTGATAATTTCTAGCAGTGGTAGTATGGCCCCCCTGGAGATATAGGATGACACATGCACAGGTTTTGATACCGTTTGATACCCTAGCAAATTGTTTTCCCCTGAGTGGGTGATGCCCTCCCTCTTCCACGTTTATGTTGATAGCTGCTCCGGATGTGCAAAGGATGGCCTGATAATCACCCAATATAGTGATATGAGCCTGACGAGGAGAATGATAGTGACATACAGAAAGAATGATGAGTTTCTGGATCCCAACGAATTGTTCTGGGTGTTTCCAGCTATTTCCTAGCAGTAAAACGTGACCATGTAGTAATGTCCTTCTCTGTATGCTAGATCTCTAAAGAAGAATAAATGCGGTGAAAAGCTGGTGATAGATTTGAATGATCTATTCAGAAGTGATTAGGGCAGATAGATTTTGCTGCCGAAAACACTTGTTAGTTGCTGGCTCACGCCTCCAACCCCAATTTGTTGCTGCGGCTATTGCTGCTGCTGTTCTAGAAACCAAACTCAAAGATGAATAATAATCATAGATACCCTTTTGGTTCGACTGACCTTCTTATATAGCTTTTAGGGTTTGCATGTACCTTTTAGGGTTTGCACTTTACTTTTGCATGCATGCAATTCTAATTGCTGGTTGACTTATGCCAGATGGAATAAGGCTTGCATGCTCCGCATGCTTTATGATATTAACTTTGATGGCCTTCTTTATTATACTGATGACTTAATAATACTGAATAAATGTTCCTTTATGTTCCTGATATTAAATGTCCTCAGTCAATTCCCTTTTTCCTTAATATCGGCTCGAACCTATGGGAATTAAATAGGTTAACTGGTGTTTCTGATGGTTATGTAGAAGAGGACATTACAGTCCTCCCCGCTTGAAATTGCTTGTCCTCAAGCAACTAAAAACCAGGATGCTGCAATACCTATTCTCCTTCCCATGTGGCATCTTCAGTAGGTAATTCTTTCCATTTTACCAAGTATTCCCGAATTACCCTGTTTTTGAGTTTACTCTCTTGAACTTGTAGAATCTTTTCTGGAATCAACACTAGAAGTCCTTCATCATCTAGTAACTCGGTGGATGGAGCGATGTGTTGCCCCACTTTTTTCTTGAGAATTGATACATGAAATACATTATGAATTTTACTTTCCTCTGGAAGCTCTATTCATAGGCCACCTCTCCAACCTTTCTGACTACTTTGGACGGACCATAAAAACGAGGTTTCAGTTTCTCTGCTCCTTTTTTCTTGAGTGAAGATTGTCTAAGGTTGTAGCCATAAATATACCAAGTCTCCTACCTCAAAACTATGTTCGACTCTGTGTTTTTCTGCGTATAATTTTTGTTGGTTTTGAGCTGTCTGTAAGTTCTCTTTTAGCACTTTAAGAATATCCTGTCTGTCCTGTACCCAATCTTTTTCCTTAGGTGCTCTGTTATCTCCGAAGACTAAATTTGCAAAGTTTAGTGCCTCGTAGTCATATAAAGACTTGAAAGGAGTCATCCTAATAGACATATGGTGGGTGGTATTACAACAGTACTCACCCAGGTGTAGCCATTTAATCCATGTCCTTTGTTGCCCTGCTACATAATTTCTTAAATACCCCTCAATCCATTTGTTGTCTATTTTTGTTTGTCCATCCCTCTTGGGATGATAACTTGTGCTAGTAGCTGCTTCTGTTCCAACAAATCTGAAAAGCTCATGCCAAAAGGCATTGGTGAATTTACTGTCGCAATCATTGACAATAGTCCTAGGTAGTCCATGTATGAAAACTTCTCCGAATAACAAGTCTGCTACCTGTGATGCGTAATAATCAGAAGAAATGGCAAAGAAGTGAGCAAATTTTCTCAACCGGTCTACTACCACGTATAAGCAATCTCGTCGTTGTACCTTGGATAAACCTGTAATGAAGTCGATCGAGATGCTCTCCCATTTCTGCTTCGGTATAGGTAATGGCTGAAGCAACCCTTCCAGATGAGTGTGTTGAATTTTATTCTGTTGGCACATACTGCATTGTCGGACATGCTATATTACATCTTCCGTGAGGCCTTTCCAGGAGAACCTCTCTCTAATATGTTTGTAAGTTTTCAAGAAACCCCGATGCCTTGATAATGGTGAATCATTCGATGCCTGTAAAACCTTTCTTTTTAAAGCTTATTCTGGAACAAGGTATGTCATATTATTGTAGTAAATGATGTCATCGATCACCCTGTACCTATCATCCTGTATTTGTCTGTCTAACAACTCACAAGTAAATTTATTTTTTGAATATTCAACCAAGAGATGAGACCTCCAGTTGGTAGATATACTCATGAGTGATAAAGAGGTTGGTTGTCTCGATAATGCATCAACGACAACATTGTTTTTTCCTTTAACATATTCTATTTCAAAGTCATATGCTTGTACCTTGCCGACCCATTTTCGTTGCTGTTCATTGAACTCCTTTTGTTCTAAGAAGTATTTGAGGCTGTTGTGATATGTCTTAATTTTAAACCTGCGTCCTACCAAATACTACCTGAATTTTGTTAAGGTGTCTAAGATTGCTAGCATTTCCTTCTCATATATAGAGTAGTGGCGTTCATAATCTTTAAGTTTTTTGCTTTCAAAGGCGATCAAGTGATAGTTCTGCATCAATACTGCCCTTATTCCCTCCCTTGAAGCATCACACTATACTATAAATGGATGAGTGAAATCAAGTAATGCTAAAACGAGACATGAACTCATAATTTTTTTCATCTTTTCAAAGGTCTTTTGTGCCCCTCCTGTTCAGCTGAATGGCCCCTTCTTTGTAAGATTTGTGAGTGGTGCTGTCATTTGAGAAAACCCTTTAACATACCTCTTGTAGTAAGTGCAAAGACCCAAAAATCCCTTCAATTCTGTTATATTTTTTGTTGTAGGCCAATCCAAGATAGCTCTGATTTTTTTCATATAAACATGTACTCCATCTGTGCTGTGCTTATTACATCCCCTAGATATAACATTTCTTGCATACCAAACTCACATTTAGACATTTTGGTGTAAAGCGATTGTTTTTCCAGAATTCCCAGTACCACATCTAGGTGTCTCAAATGTTCCTTCCAAGTTTTACTGTAAATTAAAATGTCATCAAATAACACAAGTAAAAACTTCTGCAACTGAGCCGTGGAGGTGTGGTTCATGCAAGATTGTAAAGTTGCCGATGCGTTGGTGAGTCCAAAAGGCATGACCAAGAACTTATAATGACCAAAGTGGCAACAGAAAGCTGTCTTTGCAATATCTTGATCCCTTACTTGGATCTGATGATACCTTGATTGGAGATCGATTTTTGAGAAGTACTTTGCCCCCTGCAACTCATCCATTAACTCATCAATTCTGGGAATGGGGTACCTGTTTTTAATAGTTTTCTTGTTGAGGGCCCTGTAATTGATACACATATGTAAGATGCCATCTTTCTTTTTTACCAATACTACTGATGATGCAAACGGGATAGAACTTGGTCGTATGTAACCTAACTCCAACAATTCCTTAATTGTTTTCTCTATCTCATCTTTGTACCTTTTGGGGTGTCTGTATGGAGTGGTGATGACTGCTTGTGTTCCCTCTAACTCAATAATGTGCTCGAACCCTCTGTTTGGCGGTCGACTTGCTGAAAGATCTTTGAATATGCTCTCATGTTTCTATAGCAATGCATGCATATCTGGTGAATGTTGGGTGTTGTTATCTGGAGGTTTTCGAAAAGTGACAAAACATTTGGCCGAGTACTCTATGTCTCCCTGTCTGAGTACGACCTCCATCCTCTGTGATGATACTGGCTTGGGGGCATAAGTGTTCATGCCCCTCAAGACCACCCTTTTTCCATCATGTTCATGGAATTCCATTTCCATTGTCCTATAATCTGTAGTATACTTTCCTATAGAATAGAGCCAATGAACCACTAATACTACATTTGTATCTGCTACATTTACCACATAAAATGATTCGGTCATATTGTAGTTTCTCAGTGTGACATTTAGTTTGGGAATCCAATGGTTGCATTCCATGATGTTATTCCCTGCTACTGCTATTGTGAACCCTTCAAATTCCTCTGTCTGAAGACACCGCCTAGCCACCCATACTACATCTATAAAATTGTGGGTTGCGTCACCATCAATTAACACACCTACCCTGTGGCCTTGTACTACTCCCCTGACTCGAAGAGTATGAAATCTAGGTACTCCAGATAATGTAGCAATAACTCCACCCTGTGACTCTCCCTGAAGTGATTGCTCCTTTGTTGTTCTAAGCTTCTCGATTGTTCCCTGTTCAGTCTCATCCTCGTCCTCTTCACTATCTAAGTAGACTTCTATATAGTGAGCTTTCGCTTTCCTTATGCACCTATGACCTGGAATCCATGGTTCCTGACAAGTGAAGCACAATTTCTTCCTTCTAAGTTCCTTCCTAGGATCATCATCCACCCAATTTTTCTTCGGGCATCCTTGTAGGAAGGGTTTCTTGTCTTTGTCTTTCATTGGGAAATTTGTCTTAACCTGAAACCTATTCTTGGGAACTGAATCTTGTAGGTCTTGGGTTCTACTGATGGCATCCTGTAAAGTGGATGGTTTGTAGGCTTTCACCCACCCACATTGTAATATCTCAAATCCCGATATTTTCTATTTCTAAGCAAATATGCTGATACAACTGGGCATGCAAACTGCCATGCAAAAATCCCTATTTTATAGCAAAAATTAGGGTTAGGGTTTGTTGTGAGATAGAATGAACACTTACCACTGATAAGCTGGCTGGACTGCTGCTGAGAGAGTATGCAAGCGTCAAGAACTGAATCGGAGATGGACAGATATCTTCTACATCCGGCGAGACCCCAGCAGCAAGAACCCAGATCAGATAAGGGTGACGTTTTCAGTGAAGGAGGTGTCCGATGAAGCTACCAATTTGCAGGACTGATAGCCTTCCCGTGCCGGAGAGAATGCCTGGTACATGCGGAGTTTCTGAGGTCTCTAGGCAGGCTAGCAAATTGTTCCAGAGAGGCAGTTGCTCACGCCCCCTTAATCCCAAAATCGCTGATAACTGCTCCGGATGAGCACGGTCGGATCTGATAATTACCGAATGCCGGAGTAAGATGCTAATGATGAGAATGGTGCCTGAGTTTCGAAGTAAAACTGAGATCTGAAGACCCAGCAACTGATTAGGGCTTTCTGGCTGAAAACCCCCCTTACGGCTGCACACGTGTTCCTGCAACAATCTATACCGTATACTGGATAACTATGAATGAATGTAAGAGCAAATGGTAAACCTGTATGGCTTACCCTGAATGAGACTAGGGCAGATGTTTCACTGCCGAAACCCCGCTAGCTGAAGACTCCGTCTCCAACCCCAACGGCTGTGCGGCACGCTGTGCTGCTATCCAAGAGCTCCCAAAATAATAATCATCAAAAGCGAAGTCTCCTTTCGCTTTATCCTCCTTTTATAACTTTCAACTGCGAAAACCCTAATCTTTGACCTAATTAGGTCACTTTATCTTCTAATTTGCAGTTGACTTGCATGCATGCGGATGGAGACTTAATGAGTGCATGCATCATTAAATAATGCTTGGATGGCATGCACGAAGGTGGCCTTTGGCCCCGGTGGCCCTTCTTGACCTAATGATGATGCCCTAGATTTTCTATGGATGGCATCAGTCCTTAACTGATTCCCTAACTGTCAGTAACTGCTCGAACCCACAGGAATCACATAGGTTAGCGGTTTTGGGCCTCAAGGCCTAATCGGAAGAGGACATTACACACGTAAAGTCTCAGTCAAAGCTTCTGTAAATAACATAACTGACCTGTTCTCAGATACATTCGTCACCATAACTGCTACTCTCTGAAACTCTGATATGAAGGCCTCAACACTGCCAGTCTGTTGGAGTTGTGCTAACTCTCTGAAATGTATGTCCGGGTCCCTCTTATCAAACCCCTCCATAAAGAGGCTGGTCGTCTCGATAATTCATCAACTACAACATTGTTTTTTTCTTTAACATATTCTATTTCAAAGTCATATGCTTGTACCTTGATAACCCATTTTTGTTGCCGTTCATTCAACTCCTTTTGTTCTAAGAAGTATTTCAGGCTGTTGTGACATGTCTTAATTTTAAACCTGCTTCCTACCAAATACTGCCTGAATTTTGTTAAGGCGTGTAAGATTGCTAGCATTTCCTTGTCATATATAGAGTAGTGGCGTTCATAATCTTTAAGTTTTCTACTTTCAAAGGTGATCAGGTGATAGTTTTGCATCAATACTGCCCCTATTCTCTCCCCTGAAGCATCACACTATACTATAAATGGATGAGTGAAATCAGGTAATGCTAAAACGGGACATGAACTCATAATTTTTTTCATCTTTTCAAAGGTCTGTTGTGCTCCTCCTGTCCTGCTGAATGCCCCCTTCTTTGTAAGATCTGAGAGTGGTGCTGTCAATTGAGAAAACCCTTCAACGTACCTCCTGTAATAAGTGGAAGGGACCAAAAATCCCTTCAATTCTGTTACATTTTTTGGTGTAGGCCAATCCAAGATAGCTCTAATTTTTTCCATATGAACATGTACTCCATCTGTGCTTATTACATGCCCTAGATATAACATTTCTTGCATACCAAACTCACATTTAGACATTTTGGCGTAAAGAAATTGTTTTTCTAGAATTCCCAGTAGCACATCTAGGTGTCTCAAATGTTCCTCCCAAGTTTTACTGTAAATTAAAATGTCATCAAATAGCACAATAAAAACTTCCACAACTAAGCCGTGGAGGTGTGGTTCATGCAAGATTGTAAAGTTGCCGGTGCGTTGGTGAGTCCAAAAGGAATGACTAAGAACTCATAATGACCAAAGTGGCAACGAAAAGCTGTCTTTGCAAAATCTTGATCCCTTACTCGGATCTGATGATACCCTGATCAGAGATTGATTTTTGAGAAATACTTTGCCCCTTGCAACTCATCCATTAACTCATCAATTCGGGGAATGGGGTACCTGTTTTTTATAGTTTTCTTGTTGAGGGCCGTGTAATTGATACACATCTGTAAGGTGCCATCTTTCTTTTTTACCAATACTACTGATGATGTAAATGGGCTAGACTTGGTCGTATGTAACCTAACTCCAACAATTCCTTAATTGTTTTCTCTATCTCATCTTTGTACCTTTTGGGGTACCTGTATGGAGTGGTGATGACTGCTTGTGTTCCCTCCCCTAACTCAATAATGTGCTTGAACCCTCCATTTGGCGGTTGACCTGCTGAAATATATCTGAACATTCTCTCATGTTTCTATAGCAATGCCTGTATATCTGTTGAATGTTGGGTGTTGTTATCTGGAGGTTTCCAAAAAGTGACAAAACATTCGGCTGACCACTCTATGTCTCCATGTCTGAGTACGACCTCCATTCTCTATGATGATATTGGTTTGGGGGCATAAGTGTTCATGCCCCTCAAGACCACCCTTCTTCCATCCTGCCCCTGGAATTCCATTTCCATTCTCCTATAATCCGTAGTATTCTTTCCTATAGAATAGAGCATTGAACCCCTAATACTACATTTTTATTTGCTAAATTTACCACATAAAATGAGTCGGTCATATTGTAGTTTCCCAGTGTGGCATTTAGTTTGGGAATTCAATGGTTGCATTCCATGCTGTTATTCCCTGCTACTGCAACTGTGAATCCTTCAAATTCCTCTGTCTGAATACACCGCCTAGCCACCCATGCTGCATCTATAAAATTGTGGGTTGCCCCACCATCAATTAACACACCTACCCTGTGGCCCTGTACTACTCCCCTGACTCGAAGAGTCTGAAATCTAGGTACTCCAGATAATGTAGCAATAACTCCACCCCGTGACTCTCCTTGAAGTGATTCCTCCTCTGTTGTTTTAAGCTCCTCGATTGTTCCCTGTTTAGTCTCATCCTCGTCCTCTTCACTATCTGAGTAGACTTCTATATAGTGAGCTTTCGCTTTCCCTGCGTAGGTATGACCTGGAATCCATGGTTCTTGACAATTGAAGCACAATTTCTTCCTTCAAAGTTTCTTCCTAGTGTCATCATCCACCCAATTTTTCTTCGGCCATTCTTGCTGGAAGGGTTTCTTGTCTTTGTCTTTCATTGGGAAATTTGTCTTAACCTGGAACCTATTCTTGGGAACTGAATCTTGTAGGTCTCGTGTTCTACTGATGGCATCCTGTAAAGTGGATGGTTTGTAGGCTTTCATCCACCCTCGTAAAGGCCCAGTCAAAGCTTCTTTAAATAACATAACCAACCTGCTCTCGGATACATTCATCATCATAACTGCCACTCTCTCAAACTCTAATATGAAGGCCTCGACACTGCCATACTGTTTGAGTTGTTCTAACTCTCTGAAATGTATCTCTTGGTCCCTCTTATCAAACCCCTCCATGAGCCTCTGTGTGAAATCACTGTATGAAGTGATGGTGTTGTGACCCACTGTCACTAACTCATGGTACCACCACTCATGAGCCTCCCTGTCCAGATGTAAGGTAGCCAATTTAATGGCATCCGTCTCAGTCATAGGGTTTAGTCGGAAATAAGTATCCAACTTCTGGACCCATATTCTTGCCAAACAACCGTGAGATCCGTCAAAATTTGGAATGGTCAACCTGCCTATGGTTTTCTGTAATTCATAGTTCTGAGTAAACCGTCTGTTGAAGTTCCTTGGTTGGTTCCTGCTTTTCATATTGCAGAAGTCTGATAATGACATAGTTGAATGGACCTCATCTCTTAAATCCCTGTATTCATGTAGATAAGCCCCAAATGGTTCACTAGGTTTAGCTGGCATGACTGGTCCTGCAATGGCATTTTCCAGAAAGTGAGGCATAGTAGGTCTGGAAGGTTTATTGTATATGTGAGGAGTGTCTGCATATGAGTGTACGCATGTTTCCCGCTACTACTAGTGGATCCTCTATCTCTAAGTGAAATTGATAGGCTGTTCTGACCCGGTTCTGGCTTAAAAACCAACTTGTTTATAGCATGTAACACTTCTTTCTGCCCTTTAGCTAAGTCATTTAAGGTGCTAACCAAACTCTGGAATGCCATTCTATCCTTATCTTCCCTTGTTCCCTTTCCTCTATCAAAGTGTATCCCTGTTGGGTCCATGTCTGAATCTATGTCTTCCAACTTAATCTCTTCAAATTCCAGAGCCTTTGTGTACCTGCCCTTCCTTCTTCTATAAGTCACAAAAGTAGTTTCTTTTGGATTCATTTAATGTTCATGTTCAATCCCACAACTCGCGAGGAACATGCTCTGATACCACTGTGATATCCCAATCGATATTCTACCTTTGTGTTGATAATATGTTTTGCAATTTATGTGTTTCAGGTGTGTTTGAGATATAATTGATTTTGCACAAAATAGATTACGTGCCAAAAAGCCCTAAATATAGCAGATCTAGAGATAAAATAGGAAATATGATTCAGAAAGAGTGTGGTATCAAACCAAGATTTATAGCTGTGATAGTCCTTCAGTATATACGAGACATGCTTGCCATGCAATCAGAAGCAGGGTGAAAATGTTCTGCTCATTAGTAGTTGATGCCCATGCTAGGAAAACATCCCTCTCCGGCGATAATCTTCACCTTGGAGATCCAATATGTTGCCGATGATGTTGATAATTTCTAGGAGTGGTAGTACGAGACCCCTGGAGATATAGGATGACACATGCACAGGTTCTGATCCTGTCTGATACCCTAGCGAATTGTTTTCCTCTGAGTGGGTGACGTCCTCCCTCTTCCACGTTTATTCTGATAGCTACTCCGGATGTGCAAAGGATGCCCTGATAATCACCTAGTATAGTGATATGAGCTTGCTGAGAAGAATGATAGTGACATGCAGAAGGAATGATGAGTTTCTGGATCCCAGCGAATTGTTCTTTGTCTTTCCAGCTATTTCCCAGTAGTAAAACGTGATCCTGTAGTAATGTCCTTCTTTGTATGCTAGATCTCTGAAGAAGAATGAATGCGGTGAAAAGCCAATGATAGATTTGAATGATCTATCTAGAAGTGATTAGGGCAAATAAATTTCGTTGTCGAAAACACCTGTTAGTTGCTGGCTCACACCCCCAACCCCAACTTGTTGCTGCGGCTGCTCTAGAAACCAAACTCAAAAATGAAATAATCATAGATACCCTTTTGGTTTGACTAACCTTCTTATATTGCTTCTAGGGTTTGCATGTAACTTTTAGGGTTTGCACTTTACTTTTGCATGCATGCAATTCTAATTGCTGGTTGACTTATGCCAGATGGAATAAGGCCTGCATGCTTTATGATATTAACTTTGATGGCCTTCTTTATTATACTGGTGACTTAATAATACTGAAGAAATGTTCTTTTCTGTTCCCGGTATTAAATGTCCTCAGTTAATTCCCTTTTTCCTTAATGCTCGCTCGAACCTATGGGAATTAAATAGGTTAACGGGTGTTTCTGATGCTTATGTAGAAGAGGACATTACAAAACAGGTGTAAGCTATGCACCATAAAATGTGACACGTATTATCTGGTTGTTATTCTTGAATTAATATGTTCAGGTTAAAACCTAAAATATTGCACATTTAATGTACGACCAAGTGTTAACACTTACGATATTTTGCACATTTAATGTATAGACATTAAAAATTTATGTATAGTGAGCAAGTACAATGCAATATCTGGCCATGTATATCAACTCGAGGTTATAGATAAATGCATCATGACATAGGCTCGCTGCCCATGTCTCGGATACAATCCTTGAGAGTGACATCATGCATCTGCAGCCCAATAGCATAGCACATAAATCATTTTTATGACAATTATGTTAAATAGGAAAATAATCCTCCTAAGTCGAACCATGGAGAAATAAAAAATTGAACTTGTACGGAGAAGATTAATACTGCTGCATGATTGCTATATACCCCCTCAGGGACACAATAATTGCAAAGAGAGGGGGGAAACTTCTATTTATACAAAAAGGAAGGGAAGCCCTTACATGAGGCTCGAGTTTTTGTTAAGGAGATACTTGGGCCCTTATTTATCATGGTCAATCTTAACTAATTGTTAAATATAATTTACGTTCTTACGACATTAGAGTGGCCTATTTACTATGTTGCAGGGTTGTCCGTCCCTAGGGGTTGGGTTCGTGTCCCTGTCTCGGGTATCGTCCCCAAGTCTTGGAAATCGGGTCGGGTACTTCATAGATGTCCCCTGAAGTCCTCGTCAAAGTTCCCAAGTATTGGGTACCTTTGGCACAAAAACAAGAAACTTTGCTCATTTTGGGGACTTTGCCCCCTGATTTTGGGGACTTCGGGGAAACTTCAATGTGTGAAAATTAATAAAAAAATATTTTTTATAAAAAAAATTACCTTTACGAAGAGGGACGGGGTAGGTGTGGGCCCCCCTACCCTCTTAAGACCCCACGGACCTGTCCACTTCTCCCAATGCAGAGTTGAGTCTTGACTTTTGTTGGAGCCCACAAGAGGGGAGCTTGCTGCGAAAAGGAGAGGATACATGCAGAGGAGAGGCATGACAAGCTTAGGTTCTCTTAGAATTAAAATGTTTGTGCTTTTAAGTTAATGACATGACACTTTCTAGCTTGAAGGGGTTAGTATCTATTCTTAGACTGTTTCTTCTAGAATATTTGCCTTATTCTTTTGACTCTAGATCTTGTCATTGGATTTTTCTTGGCATAGTTTGTGTTTATTGTTGATCCTTTGTTCAAGTTGTTCCAGAGTTGTTGCACAGACCGTATTCTTTGTCCTTCATGAGTGATAGAAAACCTACTTTGTTGATGTTTGTGCAGACGTTTCTATGCATGTGCATATTTCTAATTTTGAAGAACCAAAATCTCCATCAACTATTGTCATGTTTATACTTAAGGTTCACATGTAGTTCCCACTTTATATCAATGATTTATGAACTTTGAAGCAATGTGCTTGTTAATTGTACTTGTTACTTATTGAAATTGAATATTAGTGAAAAACAAATTGATTTAATTTTTTATTATATATATATACAGTATCCTTGATGTACCCAAGTCCCATGTTTCAAAAAGTGGCGTCCTTGTCCCCGTACCCAAGTTCCCTGGCAACTTAGCTTATTTATAATTATTGAAATGTGACACCATAAAGTTCCGAGACTAGAACATTATTTCAAACATATGAGCTTACATACAAAATAACTCATGTATGTAGATTCTATTTGCATGATGAAATTGTCGTGTTCAAATGTCAGGTATGCAACATACCGAGTTTGCATGGGGAACCCTGTTGAATTTTTATCTATTTCGAGGTTTTGGCAATTATTTCACAATGATTTCGAACATTCATTTCATTCCACAGTTTTCATTGAATAATTGCACACTGAAAATTTAAACTTACATTGTAGCAGAAACAAAGGATCATAGAAAGATAGCCATGCACAATAGACACAAGAATTTTATCTTGGCTAACCCAACAGGGAGAAAACCCAACCAACTTTTGTTAGAAGAAATCAATCCAATTCAAGTACAATACCAATCATGAAGAGAAACCTTTGCACATGGAAAGCTTACCCTCCTTTACATGAAACCCTAGCAAGGGTAGCAAACCTCTAGAAGATGATAAGAGAACCCCAAAATTACTTGTTGGACATTTTCTATGCTCTCTTGGAAAGTATGCACCAGTGTAGCAGAGAAGAGATGTGATGATGAGTGAAATGAAATGCTGGAGCACTTTATTTATATTATTCAGTTCCCTTGACTTTTTCCTCTTGGGGCCGATTTGTACACTTGATGGGGCTGACTTGTTCTTTTTGCTAGGGCCGACTTGTATTCTTTGTCTTCAATCTTCCTTAGGACTTCTTTAATTCTATCCAAGACTTCTTCAATGGTTGACTTGACTTCTTGGTTATTTCTTCATCATATAGAAGTTGTCCTTTTGATGATCATCTCCTCACATGCACGTCTTTTCACGCATAGAGTGCTAATGTTGATTTGACCCAGATTAAGAAGTCCCAGACAGTTCTTATGGCCTATGTCAAATTCAATATTAGAATAGACTTTGTATATTCCACAAGGGGATGAAATCCCCTATCAAATAAACAAGTCAACTCACTCTAATATAGAATAGATCACTCTATCACGGAGCACTTCCTCCTAGAGTATGCAATGTGACCTCTAGCCTTATTCACTCTTTTAGCCAACACACACGACTAATCAAGGCTAAGCATCTTGAGCCTTATTCAGTCTTAGCCAACACACATGGCTAATCAAGGCTACGCTAGGGTCATTCTCCATTAGCCATTGGTCAACTCACGTGACCCCTCTGGCTACGCTAGGGTCATTCTCCATTAGCCATTGGTCAACTCACGTGACCCCTCTGGGAGAATGTCCGCAGAATGTTTGCCCGATGCTGCAACCTGGAGAAACATCAACAAACCCTACATGTGTAAGCTGGGCTCTTGCATATGATAATGGCTCCCAAATGTATATTGATGCCAATTTTGATCATACAAATGAGTTAGGATGCTCCTTTCTTGCATATGACTTCTTGAAATTCATTTTCATTGCTTATTTCAATAGGATATAACTTTCTGTTACACTCAAAAATTAGGTTTCACAACCAAAGTAAAGCCTTACAAACTAAGCTCATCCTTGCATTAGAAAGAAAGAAGATTGAAATTATATTAATGTCCATTAGTGACCAGAGATAGGTCAATGAGAATTAAGTCTACCACAAGTACAAATAGCCAACTAAGGAGTGATGAGTGTATCTCTTCTCTCAAAAGCAACAAAGGGAACGTGAAAATACATAAAAAAATGAAGGTGAAGTCTCAAACATGCAGTAAAGAACACCCCCTAAAGGGAAAACATGGAGAGCGAGGTGGCACTGAAGAGGGCAAGTTAGTTGAGTGGCATCTAACAATTGTCTGGGCCAGGGGCGGAACCTGAACATTGGCCACTGTGAAATTGGCTGTAATGCCTTCGATAATGTTTTCTGGGGAAAGATCTGAACTAAACCGAGTGTTCTGACCAGTTTTAGGAATTGTATAACTTTTCTTAAGTCATGTTCAACAGTAATTTGTGGCATCAAGGATTAGAAGTTTTCCTAGATAGATGTGTTCCTAGACAAAACACCTGAAAAGTTGAAGAGTTTATATGCTGGTTTTCGTTTTGACCCAACAAACATGCCATTGTTTTATGGCATCAGTTTGTATTACGAAAACAATCGTGCATCTTGTTTTCCAGTAAGTAATGTTTACAAAACAGTAACACTTACTTTTCAAATGCAAATCCTTTCATGAACGAACAAGTGGCATTTATTTGAAGGGGCAAAGATTTCTTCTTGCCCACAATGGGCATCCCTTTGTTCTCGAGGAGCCATTGTGTCATGTCAAATTTGATTTTGTGCTGAGTTCCTTATTTGTGAATTAGGATATTAGGGCTCTACATGTTTGACAATTACGAAGGAATATTCTGTAGGTTGATTGATTCATGATTTTTTTACAGGTGTCTCTTGTGATGTGCCCGAGGGAGGGTTGTTTTCCAGGATTATACTGCACAAATGTCCTATCTAGTCCATGGCTTTCTGATGGCTGTAGCCTGGTTCTATCCTCAATTTGGGGCAGCATGCAAGTTTTGCTTGCAATAAATGTAGTCAGGTTTGACTTATCATTTGATTATAACATTTCTTGCACATTCTCACATTATTTGAAGATTTTGCTGTTAAACCAGTTAGGCTCTGTTGCAGAGCTCTTCCAGTAAATTATACTGTGTTAAATCTTCCAGTAAATTCTAATTTATTGACTACCTTCCCCTTTGCATGCAGTGGAGAAGTTTCAAGAATTAGCCCTGAGAATTCAAATTCTTCCTGGAGTGCTCTTGCAGTGCATGATAACATTGTTCTTGCAGGTATGGTGGTTGAAGTGGCTAAAGATTGCTGTGTTTCAAATTCTGGTTACTTTTATCTACCAAAATTTTGAACATTTGATTTTAATGGGGAAGCTTATCTCCTGTTTCTACAAAAAGCAGCAGCAAAAAGCTTCACTGTTTGACTATTTTGTTACTTTGTGAAGTGTCTAGTAGCCCAGCCAATCCTCCGAAACTGAAATATGGCTGTCTCTCAAGAGTTGACACGGTTAATGATGAAAAGACTAGGTGGAGTTGGTTGGATATTCCAATTCCCGTAATTGACTATTCAGAGAAGGTATGAATCATTGAATGATTCTTGTTGTTTACTTGATGTAGTGCATGGCACAAATTGTAGCATTTCTCATAAAATGTGTTACAAACAGAGTTCTAGGTTATTTTGTATTTGTAAACTAGGAACTCAACCATGTTTTCCTAATTTGAGATAATTGGATGCAGGTTAAAGCTTCACTGTCCTCAATTGAATTTGAGATTTTAAAGATTCCAGTTAAAGATCAAGAATCTCTTTTGACAGAAGGTATGTTCAATCTCAAATGACTAAAGTCAATGTTGAGAACTGAATATTTTGTAAATTGTTCATTGAGATGAAGAAGGCACTGATGTAATTCTTGCACTGAATTTCTGCTTGAGTATCCATTAAAACATGCCCAAAGCTTTTAAGAGCTTCATGAATGGATTTTCCATGTTTTTTTCTTCAAATAATCATGAATAATAAGAATGTGACTGGATATGTTTTTGTTCATGGAAATATTTCACAATTCATGAAAAGTGCCAGAGATGGATATGCTATTTGTCATGTCCTCAATTAAATAATTTCCAAAAAGACTACTTGCAAATAATGTTCCACCAACCTGCTAGTTCCCTAGGTTGAGATGGAGACATAAATTTTGTAATAAGGGGCTATGGGACCCAAAATGACTTTAGTTTACCATATTCACATTTAAATGGGTCAGATAAATGATAAATGCTAAGAAAATAAGGTGGCATGGGTTCATGAAGGCACTTGGAAGCTTGTGGAGCCTTTGGATGACTAGATTTCCCACACACTTGGCATGATCTTCATCCAAATTCGAACACATGGGTAATTTAACATTATTGGAGGGTGATGTGGTGTCAAATATCATATAACGAGCCAAGGAATTCGAATAGGTAAAGGAGAGTAACTCCCATGGAGGAGGAAGAGACTAGAAGACAAGGTGTGCCACTTGGAAGGAGATTCCATGCACTCCATGACAACAAATGATGAAAGATTCTATGACAAGTATGACAAATTCGGACTTGATTGCAGACATATGACAAATCTGACACGACGGGGCTAAAAATAGCCACCAAGAGGTCGAATTTCAGAGTTAGAGACAACCATTTGAATTGGGGAAAGAATTGGAGCATGAAGAGGAAGATAAGTGTCATCAGAGTTACTAAATGACTAAGATGAGTTGTAGGTATCTCATGGAGGGAAATTCGACCTTAGGAGGCCTCATCAAGTTAATAAAAGGATGTCATGAGGAATGAGAATAGATTTTGATCATTTGTTAATTGGCCTTTGGCATTTTGGAGAGCTTTTGCTTGTCCAATGCACGGCGAGTGTTCACTCTCCCTGCTTGTGAACCAATTTCGACGGAGTTGGATTCCTTTCCAAGTTGGTTGATGGAGAGGCCATTCAGACCTCGCATTGGAGCTTAATGAAGGAGTTTTATTTGCAGGTTGAAGGTCCATATAGTCGAATTCTCATCTATTCCCCTATTCTCTCATTCCTTCTTCTACATTCCCCCACACTCTCATGCTAAGGGCGCACTTGTTGGAGTGGTGCTTGCACTTTGCTGAGTATATTTGCAGTGTTCCACCAAGTTTCTGGGATGGGGGGGCGTGGGAACGGGGAAACGCACATTGGGGACGTGTAGAGACACCCCAAAATTTTGGGGTATTTTGGGGGACAGGGGGGCGGGGAGGCGTCAGGGTCCCTAACATAGGGGGGTCGGTCTCTNACGATTTAGTGTAAAAGCCTAAAATTTAAGATGAACCATTTATTTTTTAAGTAAAAAAATTTAAAAAATCGAGGGCAGTGGGGGCCTCTCAGAGCCCCCCATTTTCAGGATGGGGCGTGTGGGAGCCCCCCAATCCGGGAAACTCCTAGATCCGCGTTTCCCCAAGTTTCCCAGAAAGGGGGGCGCTGGGAAACGTTTCCGATGGAGCCCCCCAACCCCCGGGGCGTGGGAAGCGTAGGGGGTGAGCCCCCGACCCTGGGAGGCGCGTCCCCGTGGAACACTGTATATTTGGTGCCAAAGGTGTGAAATATGATGTATGGCTCTGTCATATCATGTCCATATGCTTTGTAAGTCGAAATATCAAGAATACATATGTTAGAGGCTCGCATTCCCATGCTCTTGAATATCTAGTTTTCATGGATTTGTCTTCAATATTGAAGTAGCTTTATATCAGATTTGTATGAGGACATTTCTATGAGTTTGATGATGTTGGGGAAGCCATATATATGTAATTCTCTGTACTTTCATTCCCATATGCTATGCAGCGCGAAATCCAATAAACTCCTGTGTGAAAAGCTTGCACTCTCATGCCATTGTATCACTAGTTTTCATGGATTTTGGCTTCAATCCTAAAGTAGTTTTATACCGGATTTGTATGGGGGCTCTTCTTTGAGTTTGATGATGTTGTGATAGCCATATATGATTTATTACTCTTTAATTTCATTTCCATATTCTCTGTGGCTCGAAATCCAAGAAACTCATGTGTGAAAAGCTTGCATTCCCATGCCATCGAATCACTAGTTTCCATGACTTTGGCTTCAATCTTGAAGGAGTCTTGTTTCAGATTTGTATGAGGGTTTTCCTCTGAGTTTTATGCTTTTGGGGAAGAGATTTGTATCCTATATATTAGCACCATGTTTCATATTACTCTCAGAACCGTATATTATACTTTTCATGTGTCAAAGTCGAGCTAGTAATGCAATTTCCCTTAAGCAATTTCCATGAAAGTTACCTTGCAAATGTTGCAAATCATAATCTGTTTGTAGAACTTCATAACCATGACTAATGACAACCATTTATGTCTGATATTCATTCCCATACTCTGTTCTGAAATTTGGGGGGGTCATACTTGAGTTGGAGAGCGAGTTTGGCCTTCACCCTTAGGGGGATTTGAACACAATTGCCTAGTAAAATTGCATTGTTTCTCCTTAGCCCCAAACCAAGATGCATTGGCCTAAAGCATGATCCAAAGTGTCCATTGACCATTTTTGGATGTTGTAAGACTCACCATACCCTTACATTTAAAATTCAGGACCATTTGGTGCGATTTGGAACTCCTAGAGTCAAGACTAGTTAAGCTCGAATTTTGCTCAATTTGTAATTTTCTCCAAAATCCCAAGTAGGGACAGTACACTATTATTGTTTCACAACTTGGACTCGACAAAGAATCGACTAGCATACGACTGGTCGACTCGGGAAAGGCATGGGATAAACTCGGCAAGACTCAACAAATAGGAAAAAAACTTAAAATATGGTAAATTTTGGAAACAAAAAAGAGGTTAATGGCATTTCCAATCCATATAAAATTACAATCTATGCAATAATTCATAACATTATCTCATAAACTATGATAATACTATTGATTAAGTTGTCATTGATGCCAACATAGGATTTGCAGTGGCCCCTCAGGTTGTCATTGATGCCACCAAGGTCCCCTACAGTGGAAAAGCTTGATAAACAGGTATGGATTTGATCATGGAGACTTACACATGATCATTGTATCCTCTGTGGGGTACTTTGCATAGGTTGGAGTCCTTTACCCACAGACAATGGTCAGCTGGATGATAGCATTCATAGGTGTCTGCGTGATGGTTGATTGCATGACACTAGTACCCTTGTATATGATAGCTTGAGCTTTGGAGTCCTTTCCGTGGACACAAGTTGACTACACAGGTATGGATAATGACGTGCACCCTCAGACATGGTAACTTGGGGTTTTGAAGCTCATACTCAGATAGTTCATGGTTCATATTGTTGGTTGAAGATGGAGTCCTTAATTATGATGCTCCCATGCATATTGAATGATGATATCATCCTTGGCTCATACTTGATGAAGTGGAAAACCTCTTAGAGAAATGCATATGGTTGATTAGGTCCTGGTACCCACATATGTGGTAGCTTGGGCATTGGAGCCCATTCATAGATGGTGTGTAGCACATGGTGGTACAAATGACCCATTCGGTGGTCATTTGTTGAAGATGGTGTGGCTCATGTGTGTGGAGCCCTTGATGTGTGGATGGAGACCCTTATTTGATTGATGATGACCTTAATACCCTTGGTGGAATTCGTGGACTTTGGCATGTTGTGGAACCCATGCACATGCCCTCTATATGATGAAGAAGCTCTTGAATCACTTGAAGAAGCATTGAAGAAGAGCTTGGACCCACAAGTTGGTTCTTAAGCCCACAAGCTTTATAAAGCTCATGTTTGACGCCCGTTGGGGAGTTTGGTTTTATGATGAATTCCTTGACACTGATGATGAGGTCTCTGATGGTTGAAGAAGCTCATATGGTAACAAAGCACATGTTACTCTTACTCTTGGGGTCCTTGATACTTTGGTGCTATAATGAAGTCCTATGTGATGGGATTGAAAGCACCTTGTTTAAAAATGGTATCACATCTTTGAAAAGAGCTCTTGAAACCCTTGTGATTGAAGGTGTGGTCTTTGCACCCATCCTTTTGGGCTCTTGATAGTCTTAGTAAGGCTCTTGATGCATTATTGAAGCCCTTGGTTGGTGTTGTAGCTCTTGGTGCCATAAAAGTACGTGAAGAAGCCATCAAGAAGAATTCAAGTCATTTCATGATGTCCTGCACAAATTGAAGAAAATATGAGTGAACTATCTTGTCAATGCAAGCAAGACCTCGGAGGATGCTAGTCCTCGTCAAGCTCTTTCCAGTGGTATGTGGAGTGCCCACTAACTCCTCACGGTTGAAGTGATAATAATTTTTGAAGTTGTGTGGCAATGCTAACCGTTTCTTTTGGGAGAGCCAACCAAAGAAAAGTGAAGTTAATAATTGTTTTTATAAGACAAGTAGGCTCCAATATATTTTTAATTAAAATATCATTTGAAAACAATATAAATACAAGTTATTTCCTCCCCAAATGCAATGAGCTCGACCTTCTTGAGCTTTGATTTTCAGATTTAGCTAGCAGCAGCAAATAATGAAGAGGTGAACTGCAGAAGTCTGTGAAGTTTGACTGAGGCTGCTTTCTACAATAGATATATATATATATTTTTTGGTCAATTTTTTCTGAGTTTTGGAAGAGAGTACACTTGTACAGCAGTGAGACACAAGGTTCTTTTGCAGCAGAGATTTTTTTTATCTTGAGAAGTTTCCTATCTGTTTTGAGGAGCCCGAAGTCCTATGTTATGTGAACCATATGACAATACACTTGACAGCAGTTTGAAGGAACCAATTTTGCACAGTCCATTAAGGCTTCCAAAGTTGCTTGTCATAATTCAGTGATCTTGTTGATGATATGCTTATTGATGAATGCTTATGTAATGATGATGGACTTGATAGCATAATGCATTGATGAACTCTACTTGATTAATATAAGTTGAAAAAGGGTTTAAATTGTTTACACACTGATTCACCCACCCTCTTAGTGTGCCATTGTGTCCAACAAATACAGCATAACAAAATCAATTTTTGTATGCATCAATTTAAGTAGTGATCATAAACCATAAACCGTAGTTATTTAAAAATCAGAAATGACAGCAATTTCAAAATTCAAATATATAAACCATAACTCAGTCTCATAACAGAATTAGAAAACCAAAATATACAATGTCTCCATGTACTTGAGTCTCATTCCTAACCACGAGTACTCCTACAATAAGCCCTCGAGGAGCTAGTGCCAACATCAGTAGACTAAAGCCACTGTGAAGCGGGTGTATTTGGAGTTTCCATTTGAAGTGGCAGACTAGAGATATCCTGAGTCTCTTCATCAAGCCAACTCAAATCATCAGGGAACTCCTCCTCCACAACCCACTCAGACTCTAAATCAATATCATCCAATGCAATTGGATCTAGGCCCTTTGGCTGCATTTGTTTTGTGAACATCTGAAGGTTTTATAGATGAAAACCAACTTTTCCAACCTCTCATGCTCCAACCTGTTTCGCTTTTTGCTGTGGATGTGCTCAAATACCGACCAATTGCACTCACAACCTGAAGCGCTACAGGGTTGACTCAGGATTCTGATGGCGAATTCTTGTAATTGTGGTGCATCAGAGCCACAATCTATCCACCGAAAATGGGCTGTCAAAACTAAAAACAACAAAGATTACAAGTTTTGCAATGCCAAATTCGAAAAAGAGAATTAGCAAATTTACAAGCTAAGTTCTAACAATTTAGTTTTTACAAATTGAATCTTACGTGGCATTTTCTTGTTCTTGAGACACTGGGATGAGCTGAAACCAAACATGCTAGTTGCTTCTTTGTACATATCACTTTGCATGTCGATTTTGTCCTAAATATCTTGATCCGGGAACATCTTCTCAATGCATATCATGACACCTTTGTAATATCCCAATTTGAAATTTTCTTCTTTATATGGATAGAGTTTAGGTTTTGGTTTTTAGTTTCAAGGTGTTGTAGCCTATAAGTTTGATAAAATCAATTTGCATGCAATATTAAGAGAGTACACAAACCCCAAAATAACAATAAACTTAAATTCTCGAGTTATTTGGCATTGATGAGTCACATCATTGATTTCTAGTTATGAGGAGGCAACAGGCCAACAGATTTGAAAGGATGCCATGATGGAGGAGTATCAACCCATCGTAAAGAATGATGTATGGGAGATAGTGCTGAGATCTGATGGGAAGTCAATGGTGACTTCCAAGTGGATCTATAAGATCAAACATGCAGTCTAGATTGGCATCTATAGGCTATGGAGTTGGCCAATATGTAGGCTCAGAGAGAGTCATGGATGGGATCGGTAGTGTAGAAGGCAGCAGGTTGGTTTAGTGTAGGATACTCATATACAAAGGGAGCAGAGTGTCTAGATGTAGAGGCAACACTATACTCAGGTGCAGATGGAGTAGGATGCTCCAACGCATCGGGAGTAGCGCCAACATAGTTTGTTTATGATAGAGGAGGTGCCTTAGTTAGGAGTACCTCCCTCACTGAGAGGAAGTTGGCCTCTTTTTGAAATGAAGGATCTTGTCTTGATGCATTATTTCTTGGTATTGTAGGTGTGGTAGAGATCACATGAGATCTTCCTTAGTCAGGGGAAGTACATAATTGAGATCTTGAGCAGTTTTGGTATGATGGACTGCAAGTCCATCTCTACACCTATGGAGGCCAATATAAAGAAGTTGAGTGATTCTGCTTCAAATTCAGATTTGATGGATCCCACTATGATGATAAATCTGAAGAAGATGAGTGATTCTGCTTCAGATTCAAATATGGTGGATCCCACTATGATGACACATCTAAAGATGTTGAGTGATTTTTCTTTAGATTCAGATTTGCTGGGAAAATGACTAGATCCTTGATGTACTTGGTTAACACCAAGCCAAATATTTGCTTTGCAAGGAACACCTTGAGCCAGTTTATGGTTGAGCCGAGGCATGTACATTGGGTTGCAACAAAGCATGTGTTGAGGTCCCTGCGTGGTATAATTGGATATTGTTTGAGATGTCTCAGATGGTGAAGTGAGGTTGCATGGTTATCCAGATTTTGACTAGGCAGGGAGTGCATTGGACAGAAAGAGCACCAAAGTTATCGTGGTTGATCCCAAGCTGAAGTAGAGTATTATGCAACCAGTGTCACAAGTCGTGAAGTAGCGTGGATTTAGAAGCTTCTTACATGATTATTTGATCAGGAGCTAGAAACGACCTTGATACATTGTGATAATCAAAGCTGTGTCAAGCTTTCGGAAAATCCAGTATTTCATGATAGGTCAAAGCACATTTAGATCAAATATGACTTCATCCGAGACATGGTGCAAAAGGGAGTAATGAAGCTCTAGTACATATCCGCATATACGCAACCGACATTCTTACCAAGCCTCTGTCCAAAGCAAAGTTTGTATACTTCAAGGACAAGCTTGGTGTGATGGAGAATGCCTCCCTCAATGAGAGGGAGTGTTGATGGATGAGCGACATTGGAAAGACATTCACATGAAGTGAATGGCCCAGACACCATGATGGTCTTGTTATCTACTAAGTTGCACTTAGTTGGATTTCCAGTGAGCTGCTGAAGATTTGAACAAGTCACTTGTTCATAACTAGTGTTCAGAAGTTCAGTAGGTCATTTTGGCCCTCCTTTTTAAAAATTTTCCCTGTTCATACCCTGCGAGGAATTTGTAATAAGTTGACGTAGCATGATAACCTTTTGTATCAGTCTTGGCCTACTTAGACTTGGGCATAAATACGTTACTCTAGAGTTTTTTTTCCTTGTTAATTATAATAATTTTCGAGTTTTTCTCTCAAACCCCCGAAGCCGGAGTAATTGTCTTGGTGGTTAGGCCTTAGGAGGTTATTAACGCCTAAGTGTCTATGTATATTACCATGCTAGTCAACATTTTTGAGTCATATGAAGATGCACTAAGTCCCCCCTAGGTTTATTTTATTTTCCGCCATTAATTTTATTTTTCCATAAAATGGGCTAACTTTTTAATGTTTTTAATGTAAAAAATAAGTCATAAAAATGTGGTTAGGAGGTGGAATTTTCCATGGGGGTGCTCGTTTTCTAACCTAGAGCACCCACTATACTCCTATACCCACTTTGAGAGTCAAATTAGTGATTATTTATCACTTAATTTGATTTTCTTTCGAAAATGGCCAAAAAAGACATAATAAAGTCAAATTCAACATTCCTAAATCAAAGGGAACATGCCGGAGACAAGATCTCAGAGGTGACACACTTAACAGAGGATCAAATGGAGTCAACTAGAAGCCAAATCGAGTTGCTTGATATCATATCCGAGGAGGGCGAGTTAGCATGATTTAGGGAGGGCACATTCTCTAAGAGAGGGCACAACTCTTGACTTGGCACTTCTTTATTCGTTGGGAGATAATCACTATGAAGAGGGGCACACCTCTTGAGAAGTGGCGCCATCCTCTTGAGATAACTCACCATCAAATCCCCCATTTCTCTCTTCAACTCGCCCACTACTTCCAGTTAAGGATGCGCCTCCCTAGGACTCTTCTAGCAAGCTTCTTAATCTCTTCCTCTTCTACTTCATACCACCGCAAGATAAAATACTCAAAAAATTTAGGAATGGAACCTATGGATTTGTCATAAAGGCTACAGAGCCAATGCCTTGCATCTCCCTCCAAGGTTCAAGCAAATATAGTCATCAGATCATCCTCATGATAAATTTTGAAATCAACCACCGATTTGAATAAAGATACAATATGATGGGTGGTTGAATCACCATTGCTTCCACCAAACTCTGGAGCAGCATGAAAAAGATTCTCATGGTCATGGCCATGGTTAGGGAAACCATGGATAATCGAGAATCTAATTGGGGAAAAATTTCAAGCAGGAGAGCACGATGTCCTTCCTTATCATCATCCCTAACTTCATCCAATGAGGTACCAAATCTGAAGCATGTATGTAATCATATCTTGTATTGACTCAGTGGAGCTGAATTTTTTTTCATTGTGTCGCATGTGCTTATTTACACACAACAAAACTTCACAAAGCTTATGAGATAACAGGGGTTTATCCCTTCAATGGAGTCGCCATGTGAGAAGAAAAATATGCATTTAAAGTTTCTCACAAAAACTATTTTTTTCTTTTCTTTGTAAATAAAAAATGAAACAGGTTAGTGGAGTTGCTAGATGAAAAATAAAGATCTACTCTAAACATTCATCAAACAAGGCAAAAACAAAAAAGTGAAAAACAAAGTCGTACTCCGGGAATAGAAAGATTTATCCCCGACAATAGCGCCAAAATGTTGCTGCCTAATTCGCACCTCGGGTAACGTGCAGAAATCTGCAAGCCACTCGGTGCGACCTTGGGGCAAGCTCGAGCCAAGTGTTGTCAACTAATACTCAGCTCCTCCGTCTAGGCCAACTCCTAGCGAAGCCAAGGGGGGTGGACCCTATGGAAAATAAATCTAAGGTTGTTTCTAACTATGAAACAACCTTCATGAGGCCCTCTTGCTTCATGAGGCTACATAAGGAGGAGGCCACTTCTTTGTAAAACATAGTTGGACTTTTGGTGTTTCCTCTTCTTGGAGCCTAATCGATAATTCTTAGAGCTTTTGTGACATGTATTTAAGGTACTCTCTTTTTGGTGTGTGTCATTTAATCTTGTTTGGATCTTTCAAAGGTTGTAAGTATTGCTAGCTCTTTTACATTGAAATTTCTATGGTTTTGGTTAGAGGCCATAGAAGGGTATTGATACGACATTGGAAGGAAAAGGGTTTATGTTAATCTCTATCCTCTTCTCCTTTGTATATGTGCACATACAGGTATTGATTTTTGCATTCATTCTTAATTCGAATGGTGTAATATTGATCTTTTGCGTGATATGGTTCATCTCCAAAGCAAGAAAAGAAGTGGATATTTTATTCGATCCCTTCCCTTGTAAAAGCAAGTATTTTCTTGCACCTCACTAAGTATGGTTTGATTAATCATGCGACCTTTCCCCCTTAGTGACATATGAAACAAGGTCCTCTTAGATTGTACTTCCTTGACCCCATTTGCCCTTGGTGGATTGACACTAGTCTCTTGATTGTTTTCTCTTTATCCTCCCATCACCGTTTCGTTTACTTTCTACGCTACAGCCCTTTCACTAGGGCAACCTCTTCATCTCACCTTGCTCCTCTTTGTCTTTTCTCCAATAATTCTATCTTAGGGAAGCCCACCTAAGTTGGAGAAGAGCCAGATGGAAGTGTGAGGGGATTGGTGTGGTGGTATTAGCCTTTCCCTTTGAGTTTGCTTCTTTGGGACTTTAATCACACATCCTAGTTTGGGAGGTAACACTCTGTATTGTACATAGAATGTAATTATAAAAATCGATTAATTTGTGTCTAAATTTATTTTTTAAGTTGAAATAACTTTTATGAATTTTAGAAAAAGATTTACAATAAATTTATGACCATTTTATAATAAAGGTGTACAAAGAAGGCAGGCCACTAGTCTCATAGTCCTACATCTAGGTGAAATAAATGCAAAATGACATCACAAGAAAAATGGCACCATAACTATCCATGGAGTTTTAAAGGAATTGACCATAAATATAAAATATATAACAAATTCTGGCCTTTTATTCGGAATCATACCACATGTTATGAAGGTAAGGGACACGATCAATGAACTGCCCATGATAACCCAACCACTGTAATGACTCCCATGCCAAGATACAACCAAATGTGTAAATGCAACAACATGCAACAAGAGCAACTTGCTGATGAAGCATGAGTCATACACCATTTGAATGCTGAAACAAAAGCAGATTCTTCCTTAGAATTTGCACAAATACATTTTATAGGAACTGCCAACCAGACAGAGAAATATAGATTGCATTAGAAGATGGAACAGCTCCAGGAAAAACCATGCAAACTGTCTTAAAATAGCCCACAAAGTCTCAACCAACAGCTCAGCTGAAATACTGCCCCAAATGATGAAACTCTCCTTGCAATTTGCAGAGAGTAGCAAGCTATTTCCTGTCATAAATTGTATAGAGGAATGGATGAGGGAAGGATAGGAAGATCAGTGTCTATGAATAACTGAATCAGCTTCCATACAGCCCCATTTATGCTCTTCAAACCACTGAAATATCAAACATGAAGCACCGTGGTGTTCCCTGAATGAAAACACCCATTCAGTGGGAAGATTGCCACCCTCCAGAGACCGAGCTTTCTGCTCTCCAGATCTGTTTTTCGAAGACATGAATGTATAGAATGAAGATCTATTGCCTATCTCCCTTCTTTTCTTCTCTTTCCCACATAACTCTAGTTTCTGTGGGGAGATTAAAATCTGGAAACCCTAGTTCCATAGATGTTGAGATCACAAAATAATGAGGGGATTGAATGGAACCAAACAACTAATGCAAAAACCTGCCAATAAAAGACAAAGATAGCATGAAAACAGTATGTTGGAACTTGGAGCTGTCCATTAATGTGCTAGGAGTGTCTTGGAGTATATTTAGTTTTTATAAAATATTTTCTTGAGGGAATGTTGCTGCATTTATTATTGGCATTTGCTACTTTTATTAGGGAATATTTCTTTCATTCTTTAGAAATGTTTGGTACATGCATGATGAAGTAGTTGAGAGGAGGCAAGTACACTCCGTATGAAATGAAATGGTGGTGTTGTCAAGGTATAGATACTATTCAACAATGGCATTGATGGAGGTTGGCTGCCTACATTTAATGTAGGCCCTATAACATTTAATGAGGGCAGCTGCAATGAATAGGGGCAGGCCAGCCATCGTTTAATGTTGTAGCAGGCCAGCCATCGTTTAATGTTGTATGGTGGCTGCATTAAGTTGAGGGATGAAGCCTTTTTGTGGGCCCACCTCATTTTCATTTCTTATGAAATTTTCTCTTTCATAAAGCTGTCCTTGCATTTGAAATATGCATCTTGCTATCCCCGTTACCACAATAGTTTTTTCATGAAATGCTGCAATGTTCTTTCCACCTATAGCATTTATTTAAAATATTTGTACGAAATTCAAACTTGGTTTACTAAAAATTTGACAAACAAAACGTGCAGGGTTGATTTTTGCCAAGAGAATGCATGTGAGGGTATTCTTGCTTTTTTGAGGATGACATGTACTTAACTATGTATGAATTTGATTAAAATTGGGTTGACTATTTTCCATTTCTTTTTGTTTGCTTATTGGTATATTGTATCCAGGTGCCAAACAGCCTTTCGAGGCTATATTTGTGTCATCTAGATTCTCTAGTGAATCAGAAAGTCAGGAAAGTGCTTGTAATCCACTCATTGTTATCCTCCATGGTGGACCACATTCTACATCATTGACGAGTTTTTCAAGAACTCAAGCCTTTTTGTCATCATTGGGCTATAACCTACTTTATGTAAATTACAGGCAAGAACTTTGTCTCTTCTTTTTTTAGGTTTAAATTATTATGTTTTTTGATTATTCAAACAATTATTCTATGATGTTTGTACTTTGTAGAAGATGCCTTTTTCCCCTATTTCTTGTATTGTATTAGGGTCTTTGTTACGTAGTTAGCCATATATGGTTCTTTGTACTGAAGTTTCAATATTATGTATTGGATGAAGAGACCTTTCCAAGCCAATGCACTGCTTTTGTAATATGCTATTTGATCCCACAAGTTGCATGCATTCCACTAATCATGGACAGTAGCTGCTTTAGAAAATGACTTGTTTTGCTAGTCATGACGTGGTTTGGTCTTTGGCTAGGCTGTGACCTTAAAATTAGATTATTATTATTATTATGAACATGAAGCGATTCTATGCTCTATACAGAAAGATTAAATACAGCAGTAAGGAATGTTTGTTTTTGTTATAAATGAGACTTAGAATTTTCTGCAATGTAAATAATGACCTGACACATTTCCCTCTTTCTAGAGGTTCTTTGGGCTTTGGAGAGGAGGCTTTGCAATCTCTACCTGGCAATGTTGGTCGCCAGGTATGTCATTGTCAGTTTATTTTTTGAAGGTGGCTTGACATGGATATTTTGCTCCCTTAATGTCATTGCACCAAACTAGACAGAATATGACTTATTCAGTTACTCTGATTAATGGAGTAACTTTTGTTGGTTGGTAATCTCTTGCTCAGGATGTGGCTGATGTCCTAAATGCTGTTGATCTTGTAATTCGGAAGGGACTTGCTATCCCAACAAACATAGTAGTGCTTGGTGGGTCACATGGAGGGTTTCTTGCAACTCATTTAATTGGCCAGGTAAGTTGATATGTGAAAGATTTCTTCTGAAAAATGACAAGCCCTTAAACCAAAGGTCAAGCAGGAAATAGACTTTGCAAAACACAGTTTTGCTGCTTAGTTTATCTTATGTTTTTGGAAGTGTTGCGTTGATTATTGTTAAATCCTGCTGAAGTTAACAGACATTCATCTATCTCATCTTCTGCTTTGTTTTTGCATTCGATTCCATGCATGATATTAGTAAAATGGTGTACCTATTTCTTGAATTTCCTTCCCGGATCTATGTTTCTATGACTAAAGAAAAGGCTGGTAAAGTTTTATGGTTAGGTTAGGATTTGACATAAAAATATACTTTAATGCATAAACAGAATTAAAAAAACAAAGTTAGATTCAAAATAGTACTGCTGCAATAAATCCAAACATAATTTCATCTCTTTCAACTTTAACACTCCACTGGTCATTGCATTAAAGTTGGTCCTTGAGATGATTTACCAAATGTCATGTACAGTAATAATATTATAACTGATGAAACAAAACAATAACAATGTACAGGAAATAACAGCAGTACTAAACAGTAACAATACTAATCTAGAATTGTTTTGGATCAGCCTTATACTCAGATACTTTTAGGTTCTGATCTTGTCACCGAAGGGAGAAGTCACCTAGATGAACAAATGACGTACCTTAAGAGAGAGCTCATGAGGGTTATAGTAGTAAGGGTACAGACCTCAGATTCTTAAACAACATGAAGAGAAACTTCAATCCTTTATCCAAGCTTCAACAACACTTTCTAAGAAGGAAAAGACACCTTCACAAAACACAACCCAGCCCTAGGAGACTGCTGCAATAAATTCAAAATAGTACTGCTGCAATAAATTCAAACATAATTTTCATCTCTTTCAACTTTAACACTCCATTGGGCACTGCATTAAAGTTGGTCCTTGAGATGATTTACCAAATGCCATGTACAGTAATAATATTATAACTGATGAAACAAAACAATAACAATGTACAGGAAATAACAGCAGTACTAAACAGTAACAATACTAATCTAGAATTGTTTTGGATCAACCTTATACTCAGATACTTTTAGGTTCTGATCTTGTCACCGAAGGGAGAAGTCACCTAGATGAACAAATGACGTAGCTTGAGAGAGAGCTTATGAGGGTTATAGTAGTAAGGGTACAGACCTCAGATTCTTAAACAACATGAAGAGAAACTTCAATCCTTTATCCAAGCTTCAACAACACTTCTTAAGAAGGCAAATACACCTTCACAAAACACAACCCAGCCCTAGGAGACTTCATGGCTCAGTCTAGCAGGCTGTAAATCAAACGTAACTCGGTAGAAATGTTACTAACAGGTCACAACTCAGCCTTAGAGGCTGTTACAGATTTAGGGCCCAGCCTTAGTGGCTTTATAAGATCACAACCCAGCAATAAGGAGAAGTCAAAAACAACCTAGGAGAGTGAGGACAAGCAAACCATGTCCCAGCAGGAGGAGGTCATGTACAGTCAACACTTAGCAGGAGAGACACAATCACGGTCAGTAGAGAGACACACAGTCACGACAAACAGAGAAACACAGTCACGACCAGCAGAGAGACACAGTCACGACCAGCAGAGAGATACCAAACAGTCACGAAGTTTAATCTCAGAAGATCAGGGATGAGCCCAACAAAAGCCAAAGAGGTCACTGCTAGCAACAGAAGGGTTATAACCCACTTCCAAGCCCAAGACGTCAACCCCAAGAAGCAGAAACCCTAAATGCCAAGTGAATTGCAACAGGGTACTCAAATAATCAGATCTAATTTTTTTTTTTTTTTGTCAAGATGCCACACGCAATTGGAGAAGTGAAACTTTAATTTATAATCTTGACAAGCCTTCTAGAAAGATCATTCAACTACTCCTAGCTTTTAGGAGTTTTACGAATATAAAATAAAGTTAAGTGAACTTAGGATAGGGTACCAATGGTTAAATGGTCTTACAAAATAAACCCATAAAATAAAATTTGACTTAGGGTAGGGTACCGATAGTTAAATAAAAACCATAAAATAAAAGTCATCATACTAAATGTACACACAATAAGAGTGCCAGGACCAAGTAGAAGATAAAGGACAATAAGTCAACCAAAGGGGGTTACAATAAGAAGATAAGGCAACACTCATCCCCATAAGACCAAGGTGTACCATAAAGGTGGATAAACAACCTCTTTTACCCATAGGACCAACAAGACCAAGGACTTTAATCTTTTCTCTCTCTCAAGGCACATTATTATGTATATTTTTATCATCACTGTGTAAGGAGAAAATCCAAACTGGATGATGTGATCCTTTAGTCCTCAATACTACTCGTAAGGGTTAGGTGCTAGTGACATTATCAAGGGGTGGCCAGTGCCTTGAGAAACAACCTAGCAATAACCGATCAGGATAGAGGGCATTACACATCATCATCTTGGTCAACTTGACCAAGATTCACTTGGTTAACTGACCATGAATGTACCTGTAGGAACTGCTTGGTCCCAGACCAAGAATCTGCCTGGTCCCAGGCCAAGAAGTCTCTATCTCAACCTACAGGATCTGCTTGGACATCGTGTTTAAGAAACTGTTTGGTCCCAGACCGGACTACCCTAGAGACATATAGGGGCCCTAACCATATGTTGGGGACTTTGCCATGGCATCAACCTTCTTGGTCCCATACCAAGAACCCCAAGAGACTACTGGGGGCCCTAGGGTACCTTCTAGGGTCTTACTGTTATTGCCAACCTTGTAGTTTCCTATGCATGATGGATCCAGGATGGATGGTAGAGGGGCAAGCAACTAAGGAGGTGGAACCAAGACTGCTTAGACTCCCAAATGGATGGTTGTCACACTAATCCAGGCAGTCTTCACTTTATGTTATCCAAGTCCGAGACAACAAAGGGGGAGACCCAGATCTACTCCCGACAGGAGAGATCAGACCTAGACACCAGATAAGATCAAGTAGGCTTGAGGTACATAAGGTGTAAGGTAATTGAAGACCTTGGGATCTATGGGAGATGTTACCAGGTGTGCCAAGGCTTTGGAAGTGTTAAGTTCGATTCAAAGTGGAACCAAGGTAACTTATGGGGTGGATAAAAGATCTGGGGTTGAGGTACTAGCAACCGATGAAGATAACCGTTGCCTTGGGAAACGTAACCAATGCAGGGTGAGTAAGGACAGAGCTGGGACTATCTAGTACCCAAGGGATAGACTTAGTGAAAAATGTGACTATGTCAAAATACCTGAGTCATCAAAGAAAAGTCAACTTTCAGGGAAAAGAGGTCAAAAGAGGGCTAGTGCTAGGTTTGGAGGTTAGTGCCTATTGGGCCTTGGGCAATGGAGTCAGTATTTGCACAGCGTTAGAGTGAAGCCACTTGGGATATGCCCTAATGTATGGACCTAGAAAAGTGTTTGGCGCGAAAAATTCAGTTTGCAAAGGAAACCAATAGGAGGAGGGCTAACGCTAGGGTTTGGAGGGACAGATCCTCAGATCTGGGACAGTCTGTGAGGCATCACCTCAGCGTTGGAGGAGAAATGGGATGTGGCTGACCTGATCTACAAACCCAAGTTGGAAAAATTCCAGAAAAATTAGATCTGGAAAAAGTCAAAATTTGATGAGGAATGCTAGGGTTCTAAAAGTCAGTTTTTCAGATCTAGGGTCTTCTGGCAGCAACTAGCTCACCGTTGGGGGTGTTCTGGAATGAGGGAGACCCGATCTATGAACCCAAGTGATTATTTTCGGGAAAAAGTCAGATTTGAAAAAAGGTCAAATTTTCAGTGGGGGCGCTGGGGTTTTAACAGTCAGTTTTTCAAATCTAGGGCAAACCAACAATCTTTTGGACAACGTTGAAGATGAAATGGTGAGAGGGATGCCCGATCTACAAAACCCAACAGTGGTTTGTCGAAAGATCGAACGGTTCCCCGATTAAGTGTTTTTTGGATTTTTTAATATTTTGAAGTTTTTAGTAAATTGGAGAAAAGCAGGTACAATGGATTGAGATCATGGAAGAAAAGAACCAACCTATAGATCTTACTTGGAAAACCTTGTAGATGCCTTCATGATGATGATCCTTGCCATCCCTATCAATTTGAGAAGATTGAAGTGAGTTCTATGTCTAGTGTTTGCCCAAGGAAGTCAATGCGCCCTCTCTCCTGCACAACAAAGGTCAACCATATCAAATTTGTTGCCACACGAGAAAAAAACTAAATGCTACAGAAAAATAGCAAGAGAAAATCATAGATCGCAATGACACTAATGAAAACCCCTTGATAAAAAATGAAGACAATCCAAGCGAGTTGAGGTTCCCTTGCAAAAATGCGCAAGCTGAAGTCGCCCTCCTGTAGACAAGACAAAGATTCCCAAAAATATATAGATCTTGCAACAATTTCCCGAATGCTAGGAAGCAAAAGATTTTCCAATCACTATCTAAGAACACCAAATGCAAAGGAGATCCAAAAAATATCCACAAGAAAAGTTTTTCTATTTATCCAGATCTAAGAGCCAAAGACCCTTTACAAATGAGAAGATCTCTTCTTTAAATAGGAATGAGAGACCCAAAATCCTAACCACTTTCAAAACGAGTGGCTAAGATTAAAAGATATAAATGTTCTAATCAATGGTTGAGATGATCTCAACATACAATACATGGATCAATATAACCATAAAATACCAAAGTGGACTAGATCACCCATAAAGAGGGTACCCCACTCAACAAGAAATAAATGAAGCATATGGTGGGTCCATGGAGTGTTAACTAACTCCCTCTGGGTGTCCCCATGGCACAATAAAACAACATAATATTTTAATTTTTTGACTTTGTGCCTCCTTGAGTTAATCGTCAGCCTCCCAAAAGCTCCAGAAAATAATATAAAAATGCCCAAAAAATAGGTGTGGGATCAGGTGCTGCAACTGCTGGAGAAGGTGCGGAGGACATCACTCATCATTATGACTCATCCCATGTCATTTCCTTGCCTTAGTAGCCCAAATAGATTTCTTCAATAACCATTTAATCATTTTTTAATCTGCCTTGGGAAATGTGAACCTGCAATAACAAACTCCTAGGGTGCCTGTGTTGTCCAACTGAGCCCACCAGACTCTCTGGGATGGGGGTACTATGGTACAATCAAGTGGCTGCACCCCCTATGCCCCATACAATGCCCTAGGAGATCCAATAAAAACATCTCCCTGCTCAGACACATCATCCTGTGAAGCAAAACTGCATCAGAAGGGTAAAATGAGCCTGGCCATCTCTTCAAGTGCCCAGAACTGAAAATAAGCTATCTTACTAGACTCAAAGAGTCCAAATCCATCTAGGGTGTATACTCATACCCTTTCCAGGTCTCTGCCCGATCATCAACAATATCCAATAGACAATATAGTCACCTGTAAATGACCAGATACCAATAATATAACTCAAATTGTCATCCATCTGCTGCAAGTGTGAGAAGGCTAAGACATGCTCTACAAATCATTTGAGTAACAATCATAACAAGTTGCAGTCACCTCACTGGTGGTACATCAACCAAATACATATATAGGGTTTTATTTATTATTACTCAGACCAGACTTTCAGGACTATACTCACTTCATAGTTGTAGTCAATTTGCTAGTGAAGGGTGAAGGCTAAAATTTACAGGGTTAGGACAAAGGATGATTACCAATCCAATGAGAAATACTGATACAAATCTGGGCATCACTAACTGCTCTCCACAATGACTAAATGGCTACCTCAGTCCTCAATTCTTAGTGTCCTGAGACTCAGTCTTGACATGGGAGAGTACTATAGTCCACTAACAAAATAATGATCCCTCAAAAATGCTCATCTCAACATCTCATATGTAAGAGATCTGGCTGAAAAAATGTACTGTATTTGAAAAATAGAATATGGTAGCCTGGCTACTATATATGTGATAACATCTGGCTCCAGCTGTGACAAGTGCTCTATTGAAAAGAGCGCTTGAGAACCTCAGAATCTCTAGTCCTCGTACTCTGCTTCTCGCATCCTCGATCAATCCTTCCAGCTCTGTAACTGCTACCAAAATGTCACCGACTACCTGCAACATGTCCAGAGCTATACTAAACTCACAAACTGGTTGTCAGAACAATATGTGGATAAAAATAAGCATGCAAAAAACTGAAAAGCAGAAAATAAATCTAATCTATAACCATAACTTTTTTAAGAAAAGTTTGATTTTTTATTGTGCAGGAAAAGAGACAAAAACTATACTAAGAGCTTCAAAGGTGAGCTTCAGGCAAAGATGCAAGATTCTATAGTACTGTCGAGAAAGGATTATTTAGGTCCTACCTACTCTACCCTAACTAGTTTGGACAAGTGTTAGGTAAAATCATAAATCCAATGCAACCACTTGCTGAACGAATCTATTGAGATTTATTTACAGTTAATGATACAACAAGTCGAAGATGGCTTGTAAGTAATGTGAATGAAAATTGAAGCCATTATAACTTCTTGTTTGAAAATCGAAAAGAGATGTGGATAAAGAGAAATGAAATCATTCCAAGGATGATATTGACTTTCTAAAAACTCATCTATCAAGATGCTGATAGGATCATAAAAGGTATGCAAGTTCGTTCTTTATGGAAGAAGGCAATATGATTCATGACTCGGCCACTCCAAACAGTTCTTTGTTTTCTCCTCTACCCTACTAGGACATTCAATTCTATTCACTCTAGAAGAAATGGGAGAATCAAATGGGGACAAGTTGTAATGCAATGAAACTGTGAATGAGATCAAGCCCATTTGTTGTTTAAAAATGGAGAAAAGATGAAATTGATCTTTATACACCTTCTCCAACCATCCATTATACAGATTTACAAATTGAAAAAATTTATTTGTTACAGATGAATGAGAAGAGATATGAAGTGCCTTTTTTTCCAATTTCGTGATAATGCTTAAACTCTTGATTAAAGGTTTCGAAAGTAACAACTTGATTAAAAGACAAACCCATACAAGAAGACTCGAAAAGTTGGGACGGGAGGGTGGATTGAAAATTTTCTCAGAGACTTGGACTAATTGATCCAAGAGAGGAAAGAGCTTTTAAATTAATTCCAGGAATGATTTCAAGATTGGAAACAGGGTCAGTATCCACACATTGAACCAACATATTCAGATTAAGGATTCGATGAAGAATTCTATTGATACTATCAGGACAAGGACCCTCAGTGCAATATTCTTGATCAAGTTCACTTACAATCGTATCATCGTGTGATTGTTCTTCTTTAAGTTCTAGATAAGGAAAAACATCAATAAGTTCGGTTTTAGTTTCCCTATCACTCTTACAGGCATGCTCTTCAATCACAATATGACCACAATATTGCTCTTCAATAGAAGTTTGATTGATTTCATCAAAGTCTAAATCCAGATTCAGATGGCTTGAATACTGACTCAAATTATCGTCGATTAGGCAATGACTATGGAGTTTCTCTTCAAAAGGCTCTTTAATGTACTCACAAATGGAAGGCTCAACTATGGATGCTTCTTGATGGTGATTGTTGGGTTCCCTTCCACAGATTAAATCCAAAATTTGCTCTGTGACTGCTTCAGGTAATAATAACAGAGTATGTTGTATGATTTGATTGATATCCCTCTTAGTTTCAGCATGAGGTTTTGAAACATTATCCTCAAAGTACTCTGTAACATTCTTATGGATTGCAGGCACGCTCATAATTTGGAACATTTCAGGAGAGGAATGATCCAATTCAGAAAGCAAATTGCCAATATACTGATTAGAATCATTGCTAGATTCACACTCTAAAGAATCATCAGTGTTCCTACCCCACTTATCTATTAACAGATCTATGAACATGTCATACCCAGTGATGGATTCTGGTGCTAAATGATCAAACCATAGTTGAACATCCCCTTGCAAGGATTCTCCTAAGGCTCGCATATAAACATCTTCATTGTTCGCACCTCTAAATTCCATGTAATCCTAGAGAATATCCAAATGACTTTCAATAGATATATCCTTATTTCCATTAAATTGGGGCAACCTCCTACTGTAATCGTTTGGCGTAGGATGAGGTGCCCCCGGTATTTCAGAAAAGTCAAAAGGAGACTTTGTCTTGTTTCTTAACAGTTCTGGTTACTTGGCTATAAGGCTTTGACTGGGATTGACTCCTAGGTTCATGTCGACTTATAGGTTCATCAGGGGTAGTCACGACAAAACTTGTATTACATTGATGAAGAGGACTACAAGGATCATTCACTTGATGCTGGTTTACTAGTCCACTCGGGATGGTTGGGAAATCTTTATTGCACGGGTAAGGGAATTGGTGGGCATCATAAAGATTGCGATAATTAGACTCATACCCATAATCATGGTCAAGATCATCTCATACCAAGAATCTGACCTCCATTTATCCCTGTTGTCTATTTTCCTTTCAAGTTCATTTATGCTTTCATTTAATTCCTTCATGCGCTTGATAAATATATCTGAATTCATTATGATTTATGGGATGGGTTTGCTTCTCAGTGGAGTCGCATTGTGGAGTCGCCACGTGAACGAATTGCCGTGTTCACCAATGGATAATGTTGTAGGAGAGGTGAGGTATGTCGAACCAAGGTAGGCCTCTACCACCCGGGCAACGGCGCCAAAATGTTATCACCAACCTTGTAGTTGCCTATGTATGATGGATCCAGGATGGATGGTAGAGGGGGGCAAGCAACTAAGGAGGTGGAACCAAGACTGCCTAGACTCTCAAATGGATGGTTGTCACGCCAATCAAGGCAGTCTTCGCTTTATGTTATCTAAGTCTGAGACAACAAAGGGGGAAACCCAGATCTACTCCCGACAGGAGAGATCAGACCTAGACACCAGATCAGATCAAGTAGCTTGAAGACATCCATTGTTAAGAGGGATTGTTGAGTTTTGTAACTCAAGATGTCCTCCATGTGGTTCTGCTTAGCATGGAGGTACATTATAGTATAGGCAGGGGTGTGGAGTGTGAGAGACACTTTGCCAGGTGTCATGGATTCAGGGATTGAAGACATGCAGAGCTTCAATGACTTCTTCAGTTGGATGTGAGGAGTGCAGTGGTGCACCATTTTCCGATGAGTGAGAGGCATGATGCATGGTGGTTGTATGTGCATGGAGGGTGTGTGTGCATGATCGGTAAGTGTGCATGTGTATGGCGGTTGCATGATGCATGTGCATGAGATTTGCACATTGGATGTGCGTGCATGCGGTTTACACTTTTTGATGCACAATTTTTAACACACCAAGTCAGTTGTGGATGAACCTTGAATTAGGGTCTTGGAACCCTAATCTCATCGGAGGATTAGAAAGGGGCATTAAGAAGGCTAAAGTCATTGTTGCTTGAGAGATTTAGGTGATCAGAGAGAGAGGGAAAATCAGTGCATGCAAGAGGGCGAATTCTTGAGACGAGAGGGCGCAATTCACAAAGAGGGAGGACTTAGATTTGAGAGAGATCAATATTCTTAATATGTGGTAGAGGGAGGTCACGATGGAGACAGAGATTGGTTCTGAGTGAGGTAGATCCAGCCACAGAGTACAAGATTGATTCACTAGACAGTGGGGGCACACTTAGAGCAATGGGGGTGCAGTTCACTTGTGAGGGGTGGGTCCTGAGAGAGGATTCTTCCAGAGTTGAGAGAGGGCATCACTGAGACAGTGATCCAGAGAGGAAAAGGGACGTGAAGCCTTGTCAGAGAGTAGCTACATAAAGGAAGGAGAATGCTTGCATGAGCTAAGAGGGCTCATCCATCAAAGGTCGGACTTAAGGATAAGAGTATCTGGATTCTTAGATAAGTTTGTTGTTGGACTATCTATCCTTCCTATTGTAAATTGTTCAAAGATAATAAAACTTCCATATCTCTCTCACTTGTTTTCCCGCAAGGGTTTTTCCAAGGTCTTTTGACTGAAAACAAGTGTCATTGTGTGTGATTGCTATTGTGTTAGAAGTTGTAGAGATGTCATGTGCTTCTTATTATGATCTTGATTATATGCTTATATGTGATTTTGGATTGAGTTTTCATTATCAGTATATATCTGGGATGAGAGAGATATGTGGTCGAGTTGGGATTAGAGATTTCCAAAGCGAATAGTGACCTCTGGAAAATCTACACATAACTCAATTATCTAATTCAAGTGAAGATATTTGAAGTGAATTATGTACATAGGGAAGAAAAAGGGTCTTTATGAAATGACCATCATAGTAAGTGTCAGGTCTATCCTTAACTATCAATAGTTAATATTTTCTTAGATATTTCTTCCATATGTGTGCCTAGGAAGTGCTGCCATGGGTCATCTGTCCTCGCGCCTTTATATTGCAATCCCTTTTCATTTTTCCTTGATTTCTCTTCATAGATATTATTTAGATTTGACGTTGGCTTAGTCCGTTTTTCTTTAGATGTGGCTTTGATACATGGAACGTGGCTCTTGCGATAGGGAGTATCTGCCATGACATTTTCCTTCACATTTAATTTATCATCAACTTCCTTTTCTGAGAGTAGAAGACTCTTTTAGTTTTGATTTGTAGGCATTCATACGTTGGAATAGTAATGAGATCATATGCTGTTACTCATGATAGATTATTCAAAAAGGGGAAAAATGAAGGGGGTGAGTGAATTGGTTATGCAATGAAAAATGGCGTGGTAAAAGTTAAGGAATGGATGAAATCACTTGATTTAGTTCACCAAGGTACAAATCAACATTGAAATAAGACTTATTATGCAAGTAGAACAACACCAAGGTTAGAGTAAAGACAAGTAGTGGTTTAAGTAGTTGAGACATTATAGAAGCATACTTGTAATATCTCATTCTAACATACTCTCATGCTAGAAAACATAGTAACAGTAAATGAGGGTTTAGAGATACCACATCACTGGACTCGGGCGCTGTCTCTGACTAGGCATATCAAAGCACATGGACCATCTAACCAATTTGAAGAACCTCTAACCAATGATTTATGGTGAACCCTCAAATCTCTTCTTTGGAATCTTTGATCAAAATCACCCTTGCTGAAAGAGGGGTAACACACCCCAATAGATATGGTCAAATGAGTAAGTGCAAGGCCTAAACATGAACACTCCAAGTTAAGGTGGCACATGTGGCAAGAAAGGGTCCTGCACTGTGCAATGTACCACATAGACAAGTCAAACCATGATGAGGAATGCCTCAAATCATGGAGCACTCTAGTAAATAATGATGCCAGGTGTCTCAAGGGTCCAATATAAGTTAGGTACCCTATAACACTCCTCTAGAAAAATGCACCAAATTCCTCAAAATCTGTGACCAAGAGTGAAGAAGCATGGTCCAAGTGTCCAATGAACTCCTCAAGTGGTCAAAACTCATGACAACTCATCCAAGTATCATGAAAAAGGGTTGTCCCTCTCTCACATGTTCTAAAATGATGAAGAGATGTGTGCGCCAAGTCTCGCACGTGTGCATGAAGAAGCCAGGTGCTTCATCTAAGAGGAGGCATGTATCAACTATAGAACAACCAAGTGTTAGACAATATAAGACATGACTTAGAAAAAATACCATCTATCGTGCAAAACATTAACATAAAAGACTTTCAAGTGCACTTTTTTGGTTAAGTCACTCGCTTTTGATTAATTATCCCAACAACCTTATAATTACCATGGTGTAACTATGATTGATCCAAATTTTAATGTTACACCCCTACGTGTAAGTGCATTTCCTAAGTTTCTAAGTAAGGTGATGGTGATAAAATGAATGTGATGCTAGGGAAGGGTGTTTGCGAAGTAAACATCATAGAAATGTGACTGAGTGTTAGGTCTACCCCTTAGCTTTCAAGAGCTAGGGGATAATGATTGTTCTTCCATATGTGTGCCTTGTAAGGGAATACTTTTCTTCTTGAGTTAGCCTTTCCTTGCACCATTTTTGTGATTCTTTTATTTATTTTCTGTCATTTTTTTTCTACAAAGCCCCTTTGTTTGCATTTGGACATTAGGATCATGGCTTTTGCATGGGGGCGTTGAACGCTTATCATTTAGCTCCATTTCCCTTAGAGTACTTTGACTTAGGCATCATAGATAGGAATATTATAGAGACATTGCGAAAAGGGGACATGATGGAAATGGGTGAAATGGCTAATGAAATGACATGGGATTAGCTAGGAAAAATGTCGTGAATGACATGAAATGATTGTCACACTTACTTAAATCTCTAGGGATACACCTAACTTACAAGGCCATACACTTAATCTAAGGAAGAATTATAACCACACGATGATGCATCCTTAACTATGAAACAATACTCCAGGATACATTAACCATTATAGAGTAACACCATCGATCAGCTATGGTCATGTACACAGATAAGAAGGCATTTACCATGAGTCAACTAGAGAGCATATGTCATAACACTGGTGTCAATTGAATGATCCCTGTAGATCCTTGGCAAATATTCTGAGTAGGCTGGAAATGTCTCCGGTAGATGTCTATGGGCAGACCGTATATCTCATTTGTGGAACTACTGGATGTGATGGAAGATCACATAGGCAATGATGATCAAGTCACCCCCACACATCAAGGGGTAATAGGAAGGATCTTGGATTTCAGTAACCTGCTCAATGCTGTGATGGATATGATGAGTAGATTCAATTAGATTTCATTCATACAAACCTACAGGGAAAACATTCAACTTGCAGATGCCCTCTCCAAAGAAGTGGCGGATTTGCTACTGATCCAATCTCTTGTAACTCATATGGAAGCAGTAGATAGTATGGACTCTGGAGTTTTCTTTGTTTCTCTTCAAAAAACAATTTCTGACCTCTTTGTTGAATGCTATTGGCAGATAGATATGTTTTTTTCAGTTCTAATCTTCTAATCAAAGATTAAGTTGTGGTTGTAAAATATTTTTGTCATACATGGTCACTTATGTCAAATAAGGTCTAACTAAAGTGATTTATATCAATAACTGGCTTGTTTCGGATCCACCTACCTCCTTTTGATATACACGACATGTACTAAACAGTAGGCCCCATAATTTTCTTATTATAACTAAGAGAGAATAGCCCTCCACTATCATCAATCAAGGTATTGGAGAGTTCCCCACTCTTGCAGGGTTTGACTATTGTTTGCTTTCACTCGTTGCTATATTATAGAATTGCTTTGTCTCTCGTGTCTATATTGCAACTATATTGTGATCTATTGTGTTTCTCATGGTATTTCTTTGATATTGCTTTGGTAGTGTTGCTTTCTTCTTGCAAATACCGGTGAATGTATGGTTATGGTGCATGATTTTCTATATCATTTAAGCTCATGGTTTATTCTTGTAAGTGGGTTATAACATTTTTTAGTATATTCACTTGTCAGTTTTCCTTAATTTTATTATATAATTGTCTTTTTTCTGAACTAAAACTAATGAATAATGTAAGCATTCTTCCAAGGCTGAAATTAATTTGATGAAAGGGATGCCTGCTGATAAATTTGAAATAACAATTTCCGATGAATAATTTGTATGATGAACCTTAAGGGAAAAGCTCCTTTGTGCATACTTGCTGTAATGTCCATTCCACATGACGATTTATTGTCACTTGAGAACATTAATAATATTTCTTTCTTCGGTTTGGGGTAGACTGAATACTTGCATGTCAGGGAAATTGAAAAAAGTTTATTTTTCTTATGCAGTGTTTTTTATTTACAATATTTATTTTGCTCTGTATGTTCTGCAGGCACCAGATAGGTTTGTTGCTGCAGCTGTCCGAAATCCTGTCTGTAACCTCTCATTAATGGTTGGCACGACGGATATTCCTGATTGGTGTTATGTGGAGGCATATGGAAAGAATGGGAAGAATGCTTACACTGAAGCACCTTCAATAGAAGATCTCACCATGTTTTATCAGTCATCACCAATATCACATGTTTCAAAGGTAGGATGCGGGATTTTAAGGTTTATTTTGACAAGGGATTTAATTACATACTGCACATAGTGGATATTGATATTTGTATTAAGTACAATGTGTAGTTGAGTGAGGCATCCATTGGTATAGGAACAGTAGGTTTGATTTAATAGAGAGGGTAAAACTTTATAACGACTGGTGAGTAGCCTAGTCAAAAACCAACAAAGTAGTTTTTTAGAGGAAACCCTTTCTCACAAACATATACATAAGACGTTTTCTACCAACTAGAGTGACGTTGTTTTTAGATCATGATACCCCTCATATTGTATGAGGAGTAAACTTGTGATTTTTATCTCATTGGTGGGGACTTACAGCTAGTACATTTGGAGCATTGGATTGACTTGGGGGGATACTTCTTCATGGGGCCTTTCCTGTCTTGGCACTTGATGGGGATCTTTGGTAGAAGGGATTCACTTCTCCTTGTTGATGTTCATGTTGGATGATTTGATGGAGGTTGCTTTAGTTGTGCATCATGTTCTTTGCAGTTTGATAGAGGCACTCTTCATGTTAGATCAGTGGTGGGGAAATCTCCCCATGCTTAAGTCACTACTTTCACTTGGTTGTTACATGGTTAGTTCATGTCTTGTTCTTAGTTGTTAGTGTTCTCTAGCATGGTGGTGCATTTGGCTAGTGTTTTTCTAGTATCGCTTACATTTTCATCACATTTCCATTATTTTACCTAGGTAATGTTAGAATATAAGGCTTACTTATGTAATAAAATCACATTGTATAAGTGAATGATTTAATAGATGTCATTATGTTATATATATATATATATATATATATATATATATATATATATATATAATATAAAGAATAAATGATAAATGAAAATAATAATAAATTAGGTCGCAATTCTTATGAAGCGTCACTATGTGCCCTTTTAACGATTATATATATGGGCCTTGTATATTTGTAAATCATCATTCACATTTCTACTCATTTATATTTACCCCATTATGGATTTTACTTATTTGACCTATTCTTTTGGATAGTTGGCGTGTGAACTAAGTTAGCTTACACCATTGGTATCAGAGCATTGATTCTAGCTTGTGGCCAAACAGAATTGTCAAAGTTTCTTTGAATTTAGATCTTTGAACCCACTTTTAGATTTTCTTTAAAAAAATTATACTGTCGAAATTAAGAAAACAAAGAAAGTTAAAAAAAGAGAAGGAAAAGAAAAAGAAGAAAGTTCAAAAAAAGAAGAAAGAAGATTCCATAAAAAAAGGAAAGAAGGAACAAAAAAAACAACACACGGTTTTATAAAACCACACATGGTTTTATCAAGCCTTAATACCTTGCCCTTAATATTATTATTATTATTATTTAATAATTGTTATTACAATTATTATTTAAAAAATGCAGAAAAGGAAAAAGATCAAAGAAAGATTAAAGCTCATGCACAAGGATTACATTAGGTGCTCCTTCCATTATTGTGTCCTTTTGTTACAGAAAGAAGATTTTGATGAAAACAAATGGAGTCCAGAGATGAAAAACAAGGAAGGTTCCCTCAAACTTATACGCAATATGTAGATGCCATATTAAAAGTTTATGGTATTATTCAAAGAAAGGATGTCTCTGTAATGTCCTCTTCTACTTAAGCACCAAAACACCCGCTAACCTATTTAATTCCCATAGGTTCGAGCGGGTACTACCTGAAAGGGGAATTGACTAAGGACATTTGATACTTAGAGCATAACAGAGCATTCATTCAGTATTAAGTCATCAGTATGGTAAAGAAAGCCTTATTTCTTTAGGCTTAAAGTAAACATGAAATTAGAATTGTATGCATGCAAAAAATGACGCGCAAACCCTAAAAGTGACATGAAAAACCTAAAAGTACATGCTAAGCTATATAAGAAGGGTGATTGAACCAAAGGGGGCATCCATGATTATTATTGTTGAGTTTGGTTTTTTAGAGCAACAACAACAAGCTCAGCAACAACAGTTGGGGTTGGAGACGAAGGTCTTCAGCTAACAAGGGGTTTCGGCAGTGAAATCTATCAGCCTTAATCACTTCAGGATAGGCCATTCAGTTTTATCACCAGTTCTTCATCGTATTCACTCACCTTTAGTGATTCAACACACAGAAGGAGTTTTATTGCAGGTTCACGTTTGCAGCTGGGGAATAGCTGGAAATCCTTAGAAGGATTCGTTGGGACTCAAGCTCTCAGTCTTTCCTTTGCATGTCCATACCTTCTACCTCAACAACTTCACCATATTGTATTGGGTTATTATCAGCTTCCTGTTTGCATACCTGGAGCAGTTAGTAGTAGAAACGTTGGTGAGGGGGACGTGGGCACCTGAGAGCCAGATCAATTCGCTAGGTGCCCTAGTGAAGGCAAAACCTCTGCATGCGCCCTCCAATCTCTTCGAGAAGGTTAGACCATCATCTCGACAAAGTTCTAGCAGTAACGGTCTCCTCCTCCAATAACGTCAATATCATTCAGAAGGGGGCACACTTGTAGCTGGGCGTCAAACAGAAGAGAGGAGCACCATATTTCTTGCAAACACTACATGCATCTTATATCTGGAGGACTATCAACTTATTTATCAGTGATATATGCATAACGTCTTTCTGAAAGTCTTTGCCCTATAATCTCTCCAGATTAGCTATATTTTAGGGCCATTTGGCATGACACCTTTGCATGCACATTTTATTCAATTTTTTTGCACAATATTGAGTATATGAACAAACAACATAGTAGCAAAGTACAATAGAATATCAGCTGGGATATTACAGTGGTATCAGACTACGCTGTTAGGAGCGGGAGCGGGTGCAAAAAGTGAAAATTTCAAAAGATTTCGATTTGGGAGCGTTTCGGGAGCATTTTTTATATAATATATATTTTTATATATTTTTATGCATATATATTAAAAAAAACATGTATTATACCAAATTAGCTATAGAAAACATAGATATAACCATTAATACACGTCACCTATAACATCAATCATCTAGGAGCTATGACTTGTAGCATTGTCATCAAATGATCAATCATCAAGAACATCAATCTTCAAATTTCAAATCAACAAACTCTAACAATCTAATAGATAATATCAACCATGAAATGAAACAAAGCATCGTAATATCATATTCAATACCAAAGAGTTGTAAGATCATAAGATGATAAGAATCAAGATGCAGTCAACAATTTAAAGTTCAAAGTTCAAACTTCAAAGTTGGCCATAATGTTTACAAAATAGGCTATAAAAACATGAAATATAAAGTATTATGATACTATCTACTAATCTACTAAGTTTTCCTCTTGCCACGAGAAACTTCCAATTTTTTCTTGTGTTCTAGGTGGAATAGGAGCTGTTGGACGTGATCGTGGAACACGAGAAGAAGATGAATGGCCCCCATGGATTGTCGGACGTCGTGACGCTAAAGGAAAAACTCCTGCATCTGTAAACCTGTTGGTGGCTGCGGGTGGCATCTCCAATGTATGAATCGGATGAGGATCACCCTCATGATCACCCAATAGTTCATCCTCCAAGCGCTCTAATGCAATGGATCCATCCTCCACATTAGCCTCCTTTGGATTGTTGTCCCAAGTCAAAAAAGTTCTATCATTCTTGGCCGCTTCACAATAATGGGACAACAACCTCAAGTTGTAGTGCACATAAACCAAACTTTCGGCCCGTTCTGTATTCAAACTATTTCTCTTGACGTTGTGGATGAAGCTGTAGGTGCTCCAACACCTCTCTGCAGAAGAACTATTGACAACCTATGAAAGCACCCTCACCGCCAATTTATGCAAATATGTAGCACCACTGCCATACATGTTCCACCAACGGATAGGATCCAACCTCTCTATATCTTTGGTTGCATGCAAGGTACCAAAGACTCCATGTTCACTGATGTATTGGCTCAATTCACTCCGTACTTGAGCACACTCCTCCTCATCAGGGACCAACTGGTCTAATGCAAGCATATACCCATTTTACACCTCTGGATCTATGTGTGGTCTTTTCCTAACTCCACCGCTAGGTGCAGGTTGGGCCAACCAAGATGGAGAATAATATTTTGGGGTAAGGACATATGCAAGGGCATGGAGTGGAACATTCAAATTATCCCACCTTTTGACCACATGTTTATGAATATGGTCATACAAGATTGCATCTCTTGCTCAACAATGTCTTTGATATGACCAAGCATGCTATCCATTTGCTCATACACCTCCCCAATCAGCGGCTGATTTGTATTTGCAAAAGGAATCATATTATAAACGGGCTTGGTGAACTGTAGAACATATTTAACCTGTGTCCAGAAATGACCATCAAGAACGTTGTCCTCCACTGCCTGAAAGTCATGTCTATCAGATGCACTTACAACTCTGTCTTTCAATCCTTGCCATGAATCACTTGAGACCATACTAGCCAATTCCTCTCTTACCTTCAAAAGCCTCCTGAAGGTGAGGTAGTAGCTACCAAATCTAGTCTTCGCAATCTTCAATGGCTCCAACCTAGAGTGATTGCGAAAAATGTGGTGGGCCATGCTATGATTGGTGATAAATTTTACCATTTTCTTACCTCTCTTGTACAAGGCACCAATCCATCGGTAACTAGGGTTCTTCATCTTAACAAAATCATGCATCAAAAGGTTCAATGTGTGAACCAAACACCCTGACCAAAATATGTTGGGATACTTATTTGCAATGATTGCTCCTGCTGCCTTGCAATTAGCAGCATTATCTGTGATGACTTGAATGACATTGTATGGCCAAATCGTTTGAATGGTGTCAAGTAAAGGTTGTGCAATATTGATACCAGTCTTGTAGCGATCTGAGTAGTCATGAGCTGAAAGGAAGACCCCACCACTAGCAGACACACCAAGAATATTTATCAATTGCTTGCCTTTAACATTTGTCCACCTATCAGATACAATGGATACCCCATATAACGACCAATCATTTGTAAACTTTCCAAGAGCACTATTGATTTTGGCTCTTTCCCTGTCAAGTCCCACGGTTCTAGCTTTGTCATACCCAGGGATCCTATATCCTTTAGGGGCACCATTGATGGCTTGTACCATTTCATGCCAATAGGGTGAGCGAAGAACATTGAATGGCACACCACATGCATAAAGAAACCTGTAAACTTTTGAATCCACATCATCTTTGCAACCAAGGTCAAGGAAATTTGATAATGTTTTTCACATAGGTGAGAATCCACTAGCATGGGTGAATGATGATCCAGATCCACCACTAAACATTCTTTGTGGGGATTCAGATTCGACCCTTGATCTCTTGGAATTGTTTTGAGCGACCTCTTCTTCCATCCTGTATTTGTTTCTTTCTTTACTTGACACTTCGTTACATGTTTTGACTCCAGTAGCCTTACCTTGAAAACATGGCATTATCCCACACAAATGCTTTCTCACACGGGTATATGAACCTGTGTAAGTTTTATTACAATGGAGGCATGTAAACTTTGTGGTTCCACCCCCTCTCCCTCCCCCAAGCCTTGTCACATACTTCCACAAAGGTGTTGTGTCTTTTTTTGGCCCCTCATCACTCTCAATCTCCTCCTCCTCCTCCTCCTCCTCCTCTCCATGGTATGTGGGGCTCCCTATCTCTTCATCCTCATCATTGCCACTAACAAATCTACTTCCCACCACCAGCATCATGAGAAGAATCGGAACCGACCACAAAAACCACATACCCATCATGCTTGTTGATTCAATATGAGAATCACTTCTTGCCTGCAATAGAATGATGTAGAAGAAGAAATTGGAAAGGGTAGGAAAAAAACACATGCAAGATTTAAAATTTTAACAAAGTGAAATATATTTTTAAAAAACAAACAAAGATTGGGTTTTAAGAGCCTACCTCTTTAGCTCTTCAAGGATGGTTGAATGTCTTTATGGAAGCCTTCAATCTTCCTTCCAAGGTCTCACAAATAGAAGCTTTCAATCTCCCCTCCAATCTCCCTTCCAAGCTCCTACAAGTTTGCTCCCAAACAAGTAGCAAAGCCACTCAAAGCCCTAGCAAGAAAAATGAAAACAAGCAAATGAGGAATAGAATGAGTCCAAATGGAGGCCAATAGTGTTTATAAACACTAATTAAACCCTAGGCAACCATCATTTTTATTTTTTTGCAAAAAAGAAAAAAATGAGAAAAAAAAATGTATGACGCGGAATCGCTGAGGGAGCTATTTCGGGAGCGTTTTTTTCCTTTCGGAATCGTCTCGGGAGCGCTTTGGAATCGCTATGGGAGCATCGCTCTTGACTCGCTCCCTCAGCTCCGAAAAAAGCTCCCGGGAGGAATCGCGATTCCGGGTGCGATTCTTCATCGATTTCTCTCGGAGCGTGAATCGAGAGTGATTCGTCAGGGGGAGGAGCGATTCCCCGCAGCTTAGGTATCAGAGCATGTTCCTTGCCAACTATGGGCGTGTACATGAAAAGTAAATGAATCCGAAAGAAGATCCTGTTGTAACTTATAGAAGGAGTAAGAGTAGATACACCGAAGAGCAGGAATTTGAAGATATTCAGTTAAAGGATACCAATTCAGACATGGACCCAACAGGTATACACTCTAACAGAGGAAAGGGAACAGGAGAAGAGTAGGACAGATTGGAATTTCATAACTTGGTTAGTGCATTGAATGACCTAGCTAAAGGGCAGAAAGAAGTATTGTATGCCATAAACAGGTTGGCTCTTAAGCCAGAACCGATTCATAGCAGTATACCTCTTTCACTGGTGGATAGAGGATCTACCAGTGGTAGTGGGAAACATGCATACACTAAAATGCAAAACACTCCACACATATACAACAAACCATCCAAACCTACTATGCCTCACTTTCTAGAGAATGCAGCGGCAAGACTAGTCATGCTAGCAAAACCTAGTGAAGCATTTGGGGCTTATTTATTGGAATATAGGGATTTGGGAGATGAGTTCCATTCAACTATGTCATTTTCAGACTTCTGCAATATGAGAAGCAGGAAAGACTTCTGCAATATGAGAAGCAGGAACCGACCAAAGAATTTTAAAAGAGGGTTTACCAAGAACTATAAATTGCAGAAAACTGTGGGCAGGTTGACTATCCCTAATTTTGAAGGGACTCATGGGTGTTCAGCTAGAATATGGGTCCAGAAGTTGGATACTTACTTCCAACTCAACCCTATGACAGAGACTGATGCCATTAAATTGGCTACCTTACATATGGACATAGAGGCTCATGAGTGGTGGTACCATGGGTTAGTGACGCTGGGTCACAACACCATTAGTTCTTACTGTGATTTCACATAGAGGCTCATGGAGCGGTTTGAAAAAAGGGACCCGAAGATACACTTTAGAGAGTTATCACAACTCAAACAGAGGAGCAGTGTTGAGGACTTCATCTCAGAGTTTCAGAGAGTAGCCGTTCTGGTAACAGATGTGTCCAAGAGCAAGTTGGTTATGTTATTTATAGAGGATCTGACAAAACCTTTATGTGGGTGGGTGAAAGCCTACAAGCCATCCACTTTACAAGATGCGATCAACAGAACCTGAGATCTACCAGACTCAGTCCCTACGAACATGTTTTTGACTAAAACAAATTTCCCAATAAAATACAAGGACAATAAACCTTTTCAACAGTAATGGCCAAAGAAAACTTGGTTGGACGATGACACGAGGAAGGATCTGAGAAGAAAAAAATTGTGTTTCACTTGTCAGGAACCATGGGTTCCAGGTCACAGGTGTGCAAGAAAAGCAAAAGCCCACTATATAGAGGTCTACTAAGACAGTGAAGGGGATGAATTCGAACAGGAAACAACTGAGGAATTGATGGCAGTAGAGGAGGAGTCACTTTAGGGAGAATCACCAAGGGGAGTCATTGCTACATTATCTGGAGTACCCAGGTTTCATACTCTCATGGTTAGGGGAGTAGTACAGGGCCATAGGGTAGGTGTGTTAATTGATGGGGGGGCAACCCACAACTTCATTAATACAACATGGGTGGCTAAGCGGGGTATTCAGACAGAGAGATTTGAAGGATTCACCGTAGCGGTAGCATGTAATAATAGCATGGAATGCAACCATTGGATTCCCAAACTGAATGTCACACTAGGGAACTACAATACGATCGACTCCTTTTATGTGGTGAATGTAGCTGATACAAATGTAGTATTAGGGATTCAATGGCTTCCCTCAATAGGGAAATATACTACAAATTACATGGCAATGGAAATGGAATTCCAGGGACAGGATGGAAAATGGGTAGTTTTGAGGGGCATGAACACTTATCCCCCCAACCGCTATCATCACAAAGAATGGAGGCCGTACTCAGACAGGGAGACATAGAATGGTCAGACCAATGCTTTGTTACTTTTAGAAAACCTCCAGATAACAACACCCCACATCCAACAGATATACATGCATTATTACAGAAACATGAGAAGGTATTCAGAGATCTTCCTGCAGGTTGGCCATCGACAGAGGGTTCGAGCACATTATTGAGTTAGAGGAGGGGACACAGCCAGTCATCACCACTGAGTACAGACATCCCAAAAGGTACAAGGATGAGATCGAGAAAACAATCAATGAATGGTTGGAACTAGGTTATATTCGGCCAAGTTCTAGTCCATTTGCATCATCGGTGGTTTTGGTTAAAAAGAAAGATGGCACCTTACGGATGTGTATTGATTAGAGAGCACTCAACAAGAAAACCATCAAAAACAAGTATTCCATCTCCAGGATTGATGAATTAATGGACGAGTTACAGGGGGGCAAAATACTTTTCAAAAATTGATCTTCGATCAGGGTACCATCAGATCCGAGTAAGGGATCAGGATATTTCGAAAACAACCTTTCGTTGCCACTATGCTCATTATGAGTTCTTAGTCATGCCTTTTGGACTCACCAACGACCCGACAACTTTCCAATCTTGCATGAACCACACCTTCAAGGCTCAGTTGCGGAAATATTTACTGGTGTTCTTTGATGACATTTTGAATTACAGTAAAAGCTGGGAGGAGGATTTGAGACACCTGGATGAGGTACTGGGAATTCTGGAAGAACAGTCTCTTTACACAAAAATGTCTAAATGTGAGTTTGGTATGCCGGAGATGTTGTATCTAGGGTATATAATAAGCACAGGTGGAGTACAGCTTCACATGGAAAATATTAGAGCTATCTTGGATTGGCCTATACCAAAAAATGTAACATAACTGAAGGGATTCTTAGGCCTTTGCACATATTACACGAGATACGTAAAGGGGTTCTCTCAATTTGTCGCACCACTAACTGATCTTACAAAGAAAGGGGCATTCATCTGGACATAAGTGGCTCAACAAACCTTTGAAAAAATGAAAACAATCATGAGTTCTTGTCTAGTTTTGGCACTACTAGATTTCTCACAGCCATTCATAGTTGAGTGTGATGCTTCAGGAGAGGGACTAGGGGTGGTATTGATGCAAAACCATCACCCGATTGCATTTGAAAGCCGAAAACTTAAAGATTATGAAGGCCACTACTCTATATATGATAAAGAGATGCTAGTAGTCCTACATGCCTTGATAAAATTCAGACAGTATTTGGTGGGAAGCAGGTTTAAAATTAAGACAGATCACAACAGCCTCAAATACTTCTTGGAGCAAAAAGAGTTGAATGAGCGTAAAAAAAAAGTGTCAGCAAGGTAAAGGCATACGACTTTGAAATAGAATATGTTAAGGGAAAGAACAATGTTCTAGTTGATGCTTTATCAGGGCGACCAACCTCGTTATCACTCATGAGTATATCTACTGATTGGAGATCTTCTCTTGGTGGAATATTCCAAAAATAAATTTGCTTGTGAATTGTTAGATGGACAAATACAGGATGATAGGTATAGAATAATCGACGACATCATTTACTACAACAGTCAGATATACCTCGTGTTGGAGACAATGGCCACACTAAGAGGGGGGTGAATCAATGTGTGAGCAATTATAATTTTTTTACCTTCTTTTAATCAATTAGAGTATATCAATCATTATGTCATCAATTGCATAATCAAATTTATCATCAGTCATAAGCACAACATCACATCGAAAGAGACATAAGAATGTATGGAAATTTGATCTTTATTTATTGTACATGGAAGACAACAATCTTCTCGATTACAATCAGCACCAACTGATGAAAATAGCACCAACTCTCATAACAGGACCCAACCTGGTTTTCTTGGCTCCAACTAAGAACGGTTTGAGGAGTCCAATCGTCAAGTGCAAGAATCTTCTTGCAAGCAATCATATTGCTCTGCTGCACAACCAACCTCTTCTTCGCACATCAATCTCTGCTCATCACTTTGCTGGTCAACATTGCTCATCAATCTCTGGTTAATCCGCTCATCACTGTTGATCAACACTGCTGCTCATCACAACTTCTCATCACTGCTGCTCAACTCTGCTGCTCATCACAACTGCTCATCACAATATACTGATAAGTCATTTCACTGCCATACACTGCTCATGTACATCATTGTGCACCTCATCATACACAATTACTAAACAAGTAATTATGCTCTGGTTTCACACACAATTATTGAACAAGTAATTATGCTCTGGTTTCACTGAACATAAGGCATGCATCATTATGCATCATCATCATAGGTATGCTTCATCGTCATAGGGTATACATCATCATCATCTTAGTGTGCACTGTTTATACATCATCATCATCATCAAGTATACATCATAGTGCATAGGAGAGCATCATCACACTATGGTATGCATGCACATCAGATTGTGTAGGAGTGCATCAACATCATAGAGTGTACATCATTATCACATGCATTATCATCATAAAGTGTATCATATCATAGCATAAAGGTATGCAACATTATCATCATAACCTCCATAATGACTCCAAATATATATACCAATATAGAGGCTCACATACTAAGATCAAATATGAACTCTATCCATGAGAGACATGTGTCATCACAAGAGACCCAGAAGAATGAACCATACCTTTCTGAAGATCACAAGATGAAGAAACAATAGACAAACCAAAAGAAACTCTAGATCATGTCATCACATAGCCCTCGTAACAAGCTTTCCAACGAGCCAAGAACTTCGTAATTCCGATTCTGTATGAGAAAGTTATGCCAATTTTAGTGAAGATGCCCAAAAATTTCTCTGTAAAAACGAACTGCTCCTTTGCTGCTGCGAAAAAACCTCAGACCAATCTCCACAAATTCACTTCTCTACTTGCATCGATGATTGTTTTTGGATGTCTTTATGTACACATTAAACTGGACATGTTTCATGCTAACCGACTTGTCTTCAAAGGTAAGAGTGGTAAGAATTTTAATTTTTAATTAAAAATTGTAATTTGAATTTTTAATTTGACTTTTAATTGTCACACAAACTTCTTACCACTTCAATGGTCAAACTTTACCAAAGAATTGCATTTATTTTCTTTTCCATATAATAGGGTGTCCACCACATAAGCCATGTATGACCAAGGACTTCAAACTTCTTACCTTACCAAAGAATTGCATGTATTTTATTTTCCATATAATAGGGTGTCCACCACATGAGCCATATGTATGACCAAGGATTTCAAACTTCTTACCACTTCAATGGTCAACCTTATGTATTTTTATTATTTTTCTTACCACCTCAATGGTCAACCTTATGTATTTTTATTATTATTTTTTAAATATCCTTCAAAGTCAACCACATCATTTAAAATTCATGGGAGTGTGCCCTCCACATCTTCATAGGGTTGCATCAAGCCACTAGGGCGTTTAATGGCATGCCATGTGCAAGATGCCATCATGGGCTTCAATCTTGTCACTAAATGGACCATCATCAAGCCAATATGTGTGTGGGTTCCTTAACCATATCAAGTGCAAGCAATGGGCATCAAGGTCTTCACAAGGTTCCATGACTTCATTAAGTCACCATCATCATGCCATCTAACCATGTCAAGTGCAAGTAGTGGGCTCCATGACCTTTGCAAGGGTATTAGGGTCTTCATTATAGGGGTTCCATGGGCTTCTTCATCATACTAGGGTTCCATAGCCTGTTAATGACCATACAAGGTCATCATCATCATATAAGAGGTCCATGACCCCAATAAGGGTTGCAAGGTCATTCCACCATCAAGTTTGGGTCCAAGGGCTTCATTAAGGCTTCTTCAACAAGCAAGAGGCTTCATAGGATTCTTCAACAACCTCAACCATACTAGGAGACCCTCAAGGGTTAAGATCCATCATGACATCATCTGTGGGGTAGCTGGGTCTTCTCATGGGGTACTATGATACCATCCAAGCATGAATGACCACAGAATGGGTCATTAATGCTTCTCCAACCCATCTAGGGGTTCTCCATCGTCCATCAAGGTTTCATGACCATCTCTAGGGTCTTTAGCACCATCAGCAGGGTCTTTAACATCTTCAACAAGGTGGTGGCTCCAAGATCCATCTTTGTGGGTACAAGGAACTTTTTAACTGGGTACAAGGTGCTTCAAGGCACTAACCCACTCTGTAAGGGGTCCAAAGCTCAAACCCATTTTGTAAGTGACCCAAGGCACTGCAAGTGGGACTTGGTGGCATCAATGACAATTTGTGGGGCCACTGCAAGTCCATGTTTTCATCAATGACAATTTCATCAATATAAAACACATATCTGATTACAGCCTCAAATACTTCTTGGAGCAGAAAGAGTTGAATGAGCGTCAAAGTGAAAGCAGAAAACAAATCTCTTTGATTACAGCCTCAAATACTTCTTGGAGCAGAAAACACATCTCCCTTTGATTGGTTGGGTGAGTGAAAGTCAAGGGGAGGGGCCCCACTATGGTGGTTTCCTCTCCATTTGACATAGAAATAAGGTTAAAAGCATTAAAAGGGGATTTCTCTCCCCATATTTGAGATCCCAAACCATGGTTTTTCCCTCCTTGAGCAAATTCGGCCCCCTCTCTTGGGCCCCTCTTGTTTAGTATGCAAAGAGCCTCTCTCTTTCATTTTTCCTATTTAAGGAGGGAATTCCTCCACATTTGGTATGGATTGACTTACACTCTTGTTTCATTTTGCTCATGCTCTTTTGCTCTCTCATTCTCCCATTACTCCCATTCTTGCTTTCTTGCTCCATTCTTGTCCAAGAGGAGCCATTGTACTTTCAAGTTTGGATGATAATAGAATAAATATTTGGAGGAAGTATTGTCCATGCATTGTGATTGAGGTGATCTTGTTCCATTCTTGGTTCGTTTTGTATTTGGGATCTCAAACAAAGTTTTTTGCTTGAGAATGGTATTGTAATAGTTTTGTTGCATGCTATGTGGGTTGTTTGCTTAGAATTTGGTAAGTTAAAGTATTTCTAGCTTAAATAATTTTGTTTCTCAAGTCTTTGTGGATTTCTCACTCCATTTGCATTGTTGAGCTAATTTTGTTACAGGTCTCCTAAGTTTGGAGAGTGGGATACCTCATTGTCCAACAAATTTCGAAAGGGACTTGGCATCTTTACTAACATTCTTATTCTTATTGCAACTCTTAAATACTTAATTTTGCACTCAAATATTATCATTTTTCAAGTTTTAACATGCTAGTTTGCCTTAGAAAAAATTCTGATTTTTTGCATGAAAATTTTTGAGTTTGTTTAAAACTTATTTCTATCACTTTTGTGCTATAATAGCTTGTGGTTTTGTGCAGGTTTCTGATCTCACAGGGGGAGGGTATGCTCAAGTTCAACCACTAGCAAGCACCAACAACACCCAAGAGGGTCTATTTCAAGTCCCTCACAAAAAACGGTTTAAAATCACTCTTTCTCTCTCATTTCTTAATAAATATTAGTGATGATATCTACATCCTTGTAACAAGCCCAAGAGAGTCTCTTGGGCTTGAGTTTGTTGTGCCTCATTTCGAGTTTTCAGTACTTAGTGATTTTGGTTTCGGTTGCATGTAAATGAAGTGGCTCTGCCCATCCGACTCTCTTGGGCTTGAGTTTGTTGTGCCTCATTTCGAGTTTTCAGTACTTAGTGATTTTGGTTTCGGTTGCATGTAAATGAAGTGGCTCTGCCCATCCTTGCATGACCTTGTAAGTTGCTTGGATTTAGATTAGTTTACTTCGTTGTTTGTTTTCTTTTTTCCCGCACCTCACAAGTGAAGTGGCTCTGCCCATCAATGTGAAATCGCTGTTGACCACCAAAACCAACTAGGTGGACAATGATGTACCATGCCTCCTTTTTTGCCCTGTATCTTCTCTCCTCGGGGCTAGTTTAATAGGCACCTAGATAAGTATCTTCATTAGAAAGGAGACAAAGAGGCTTGACCTATGAATCTAGTGGAGTAGAGGCCGTAGGGGGCTTCGTGGCACTTTGTGTCCTTCAGTTAAGCAACCAACAGGTTTCGAGTTTAACCCGTGGAGCTAGTCGGGAACCTTGTATTCTCATGTTGAGCATCGAACATTCTCTCTCTAATTGAAGGAGATAGTCTCTTGGGGTAGACATCCAGAATAGTTCATTTCTTTGCAACAAACATCTTAATTCCTCAAGTCAAAGAGAGACATAAAATTTACAGGACCACTTGGACAACATTGTTACAATTATTTACATTTCTCTACTTTGCAAGCACTTTGTTTTAACTTGATCATTTATTGGAAGACATCATGTTCTTGTATATTTGTTAAAGTAAGCGAGTTGATGCTTGAGGAATATTATTTGAATTCGATTATTGTGACTCCATAGCCCGAGTAGAGACGACACTGGTCTTTTTGATTATTTGATTGTTTCTCTCTTGCATACATTACTGGTTGATTGTTAAAGGGTTTGCTTGACATTGAAATATTTGACATTAAGCTTGCAAGTAGAATCTTGCACTTGAGGATTGGACGACTCAACCCTTTATTAGTTGGAGCGAAGAAAACCATGCTGGGTCCTGTTACAAGAGCCAGTGCTCTTTTTATCAGTTGGTGTTGATTGTAATCGAGAAGATGACGAAGGGCTATCAAAAGCTGCACAGGAAATACATCTCACCTTGATAAATATTAATCTCAGAGCAAATTGGGTCTTGAACATAGTAAATCTGAACCATAGAATTCACAAGGTTCAAAAAGAAAATCTTGGATTCTTTGAATGAATATCAACATAAGAGTATGGCAATGAAAGTGTTGCTTGTGAAGCTCAAACACAAGGATAAAGAGTTGCAGGATCAATGAAGCACACAAGCTGGAACTTACGATTAATAGAAAAAATAATTGTTTGTTAATAATTTTTTGGATGATTTTAAATTACAATAGACTTCCCGTACATATATTCTTCACGGTGTATGAACGTGACTTTTCATAAAGTCGTGTCTTTTTTTTATGACTAATTTACAACTAATTTTAATTTATTACAACATTATTACATCTATTTATTATTTCATTCTCTTTATATTTATCTAATATATAACATTGCCCTCTTCTTTTAAGATGCTTTGTCCTCAAAGCAAGGTAATGACAGGTATTGTTGAATGAAACTTTCTATTTCCCAGGAAGCGTCCTTTTCTAGACAATTCTTCCATTTAATAAAGTATTCTTTGATAATGCGAGAACGCACACTTCTTTCTCTTGTGTTGATGATGGCTTCTAGTTCTAATACAAGTTTCCCTTCTTCATCCAACATAGGAAGCATCCTGTGAGTAGTTTGATGTTGACCCAACTATTTTTTGAGATTTGAAACGTGAAAAACATTATGAATTCGACTTTTGTCTGGTAACTTCAATTCATATGCTACCAGGTTAATTTTTCGGGTGATTTGGTATGGCCCATAAAACTTGGGAGCTAATTTATTCTTTTCTCGTTGCTTAAGTGAGAATTGCTTGTATGGCTAAAGTCTTACAAATACCCAATCTGCTACTTCAAACTCTCTTTTTGTCCTATGTTGATCTGCTTGCTGTTTCATACGATTTTGTGCCCTCCTGAGTACTTGCGGTACCTTTTGATATTCTTCAAGTTGACTTTTTACCACAGGTACTTTTGCATCTCCTTGAACGAGTTCCTTCCATCAGGTAGGCGCATACCCATACACTGCTTGAAAAGGTGTCATTTAGCCGATGTATGATAGGTGGAGTTATACCACCATTTCGTAAGATGTAACCACTGTAACCATTTATTCAGCGTGTCTGTGACAAAAGTATGGAGATAGGCTTCCACACATTTGGTAACAACTTTCGTTTGTCCATCTATTTGGGGGTGATAAGCTGAGCTCATGTTAAGAGTGATCCCAACTTCTTTGCAAAATTCTTTCCAAAAATTGCTTGTGAATTTGGCATCTTTGTCACTAACGATGATTTTGGGAAATCCATGTAATTTGTAAATATATTTACAAAATACTTAGGCAATTTGTCTGGCGGAATCAGTTTTCCTAATACCAATAAAATGTGCATATTTTGTTAAAGCGATCCACTACCACGAAGATTTTGTCCTTGCCTTTGGATACAGTAACCCTTCAATAAAATCCATGGATATTTCCTCCCACTTTTGGGTAGGTATGTGAAGTAGGTGGAGTAGCCCTGGAGTCATGACATTTTCGCTTTTGTTTCTTGGATAGGTATCACACTCAGCTGCATACTTTTGAATGTCTTTATACATCCCCTTCCAGTAGAAGGATTGCTTGGCATTGTTGTAACTTTTGAAAAAACCTACATGGCCTGTAGTTGGGGAGTCATGGGACTCCATCAATACCTTTGTTTTAAATCGAGATGTAGGGCTTAAGTAGATTCTTACTTTATACCAGAGGATGTCATTCTTCCATTCAAACCTCGAACCTTGATTATGGTCATTGATTAGGTCACATGTGTCTGGGTCTTTGGCATATTCTCCTCGGATTTCGTCTAACCAATCAAGAACTGCAACCGAGATTGTGTAAGCCTTGACTCCTTCATCTTTTCGGGAAAGGGCATCAGCAACTATATTGTCCTTTCCTCGCTTATTTAGTATCTCCATGTCAAATGTAGCAATTTTTTCTATCCATTTCTGTTGTTCAGTCGACAATGTTTGTTGCTGAAGGAGATATTGAAAACTATTATGGTATGTTCTTATCAAGATTTTACTCCCTAGGAGGTATTGTCTCCATTTTGTTAGAGCGTGTATAATGGCAAGCATTTCCTTATCATATGTTGATTCCAATCTCTCTCTCTCTCTTATTGAGCTTCCTGCTTTCAAAAGCTTTTGGATGACCTTCTTGCAGTAAGACTGCTCCTATCCCGAATCCTGAAGCATCACACTCAACAATAAAAAGGTTTTGTGAAATCTGGGGTTGCTAATATTGGTGTTGACGACATAATGCTCTTTAATGCTTCAAAGCATTTTTTTGCCTCTTCATTCCATCGAAAGGAATTTTTCTTTAATAAGTTTGTTAGGGGGGTTGTCTTATGTGTGTAATTTTTCACATATCTTCGATAGCACCCCGTTAAGCCTAGAAACCCTCGTAATTTCGAGATATTATCTTGTTGGGGCCACTCAGTGATTGCTTTGATCTTATTGGGATCGACTTTGACCCCTTCTTTTGATATTATATGGCCAAGATAGTCCACTTCTTCTTTCCCAAAAGTGCATTTTGACATTTTTGCAAAGAACTGATGCTCTTCCAAGATGGTTAGTACTTGATCTAAATGTCGAACATGCTCTCTCCATGTTTTTCTATATAAAAGGATATCATCAAAAAATACTAATACGAACTTTCGTAGATATGGCTGGAATAATTCGTTCATTGCGGCTTGGAAGGTGGCTGGAGCATTAGTTAGCCTGAAGGGCATTACTTTGATCTCATAATGACCTTCATTAATGCGAAAAGCATTTTTGGCTACGTCTTCTAATCTAACCTTGATTTGGTAATATCCTGATCTCAGGTCTAATTTCGAGAAGTACTTGGGTCCATGAAGGTCATCCATCATCTCATCGATGTACAGAATAGGGAATTTGTTATTAATTGTGACTTTGTTGAGTCGTTTATAATCTATGCACAACTTGAAGGATCCATCCTTCTTTTAAACTAACACTACTAGTGCATCATAAGGGCTTTGACTATTTGAAACGACTCCACTAAAAATAAAAATAAATCAAGGTTTACCGCTAGTTTCTAGTTTCTTCCATTCGAACTAACACTACTAGCGCGGCATAAGGGCTTTAATTAATAATAATATTAGTTATTATTGATAAATTTGGTCTCGTTGACTGTTGGGCAAGGTTGGCAATGGTGATTGCGCCAATGAAGAGGAAGGATGACCTAAATAGCAGCATGGGAGATGAGAGAGGAAGGTACGAGGGATAAGGGTGGCGGAAGAGCGTGGTGGTGGTAGCACGCGTGGAGAAATGGGGAGTGCAGGCGTGTAGGGAGAGTTGGATGGAAGGGCGCGTGGGAGTGAGAGCAGAGTAGCCGAGCGTGGAGGAAGGCTGCGCGGGGGAAAGAGAAAAGATTGGTGTGTGCAGTGAGGGATGGAGGTCGCGGAAGCTGGTGTGGAGGATAGAAGGTGCGGAAGGCAGGCAACGATGGCGGCTGACGGAGTGTGGTAACGTGGCTGTGGAAGGAAGGACAATGGGGAATCGAGAGGTCGGGAGGAAGGAGGACGCAGTGTGAGTGTGGGGAGAAGGAAATGCGCGGAAGATGAGATAGGTTGCAGTGGGAAAGAAATGGTGGAGGGCGAGAAGATGTTTGACGGCGGTGGCTGGTACAGCTGGCAGGTGTCTAGCTCGGCTTTGATACCACTGAAGCACACAAGCTGGAAGTTACGAGTGATAGAAAAAAAATTGTTTATTAATAAATTTTTGGATGATTTTAAATTACAATAGACTTCCCGTATATATATTCTTCATGGGGTATGAACGTGACTTTTCATAAAGTCGTGTCTTTTTTTATGACTACTTTGCAACTAATTTTAATTTATTACAACATTATTACATCTATTTATTATTTCATTCTCTTTATATTTATCTAATATATAACAATCAATTGGAAGACAAGGATGCTAAAGTTGAACGACTAAAGACTGAATTGATCAGTTAAAAGGAAGAACAAGAAGAGCCTGGTGAAGACTTAGACGATCTTGAAGAAACTAGAAAGGCCAATCATGATTTGAAGACTCAGCTAGAGGAAGCCAAGAGGATAGAAGAAATCTTGAAGAATCAGTTGGAAGAGAAGGAGTACACAATCCAAAAGCTGGAGATGGAGGTGGTTGTTCTCAAGAAGAAAGGAGAAAAGAATGATGCTTTTGTCAAGTTCAAGGACAATTCAGTTGTCCTAGATAAGATCTTGGATTGCCAAAGATCTCCATGTGACAAGACTGGTCTTGGTTACAAGAAGGGATAAAAATCTGAAGATAGCATTTGTCTCCCAAATCTCTTGAAGCAGGTTTATCAATGTCTAAAGCTGCTCCCTATGTACCTACACATGACAACAAAGACATTGGAAGATCACGAATGCATCAAGAAGTTAGGCCTATTCCTCCAAGCAAGCTCAGAAAAGAAACAACTCCAAGATGGAACCAAAGTCCCAGGTATGAATGTGGATTTAATGGTTATTGTTATTCTTGTTCTAACTTTGGTCATAAGGCTATGTATTGTAGAAGAAGTGCTGGAAGCCCCAATGAGAAAGTTAGATGCTAGACATGTAACCAAGCTGGACATTTTGCTGCCACTTGTCACACATTGAGATGCTACACCTGTAGTGGGTTTGGTCATAAAGCCCAAGAATGTACAAGTCAAAAAAGTCAAACAAAGAGGAGTCCTTCATACACATCAACAAGAAGAACCAATGAACCTTGGAAGAAGACCAATGTAGGAAGATTTGAAGATTAGAAGACAAAGGCTTATAGTCAGGGACACTCTCAGGTATGGAGAAACGAAGTTGATCAAAGAAGTGTTGGAAGTTCCAACAACTCAGTCAGGTGTTGGACATGCAACTGTGTTGGTCACATTGCTGCATATTGTCGTACTATAAGGTGTTATAGTTGCAGTGGCTTTGGGCACAAAGCTCAAGACTATTGGAGTACATGGAAACAATCCATGAAAAGTTTCTCATACAACTCAACAAGGAAAGCCAATAAAGATGAAGGAACAAATGCTGAAAGGATAGATGCTAAGAAGAAGGTATGGATGAAGAAGACCAAGCAGTTACATATAGGAGAGGCTGATTAGTGCAGGGAGAATGGATGCCATATGGAAATCCAAGCTTAAGTTCTCTCAAAGACCTTAGCACACCTTGAGTTCATAAGATTGGAGGATGAACTCAAAGGAGAAAGGATGACTACTCCAAGCATATAGACAGGTCCTAGGATCGTGCATGTTGAGAGGGGGAGTAGTGATCAGTGATCAGTGACTTCAGATGCAGATATGTGGACACCCTTTTCCATTGATGCCAAAGGGAGAGAGATGAGGACAAAAGGGGAGCATGCTTGTAGGGGGAGCATGAGTTGTTGTCATCAATGACAAAGGGTGAGATTGTTGATTGAATTGTCATTGATGCCAACATGGACTTGCAGTGGCCCCAAAGGTAGTCATTTGTGCCACCAAATCCCTCTTGCAGTGCACAGGTATGGATGATCCCAATACCCTCACATCTAGTGCTTTGGAGCCCATACAGAGATGGGTTGTGCCTTGAAGCACCTTGCATCCAGTTGACAAGTCCCTTGTCCCCACAAGGTTGGATCTTGGAGCCACCACCTTGTTGACAATGTTGAAGACCCTGAAGATTGTGATGAAGCCCTTGTGGACAATGGAGAAGCCCTGGATGGGTTAAAGAAACATCAATGACCCATTTTGTGGTCATTCATGTCTTTGTTGGGGTCATGGAACCCTTATCTGTGATTCTTTCTACCATTATGATGATGATGACCTTGTATGGTCTTTGACACGTTGTGGCCCTTGGTATGATGAAGAAGCCTCTTGCATGGTGAAGAAGACTTTGAAAAAGCCCTTAGATCCACACACTTGATGGTTTAATGGTCTTTGAACCCTTGAAGGAGATGATGTGGTCTTAGAACCCTTGGAGATGGTCCTAGGGCATGAGAAAGACTTGGGACCCCCACAAATGGTGGTTTGATGGTCCTTAAAGCCTTGAAGGAATGGTGAAGGTATTGTGGGACTTATTGTGTGTGACAACCTTGTTGAAGAAGCCCTCTTGTTGACTAATGTGATCACTTACCTTCTATTGGGATCTTCAATGGTTGGTGATTGGTAGTAGGGTCCATGGTACCCTTTTGAAAATACGTTATGATACCACGAGGATGATGACACGCTCAAAATATGATAATGTATTATTTAATAAGCCCCTTCAACATGGCATGCAACCCTTATGATGATCATATGATGTAGCAAATGGTTTAAGCTTTGTAAGTATGCTATACACAAGAGACTTCCAGAAGGGTCAATAATTCTTGAAAGACACAGGTATATCTTACTGGTCGTTACTATTATTATTATTGTTGTCACCATCATTCTAAATAGCATGATTAAAGTTTTGTTTTAATATACATCTTGGAGTAGTTCTTACCTTGGATGCATGCAGGATCATTGACCTGGTCAGCATCTCACCTACAATTTGGGTACTTTGACCTGGTCAACCCAGTTGACCAAGTTAAACACGGTTCCCAATGCAGTGGCTCAAAGAACCACAGTGCTTATATTTACTCTAGACATGCCCAAGATCAATACTACGGTTTCAATTTTCAGAGTTTGGGATTAGATTGCATGATCAGTGATTATTATCACTTTAAAGCTTATTATTGTCCAGATTATATTATTATTGCAGTGATTTTGGTTCTTCTAGAGCACCATAGTGTTCCAGGGGGTATGAGTAGTCACTTGTACCATTCTTCTATGTCTCTAGATACTTCGGTGCAGTCAGTTTTCTGCTGTTCTCAGCCTGAAGGAAGATATAATGATTTTTATGATTTTCAGAGGTCGTACCATCAAAAAATGAACTAGAAAATCACTGGGAAAATCAATTTGGCTTGTGTGGTCAAGGAAATGGCAAGGAAACTTATCCAGATGATGTATTGTGGCTCTTCGGACATTCATACTCCAGTTTCAGTCATTAGTTGGTCCGGGATTATTTATTTGGCTCATCCAGTGAGGATGTCCCACAAGGAGTGCCCCTCACCTTGGGAGAATTGTTATATCTTATGATTTGATGTTGTAATCGAGCCTAGGGAGAATTGAGCCCCTAAGCTGACACCCTTGATGTACTATCATGTTATATCTTATGTTATTTAATGTTTTGACTTAGAACAGGCAACATTGGGAAAAAAGTGCACCCCCCTTGATTTAGTCAACTTGATCCATGTAAAAGTAATTTCCACCGTTGATGATGTTATAATCTCAACCGTTGGATGACAAAAGTAAGTTAGGGTTTGCGTCTCTCAAAAGCTATATAAAGGAGAGGCCCCCCTTATTGTATCCCATCGGGAAATTTGGCAGCATTGGTTCTTGAAGAATAATAGAGAAATTTTTTCTAGGTTCTCTTGTCTTTTGTGGATGATTGAAGAATGTTCTTTGTGATTGACTGACATTATTTCTCGTTTGCATTAGACATTATTGGTGAATCTGTGGCATATTTTTTTTGGATCCATTTTACTTGTTTGATAGAGAAGTCAATTTGGAGAGGGGCGCACTTGTGGGAGACGTCCACCTTGCTCTTCTTTCCGGATTGGTGGTTACAGGGAGTATTTCTATCTTATGATTTCTTACTCTCTTATTTGTTTACTTCTTGTCATCATTTTTCATTTTTCTTGCCGTTCTCATCGTTGTGTACTTGGTTTGGTAGGAGAGAGAGCACATTTGGCTTCCTTGGGTGATTTCAACAAAGCTAGATTTTCATCATTGCTTCACTTGATCTATGTGGAAATAATCTTCATCACTTCGACATTCATCCTCAGAAACATCAGGTACGTTTTTTCCAGGTAAGATCTATCATTTTTCTCAGTGTCTAATTGGCGCTTCATTTTTCTTTCATCAAACCCTCATTTCTTAGATTTGTAGGTTCTAGTTTGTGGCAGGGTATAAAACTTAAAACCCACTTTGGAATAATCATAAAACCCTAAGTCTAAATTTTCACGATCATCGGACTCCATTTGCCCACCTAACACACTGGTCTGCTTCTTAGGGGAATATGCCCTCCTTGGGAGAAGTGGGTATTTTCAAATCGACGAACTGGGTATTGCTAGTTTCACCTCTAATCACCTTATCTTACACCTAGCAATCAATCCGAGTGTCCAATTTTGCTTAATTGCACCATTTATCCCTAGATTCAAATTTCCATGATTAAAACCCTAGGGTAAATTGGGGCTTTTTACTTAGACACTCGTAATCTCTTAGTAATGATACAAAACTCTAATTAAACATAACACTAAGAGATTTATCAAGTTTCCCTGGACTATCTACTTTCCTTACTCATTTTTAGGGATCTTGGTTTTAGGGACGTCCCCTGGGCTTAGTACTCTCACTGAGTTCGAATTGCCGATATCCTTGACCGCTGTGACATTTGAGTTCTTTCAGAGGTCTTGGATATTGCAGGTCACGACTTTAGTTTCCTTTCCTCTGCCATCCTAGACAGGATCACCCTACGGGGCAACTGCAATTTTCATAATAACAAGTATTTTAGAGCTTTTGGAGAGGATGGAGTGATTTAATCTTTACACGATAGGAAATCGGTGCTGGGCAAACCAAGGGAAGGGCGCAGGTTGCTGGGAGAGTTGGGAGGGCGTATTCTTGTGGAGAGAGGCACAGATCTGAGATAGATCTGACACAGTCTTTTGAGATAGCAGAGATATTTCACTTCCTTATAGAGAGAGACCATTTGACTATCTTCCTTCAGAGATTGAAGGACTAATATCGTTGGGATGTGAGCAGCAACAAAGAGGACAACTTCCCAATTACACGTCACACTTGGGAGCTGCTGCACACATGCGGAGGCTGAGTGGACCCAGAGAGTTGAGGGTCTTCATCAGGGGTTGAGGAGAGGCATTCAGAGTTTAGTCAGAGTCTGATAGAGAGCAGAATAGCTGGGATGTGTCTCTGAGGAGGAGGGACGCAATTATAATGCTAGAGGACATTTTCGGTGTATGAGGACACAGATCTTCTGTTGGAGAAGAGCAGAGCAGAGCTGGAATGCTGAGGAAGCATTCTTCAGAGGTTAGATAGAGAGTACAATATCCAGTGACTGACAAAGTTTGAGTTGAGATTTCTAGCCGAGGGTGTACTGTTGGGGGCACACTTTCCAAGAGAAGCAACTGCAATTGTTGCAAATCTAGGGCTTTGGCCCTTTAGCTTCATTTGTTGTTTATCTTACTCATATTGTACTTATTCTTCATTATATTTTCTTTTGGCTCGAGAGAGAAGAAATCCCCTCTATAGCTGGTTTTCCCAAGTTGGGTTTCCACGATAAGTTCAGAGTCATTTGTGTGATTGCTGGTTTATGAGTTGTATGGATGTTCATGTGTTGCAAATCCTAATTTAAATAGAAGTGTAGTTCATCTGGGATTAGTGAATATTGTGGGCGTGTTGAATATCTGACTTCGCAGGGCGAGTGGAGACCTCTGGGAAAATTTACAATGATGTTGTACCAGTATTGACACATTGATGATGTTACCGATGATGATGATTTATCAGTATTCAAATACTAATGATGATGTTCCATGATGATGAGGATGTTCCGTGATGATGAAGTTCCACAATGATGATGTGCCATGATGATGATGTTCCTTGATGATGCTCTGCGATGATGATGATGATGTTCCAGTCTTATGATGTTGTTGTTCCAAAACTTCCTATGACATATAGATCCACCAGTCAGTTGTACAACTATTGTTGTCGTTCTTGTTTTTGTTGTTGTTGATGTTGTAGAATACCTTCCTTGTTAAGAGGGAGTGTTGAAAGAAATGTAACTTTGGAAGATATTCTATTGTATATTTATTGTATTATTATTATTCTTCCTTTTAGAGATGTTATTCCTCCATTCAAAGATGTCTTTGATGTACTTGGTCATGTAAAAGTATTGAGGTAAACTGTAAAAGTTATGTTGTAAGTCAGGTCAATAGTACCCACAAAAGTATTATTTAAATGTTATTTAGTGTCTCCCAAGGCAAGTCGACCCGGGTTGAGAGGAGAAGTCGACCTTGTTGGGTTATTAGACTACTCAATTGATGAGTATAAATAGATGAGGTGCCTCCCTTATTTGGATGCCGTTACTAACTAAGTTGCATCTAGTTGGACTTTCAAGTGAGCCGCCAAAGATGAACAAATGCTTGTTCAAACTTAGAGCTCAAAAATCCATCAGGCTTTCTTGACCCTCTTGGGGAAATTGTAATAAATGTGCTAGCATGAGAGCTATATGTAAAAGACTAGGCTTCCTAGGACTTGGACATCAATCCGAATAGCCTAGAGTGTTATAAATCTGACTAGCCTATAGTGTTTTTTCCCTTGTTAATTATTGGTTGTTGAACAAATGACTAATAATTTTCAAGTTTTCCACAAATACCTCCAAATTGGGGTAGTCGTGTTGGTGGTTAGGGCTTAAGAGTTTATTAGAGTCTAAATGTCAATGTATATGAGGATCCTAGGCATCAATATTGAGTCGTATGGACATGTGCTAGGTCCCCTTAAGTTTTTTGTTCAATTCCGAGAAAATATTTTTTCCTCCTTTATAAGACCATTTTTAATGGTTTAATTAAAAATGTTGTAAAGGGCATACAAGCTTGATCCAGAGGTGGAATTTGGCGTGGGGATGCTCGTTTTCACACTTGAAGCATACTTTTTACCTCATGACCCACTTTTCATATGCTTCGAGTGATTAAAAAGTCACTTGAAGCCATTTTTTGCTAATAGAGCATCAAAATGTCAATTTAATGCTAATAATGCGACAAATTGGCATAAGACAAAGTTGAAAAAGTCAATTGTGGACATGTCAAAACATATTGGGGTGACATGGCAAATTTGTCCCCCATGAAAGCCGACCTCATCCAAACTTAAAGGCATCATTTTAGATTATGTTTTGGGATGTAGCGAATACATAAATTAAAGAGAAGTGCGCCATCTCCATGATAATTTGCGACTTGGTGAAGTGGCGTCATATGTATGGGTTGTTGAAGATTGGAGTGTGGATGCATATCTATTATGAGAGGTAGCGCTTCCACATGGGGACCACAACTAAAGCAATCCCTCAATCATAGCTATCAACTCAAGCTCATTCCTTTTGATTGGCGTTGTGATGTGGTGTCACCTCACGTGTTGTTATGATCACTTGGTTGGCGAGGGGCACATCTCTTTTGGAGATGTGGCACCTTCTCCTCTCGCTACACTCAAGTCTATCCTCATTTAACGCTAAAAACTCAAGCTCAAGCCCACTCAGCTGCCAGTGAAGGATGCGCCTCCCTGTTATCACATATATAGTAGCCAGGCTACCATATTCTATTTTTCAGATACAGTACATTTTTCAGCCAGATCTCTTACATATGAGATGCTGAGATGAGCAGTTTTGGCGGATCATTATCTTGTTAGTGGACTATTATACTCTCCCATGTCAGGACTGATTCTTAGGACACTCAGATTCGAGGACTGATGTAGCCATTTAGTCATTTGCAGAGCAGTTAGTGATGCCCAGATTGGTGTTAGTGTTTTCTCATTGGACAGATGATGGTTCAGATGGATTATTTGCATGGTTATGACTCAACATTTATTATATTGTGTTATGGTTATCATTGCTCTTATACTCATTTTTGTGACAAATACTAGCATTTAGTGTCATGATCTGGCGATCATAAATATATGGACTTGGATGTATTTGTATTATGTATTGATGTCCCTACTTAGACTTGGAAGTTGCTGATCTATACTCATTGGTGTTACCCTCCTTAAGGAGAATACAGGTAGTCATTCCCACCATATTTTTTGGCTTACTAGTGTTGGCTTCATCTTTCACTGTCTCCACCCATCTATTACTATCCATTTATGTTTTAACCCGACTTACTACTTGACTTGTGGCATGGAGGACCCTTCCCTGTTAGAACTTTTGTTGGACAAACATCCTTGTTTATACTGTGCCTCGGCTATGAGTTGGTGACAGAACTTGCCTTTGGTAAGTTGGATTGTATGCCTAAATCATTATGTCGGTTGTCCCGATGTTTGGCACTGTGCAGAATTCCCCCTGGTCACTTGAGATGTTGTTGGCCAAAACTGAAAGCTCATGTACTACTTGTATTGGAAATATTTATATATGCGCCCATGGAAAATGTAAAGTCTAAACTATGTTTCTTAACATGTGTGAGCAAAGGGCAAAAGCAATGAAATGCTAAAATACCCCGTGAAGGGTATAGAAAAGGTCCCAAAAGCAATGGTTAAATATATGCTATATCCAAATATTGCTGACCTTATAAATTTGAATATGTCCTGGATGAAAGCTGCAATTAGCTTGTGCTTTTAAGCACTGGTGAAGTTCGAAAAGGTCATATAGGCCAAAAAGGCCATGGAAATAAAATTGATGGTCCTAATGAAATTGGATCAAATTTGATGTAGACATGATGCCTAAGTTGAATAAGCACTCTTTGAACAACTCAACCATTTGTGAGGCACTGCCATTCCTTGTGTTGTTGTTTGTCCGACATGTGGTTATAGTGAGTATTCCTTTTCCATATCCAAAGTGTCATGATGTTAAGTTGGTAGTCATCCTTTGCCCTAGCCTTGTCAATTTCAGCCTTCACCCTTCACTAGCAAATTGACTACAACTATGAAGTGAGTGTAGTCCTGAAAGTCTGGTCTGAGTAATAATAAAGAAAACCCTATATATGTATTTGGTTGATGTACCGCCAGTGAGGTGACTGCCACTTGTTATGATTGTTGCTTAAATGATTTGTAGAGCATGTCTTAGCCTTATAACACTTGCAACAGATGGATGATAGTTTGAGTTATATTATTGGTATCTAGTCATTTACAGGTGATTATATTATCTATTGGATATTGTTGATGACCAGGCAGAGATCTAGAAAGGGTATGAGTATACACCCTAGATAGATTTTGACTCTCCAAGTCTAATGAGATAGCTTATTTTCAGTTTCGGGCACTTGCAGAATGGTTAGGCTCATTTTACCCTTCTGATGTAGTTTTGCTTCACAGGTCGATGTGTCTGAGCTGGGAAATGTTTTTATTGGATCTCCTAGGGCGCTGTATGGGGCATAGGGGGTGCAGCCACTTAATTGTACCATAGTACCCTCATCCCAGAAAGCTTGCTGGGCTCAGTTGGACAACGCAGACACCCTAGGAGGTTGTTTTGGCAGGTTCACATTTCCCGAGGCATATTAAAAAATGATCAAATGGCTATTGAAGAAATCAATTTGGGCTACTGAGGCAAGGAAATGACATGGGATGAGTCATGATGGTGAGAGTGATGGCCTCTGCACCTTCTCCAGCAGTTGCAGCACCTTATTGGGTCCACACCTATTTTTTGGGCATTTTTATATTATTTTCTGTAGCTTTTGGGAGGCTCACGATTTCCTCATGGGGGCACAAAGTCAAAAAATTAAAATATTATATTATTTTATTGTGCCATTGGGCACCTAGAGGGAGTTAGTTAACACTCCATGGACCCACCATGTGCTTCATTTATTTCTTGATTGAGTGGGGTACCCTTTTTTTGGGTGTGATCTAGTCCACTTTGGTACTTTATGGTTATATTGATCCATGTATTGTATGTGAGCTCATCTCAACCATTGATTAGAACATATATATCTTTTAATCTTAGCTACTCGTTTTGAAAGTGGTTAGGGTTTTGGTTCTCTCATTTCTATTTAAAGGAGAGAGCTTCTCATTTGTAAGGGGTCTTTGGCTATTGGATCTGATTAATAGAAAAACTTTCTTGTGGATATTTTTTTGGATCTCCTTTGCATTTGGTGTTTGTAGATGGTGATTGGAAAGTCTTTTGCTTCCTAGCATTGAAGAAATTGTTGCAAGATCTATATATTTTTGGGAATCTTTGTCTTGTCTACAGGAGGGTGGCTTCAGCTTGGGCGTTTTTGCAGGGGAATCTCAACTCGCTTGGATTGTCTTCGTTTTTTATCAGGGGGTTTTCATTAGTGTCATTGCGATCTATGATTTTCTCCTGCTATTTTTCTGTAGCATTTAGCTTTTTTCTTATGTGGCAACAAATCTGATATGGTTGACATTTGTTGTGCAGGAGAGAGGGCGCATTGACTCCTTGGGGCAAAACGTTGGACATAGAAATTACTCAAGGCAGGGATAGCAGGGATAGCAGGGATCATCATCATCAAGGCATCTACAAGGTTTTGCAGGTAAGATCTACAGGTTAGTTCTTTTCTTCCGTATCTCAACCCATTGACACATGCTTTTTCTTCATTTTTCTGAAAAATCCATAAATAATAAAAAACCAAAAATACTAAAAAATAAACCGCTCGATCTCTAGACAAACCACTACTGGGTTTTGTATATCGGGCCTCCTTCTCACAAATTCACCCCTAACGCTGAGCTAGTTTGGCCTGGTTTGCCCTAGATCTGAGAAATTGCCTTCTCAAACCCTAGCTGAATTTTTGACTTTTTCCCAGATCTGATTTTTCCGGAAAAATAACAACTTGGGTTTGTAGATCGGGTCCTCCTTACTCCAAATCACCTCCAACGCTGAGCTAAAGGCTGCCAGGTGGCCCTAGATCTAAGAAACTGTCTCCCGAGACCTTAGCATTTCTCAACATTTTTCGAACTTTTTCCCAGATCTGATTTTTTCGTCATTTTTCCAACTTGGGTTTGTAGATCATGTCATCCCCATCCCATTTCCCCTCCAACGCTGAGCTGATGGTCTCTGAATTGTCCTAGATCTGAGGATCTGCCTCTCCAACCCCTAGCGTTAGCCACCTTACTGCTGGTTACCCCTGTAGACTGAATTTTCCGGCGAAATAACCTTTTGGATCCATAAATCAGGGCATTTCGTAGGTGGTTCCACTCCAACGTTGGGCAGATATTGACTCCATTACCCTAGGTCCAACAGGCACTGATCTCCAACCCTAGCGCTAGCCCCTCTTTGGCCTCTTTTCCTTGCAAATCTGATTTTTCCCTGATGACTCAGGATCTCTGATATTGTCACATCTATCATCGAGTCTATCCATCAGTACTAGATAGCCCCAACACTGTCGTTGCCCTCCCTGCATTAGTCACGTTTCCCAAGGCATCGGATATCTTCACCAGTTGCTAGTACCTCAAGCCTAGATCTGACATTTACCCCATAGGTCACCTGTGTTCCACTTTCGATCAACCCTCATTTGTCTAAAACCCTTATCCAAAGCCCTGACACACTTAGTGACACCTTCCATAGATCTAAGGTCTCCAATTACCTTAAACCTTACGTACCTCAAGTCTAATTGATCTGATCTGGTGTCTAGGTCTAATCTCTCCTATCGGGAGCAGATCTGGGTCTCTCCCTTTGTTGTCTTGGGCTTAGATAGCATAAAGTGAAGGCTGCCTTGATTGACGTGACAACCATCCATTTGGGAGTCTAGGCAGTCTTGGTTCCACCTCCTTAGTTGCTTGTCCCTCTACCATCCTTCCTGGATCCACCTTATATAAGCAACTACAAGGTTGGTGATAACACCCCTGGGCTCCAATTTCTATATAAACAGGCTCATTCCTCTTTTTTTGACAGAAGGATTGAAGCTTTGCCATTTTGGTATTGTAACTGTGTTTATCTTTTAATGAATAAGAGCTTTGGAGGCTACATGGGTGTATCATCTTGGTTGTGTGGATGTTATTTGTCTTAGTGCTTCATTGAGATAATTGTAGCCTAGCTAAAATTGTCCATTTTTTGCTTGTCTATTCACTGCCTTAAGAATGATTGTTTCGAATTCATAGGAATGAAGAGTTGAATGAAGACTAATGAAGAGTTGTTTCGAATCCATAGGAATGTGTTTATGCTTGAAGTCTAATGGATTTTTCATGTTGAGTTTGTTTAGTTGCATGATCTCCTAATCTTGAGTGTAGGATTTATAGATTTGACAAGCTTTCTTTGTGGCAAGTTTACTAAGTTTCCAGGTGCTTCATTCTGGAAAGAAGAAGATTCGAGTTTGACTTCTTCATTCTTGATATCCAAAAAGAAAGACAAAGTCCTTCTTTGATCCACTCATAACAACTTCCTAGTTCAGGATTTAAGAAGTCTTGGTTACTTCACCTTCTCTCAAACCCTTCTTGAAAATTTTTAAGAACACCAACCCGGTTTCAGTCTCAGTGTTGCATATGGTTTAATGCCCAAACCCCATCATGCATGTACATTGAAAAATTAAAATTTTAACTGAAAAATATGAAACACATGAGATTTCTTTTCAACTTTTGAAATCTAAAAATTATAGCAGCCCTAAACTCTTACTCAGAAATTTAAACTCAGCCGCACACATGAAAATTAAATGCTCAAATCTTTGGTCAAATTGACCTAGGAAAAACCTCGAAGGGAAAACCTGTATGAGAGAGAATTTTTATTTCTTCAGGCAAAATACAAATTTAACCACAACTGTACTTATCTCCTTCTCGAAATTTGTACCAATATCCCATCGACAAACTGCTGTACGACTGCCTCAATTTTCATGCTGTACAACCTCACACATATGGCTGTACAACCCAATTGTATGGCCTTGATTTTTGTGCTGTACGATACCGTTTTTCTGCCTCGAAAATGTGCCCAGCGCCTCACAATTCCAGTGTTACACAGGGACACAACTCGAAGGGTCGGGGACGTGTTTTGGCGTTTCTCGCGTCCCGGGGACTCCGAAACTCCGTGCGGAACGTTTTGGGTCGTCTTGCTTTTGGTGAAACTTGGCGAGACGCAGAGTGAAACGTTTTGGTGGGCGGCGAAATTTGGCAAAACTTGGGGGAACTTCCTGGCGCCCCACCTGAAACTTCAAAACTTCACCATGACTTGTGGGTGTCCCGCCCGAAACTCCGAAACTTCCCTAGGATATTTAAATATTTTCGAATTTTATTTTTTCTTAATTTAAAAACAATTGAAAAAAATCGTTAAAAAATATTAAAATCATTTAATAAAACTTAAAATTTTATAAAGTATTGAACTTATATTAATATATTAAAATTTTAAATTTAAAACATAAAAAATATTAAAAATTAAATAATAAAAACTAAATAATAAAAACTAAATCTAATTTACTTTCTAACCTAATGTCTAATTCTAAACTATCAATGCCCGTGAAACAAATACACAGCCGTAACTTCCAGCAGTTGCGTGACTCGTGAGTGTTGCTGCGGAGGAGAGGAGAGAGCGTGTTGCTGCGTGCGAAACGAGAGAGCCCGTGAGTGTTGTTGTTTACTGTTCAATGTTTACTAGTTTAGTAATTTTAAATTTATTGCAATTTGCAATGTATGTTTAAAAATTAAAACTTAAATTATCTTGTTGATGTGCAGTATCATACTATCTAGTATCATTGATTCATTTTTTCAATCACTTAAGAGTCAAATCTGAAGATTATCAAATATGATGTTCATGTTAATCATAGTTTTATATATTTATAAATTATTATTAATATAATGATAATCTTGATGAACCCTGTAATGTGTTTGAACTTTGAATTTTGCATTTACGTTGCATGATATTAGATTCCAGAATGATGAATGTTTTTTTATTGTTGGGGTTTATATTTTTCAAATTTTAATATTTTTAAAATTTTTATGACAATCACGTCCTGCCGTCCCCGCTGAATTTCTCTAAAATTTGGGGGTGGTCTCGACACGTCCCGAATATGCGTCTCCCCGCACCCGCGTATCGTCGTCCCGAAACCTTGTGGGAACATCACAAAATTCGTGTTGTACAGACATCATTAAATGTTGTACTTTCACTTCAAAAATTGTGCCTGCTGCCTCGAAATTTGTGCTGCTGTATGGACAGGTACAATACGGCCCTCTCCTCGACTTTTGTGCCTGATGTAAGGATTTTCTTCCTTGGGAAACATGCCCTTTGGTTTGATCTTCAACATGTCACTCAGTCTTCTCAAATTTTCTCAAGGGTTTCTTCTTCTCTCTCTCAATCTCTCTTGCTCTCTCTTCTCTCCAAAAACTCACTCTTTGGAATGTGAACAATGAATCTCGATTTGCCTTTCCCAAACCCTTTTTGTTTGAGTAACTTCCACTTTGAGATCAATGGCTTAGATTAAAAGCCAACTATATGAGATCTAGGGCCCATCTCATTTCCTCATTAAAAATCACTTTTAATTATTAAAATGAGATTTTAATGCACACCCACATTTAATACTCATAAAGTCACTTTTAAAATATAAAATCAAACTCACATTAAAAATGACACTTTATAATAAAGTCATTCTCACCTTTTAATTAGGCTAGGGACCACTTATTAAAGTGTCCTTGCCCACCCTAACACATGAGTGAACAAACACTTCCTAGGTAAAAATTCAACACTCCCTCTTACCGAGGAAAGTGTTTTTCACCACTCCCATCTTGTCTTTGAAATGAATGTGCTTTCCTCTTCCCAAAGACTTTGTGAGAATATTTGCTACCTACTCATCCGTAGAAATGTACTGTAAATCTATAACTCCTCTCTGGACATAATCTCTATTGAAGTGGTATCTGATCTCAATGTGCGTTGACCTGTCATGAAACACTGGATTCTAAGAGAGCTTGATGCAACTATGATTGTCACAATGAATGATAGTAGGCCTCAACTCCTGACCAAATAAGTCTACCATGAACTTGCGAAGCCATAATGCCTCGTAATTAGCCTGACTAGCTGCCATGTACTCAACCACTGTAGAACTCAAAGCAACGGACTTTTGATTTCGACTGAACCACGACACAACTATCGAGCCCAACTTGAAACAACAATCATAAGTGTTCTTCTGGTCCGAAGCATTGCCTACCCAATCTGAATCCATGAAGCCAACCAAGTCCACTCCACCTGACCTCCTTTAGTCCAGACCATAGTCTATAGTCCGAACAAGGTTTCTCAAAATATGTTTTGCGGTTGTCCAGTGCACTCTCCTGGGCTCCACCATGAACTGATTGAGAGTGTTCACCGCAAAACTCATATCTGGTCTGGTGTTGACCAAATACATCAACGAACCAATAAGATGACGAAACAAAGTAGGATCCACCAACTCTCCCTCAGAAGCATGAAGCTTCTTCTAGTTGGTGATCATGGGTGTGGACATAGGTCTGCAATCTTCGATCCGAAATCTCCTCAGAACATCTACAACATATTTTCCTTGCCCCAGGAAAACATTTCCATCCTCTTGCCACACCTCCATCCTAAATAGTAGTGCATCAACCCTAGTTGGTGATCATGGGTGTGGACATAGGTCTGCAATCTTTGATCCGAAATCTCCTCAGAACATCTACAACATATTTTCCTTGCCCCAGGAAAACATTTCCATCCTCTTGCCACACCTCCATCCTAAATAGTAGTGCATCAACCCAAGGTCGGTCATCTGAAACTACGAAGCAAGAGTTTTCTTTTATGCCTCAATCAGGTGATCCCCTCTTGTAATGAACAATTCATCAACATACAGAAGAAGAATGAACAAAACACCTCCAACCACATTGTAGTAAAGGTTGGGATCCGCCTCACTCTTTCAAAACCCAATCAAAAGCAAATAAGAATCAATCTCGAGTATCAAGCTCGAGGGGCTTGCTTCAGAGCATACAAGGCCTTTTTCACCCTACAAACAAGAGAATCTCTCTCATAAATCCTAAAGCCCTGTGGCTACTCCAGATATACCTCCTCCTGTAGAAAACCGTTGTGAAAAGCAGTCTTCACATCTATCTAAGGGATCCTCCAACCCATCTATGCCACAACGAAGATCACTGGTCTGATTGAAGAGAATCTAGCAATCGACGCAAAGGTCTCATCATAATCAACTCCCTCTATCCGTGAGAACCCTCGTGCTACAAACCGAGCTTTTTACTTCTCGATGTTGCCATCTGCAGCATGCTTGATTTTAAAGAGCCACTTGGAAGTCAGAACTGACTTCCCCTCTGGTCTTGGAACCACCTCCCACGCACCATTCTTCATGATGGAATTGTACTCTTCCATCATGGCATCTCTCCAAACCTGATGTGCAGAAGCCTCGTCATAAGTAGTAGGCTTGGACTCAGGCAAGCTGGTCACGTGTGCCATGTAGCTAGAAAATCTCTCTGGTGCCCTGCTCTCTTTGACCTCCCCTCCTGGGTGGCCCCACAAAATCCTCTGCTTCCTTCATAAGCTCCCTAAGCCGACTTGGCTCTCTTCTTGGAAGTAACATCCTGTGGTAGACCCTCCTCTACATCCTCATTAGACAAATGTCTCCCTGAAGAAGTACCTAAGGTCTGAGATCCTATACCTGGTGAACTTGAACTTGAACCATGTGTACGTGAATGACATGAAGGTGAAACCTATGAACCTGTGACCTGTTAACTTGTCCCAGTACTAGAAGTCCCTGTAGACTGAGTCCGTGAAACTGATGAACCTGTAACCTGTGACCCATTCACCCTTGAGACCTATGAACGTGTGCCCTGACTCGCTGAACTCTGAGATATTATCACGTGTGGAGTAGTCATCTGCTGCTGCTCCTCATCTGACTCCCAAGACTTTCAAAAGGCTTGCTCCTCCTCAAATCTCACCTCCCTCCTTACCACAACTTTCCTTTGTGCAGGAAGGTATATGCAGAAAGCCTTCGAAGTCTCGTCATAAGCAACAAAAATGCCTCTCTCTCTTGTAGGCTCCAAATTTCTCCTCTTTTAGAAGGGACATGGGAATATGTAAGGCAACCAAAAATGCGAAGTGGCCTATCTCAGTCTTCTTCCCAGTGAACATCTCCTCAGGAGTTTTGCATCCCAAGGCACGGTGCAGACTCCTGTTCTGCACAAAAACAACTGTACTACAAGCCTATGCCCATAGGAAGAAAGGAAGACTTTGATCATGCAGCATGGCTCTAGCTACACCCACTATCGAACGGTTCTTCCTTTCAGCCATTCCATTCTTATGTGGAGTATAAGGAACTATCAACTGCCTCCTAATACCGTCCTGTCTACAAAACTCATCGAATGCATGGGAAGTATACTCACCCCCATTGTCTGATTTGAGCACCTTGATCTTCTTTTCCGTCTAGTTCTCCACAAGAGCTTTGAACTCTTGGAACCGAAGCAAGACCTCCTCTGACTTCTTGTTTCCCAGAAAGTAAATCTAGGTCTTCTTGGAAAAGTCATCAATGAAAGTAATGTAATACTCAAAACCTGTCAACGAGGCAGAAGACATGGGACCACATAAGTCTGAATGAATCAACTCCAAGACTCCCTTTGATTTGCTGTCACTGCTCGGAAAAGCAGTTTTGGTGTACTTTCCCAAAGCACACCCTCTTCATACACCACTCTGCTCTGTACTGAAATTTGACAAACCTGTGGTCATGTCTCTCAACATCCTCAAAGCTGAATGATGAAGGTAGGCCATCCTCCTGTGCCATAACTCACACAACTCACTGCTCCTCTGAGTTTGTGCCAGTGCATGATGTGAATGTAAGAGAAGCTTGTACAGTTTCCTGCATCTGACTCTGTAATGTCCCCTTCCTTTTAGGCCTTGAGGCCCATACCGCTAACCCATGTGATTCCTGTGGGTTTGAGCGGTTACTGAGAGCGAGGGGATCAGATTAGGGCTGATGCCATCCTTAGAAGATCTAGGGCATCATCATTGGGTCAAGAAGGACCACTTGGGCCAAAGGCCACTTTCAAGCATGACCATGCTCTTTTCCATGCTCCATGCATGACCATGCTCTTTGCATGCAAGTCAACGGCAAATTAGAAGATAAAGTGACCTAATTAGGTCAAAGATAGGGTTTTGCGCAGTTGAACTTTATAAATAGAGGGAAAAGCAAGAGGAGAGGACACTTATGATTATTGATTATTTTGGGAGCGCTTGGATAGCAGCACAGCAGTTGGGGTTGGAGACGGAGTCTTCAGCTAACAGGATTTCGGCAGTGAAACATCTGTCCTAGTCTTATTCCGGGTAAGCCATACTGGTTCACCACTTGTTCTTCATTTCATTCATCAGTTATATCGCACAGGGTATAGATTGTTGCAGAGGCACGGTGCAGCCGTAAGAGGGGGTTTTCCACCAGAAAGCCCTAATCTTCTATTGGGCCTTCAGATCTCAGTTTCCTTCCGAAACTCAGGGATCATTCTCACCAGCAGCTACATACTTCGGTACCCAGTGACTATCAGCTCCATCTGAGCTCATCCGAAGGAGTTATCAGCATTTCTAAACCACCAGGGGCGTGAGCAGCTGCCTTAGCGTTTTCATACTTAGAGGGTTCAGAATTGCAGTATATTCTAGGCAATCTCTTCGTCACAGCGAGGCTATCAGCTCCATAAATCGGCGGGTCCATCGGACACCTCCTT